>CM076577.1:249374242-249702099 GCA_034641835.2 Pinus albicaulis | reverse complement strand
TCTGTACATAAAATAAAATAAACATATGAATAAATATATTTTCATAGTTGATAAGTATCAAATTTTAAAAAACAATGTTTTGAACACATACCTCTTTCCGCCCCTTGACATTTATCTCTTTTTGCTTTAAGAGAAGCACATGTGCTACAAATCCCCATCCTTGTCTTCTTTGGAATACAAACATTATTGAATTCAGTTTTCCATATCCTTGTAAAATAAGAATGTGTAATAAAATTACCAATTCCTTCAACAACTTCTTCATAATCTTTGTATAACCTGAATATTTCTCGTCTCGAGAAATTATCTGGAATATGTATTATGTCTTTATTTGGCATACACTCTCCATGATTTGAAAAGAAGTCTTTCATCCATGTCTTAGCAGTATTTGCAAACGGCCCCACCTCCCGTTTATAACGTGCTTATGAATAACATGTGAGATCCCTTTCCAATCTATCCTGGATTCTTGACAAACGACAATTACCAATTGAATACAACATTTTGAACGCCTTTCTGCAAAGCAATACATTCCCAATATGATAATCATAACCTGCTAGTGTAGATTGCATGCAACCCACTAAATATGAATTTTGCATACTTTTATTCATTGACATATATGTTTTCCTTTTCTCCAAAGAAAAATTGAAATCCATATTTTTCAAGTAATCCCTTCGACAACATTCACTTGAAATCACATGAACGACAGAACTTCTTGTCGTGAGATATTTTGTCCTCGCCCTTGTATAACTGGAATGCTTTGGATTGATATGAAAAGGTCTACTCCTTCTCTTAGTTGCAATATTTTCTAGCAACGCCTTCATCATTCCATCATCCTTTGTAAAAGTAGTTTCATCACCATTAGGAGGAATATTATCCCCACTATCATCATCCTCAACATAGTTAAGAAATTCATCAACATCATTGCGTGAAAATTTTTCTTTACCATCATCAGTTGAAGAAAACATTTCACAAGAATCATCGGCACTTTTGTAACCCTGACTCAAAAGAAATTCTTCACCATCTTGACCCATGCTTTCAAATTCTTCCTTGAGAGGATTCAATTCTTCATCACCATGAGTGTCTTTGAAATGGTCACTTGGAGAAAATGCAATATTCAGATTTGTGCCTCTAAAATTATCATTTGCAAGAAACTCTTCATCCTTCCCTTCCTCAGTGGTGCTCTCATAATCCTTGGGATTAGGCATAAGTGGAAGCTTTGAATTTGTATTCACTAGAATTTCTTCATCCTGCCCCTCCCCTTCCTCACTGAAGCTCTCATAATCCTTAGGATTAGGAATAAGTGAATGCCTTGAATCTATATTTATTGGAAATTCCTCATCCCCCCCTTCATCAGTGGTTAAATTATAATCGTTATGATTAGGATGAAGTGAAAATTTTAGCTTTGGAAATTCATCTCCGTCTTCATCAGTGGTGCTGGCATAATCCTTAGGATTAGGACGAAGTGGATATTTTGACGCTGCAAATTCTTCATTCCCCTCTTCCTCAGTGGTGCTGACATAATCCTTAGGATTAGGACGAAGTGCATATTTTAACTTTGCAAATTCTTCATTCCCCTCTTCATCTGTGGTGCTGACATAATCCTTAGGATTAAGACGAAGTGGAAATTTTGACTCTGGAATTTTTTCGTCCCCCTCTTCATCAGTGGTGCTTGCATAATCCTTAGGATTAGGACGGAGTGGAAATTTTGACGCTGTAAATTTTTAATTTCCCTCTTCATCAGTGGTGTTGGCATAATCCTTAGGATTGGGACGAAGTGGATGTTTTGACTCTGAAACATTATCATTATCCTCTTCATCAGTGGTGCTCGCATAATCCTTACGATTAGGACGAATTTGATATTTTGACTCTAGAAATTTTACATCTCCCTTTTCATCAGTGGTGCTAGCATACTCCTCAGGATTAGGACAGAGTGGATATTTTGACTCTACAGATTCTTCATTCCCCTCTTCATTTGTTGTTCTTGCATAATCCTTAGGATTAAGCTGAAGTGGATATTCTTCATCTCCCTCTTCATCGATGGTGTCCTCATAATCCTTGGGATTAGGACGAAGTGAAACTTTTGACTCTCGAAATTCTTCATCATGCCCTTCATCACTGTTGCTTTCATAATCCTTAGGATTAAGAGTAAGTGGTATAACTGGCGCTCGATTTACAAAAATTTCATTTCGCTGCACCTCATCAATTTTGTTCTCATCATCTTTAGGATAACGACCAAGTCAATTTTTTGACTCTCTATTCATGGTGAACGAACTCCCGTTATATTCGTCATTTTGAATATAGTTGTTGCGTGACGAAGATGTTGATGTTGTAGAAAGAAAAACTTCATTATCAGAAGAAACCATGGCTTTCAACAAGAATAGGTTGAATGATACAAATTCCTCTCCCACTTACAATATATAGCTTAAAGACTGAAAATTTCCCTCCAAATTTTCCCTCCAAAAAAATTCGCGAAAAAATTTCCCTCCAAAATTCCCCCCCAAAAAATTTCGCGAAAAACTTTCCCTCCAAAATTTTCATTTCAAATATTTGGTACAAATATTAGTCAAAAAAATGTATTTAACATTTTTTTTAATAAACTATTTATGTTGAAATATTTTACCGATATTTATATTCAAAATATCCACAAAATATTTCTATCATGGATGCCTTCCAAACTAAAATAATGTTTTTATTTGAATGATTTAACATTGACTAGATGTAAGTATTAACTATAATATTACTATAATACCTACATGCAAATATTAACTATTTTAACTATAATGACTACATGTAAATATTTTAAATTTTAAATTTTAAACTGACGTTATATTCATTTAAAATATATTTCAAAATTTATTAATAAATTGTTGGTCTTCAAATATTTCATCATACTTTCTATTCAAAATATCCACAAAATATTCCTTTCATGCATGTCTTCGAAAGTAAAATAATTTTCTTATTTGAAGGGTTTAAGATTGACTACATGTAAATATTTACAAAAATAACAACATGTAAATATTAACTATTTAAACTATAATATTAACTATAATCAACTACATATACATATTTTAGATTTTAAAATTTAATCTCATGATTTTAAACATTGATTACATGTAAATATTAACTATGATAACTAAATGCAAATATTAACTATTTTATCTATAATATTAAATATAATTAATTACATGTAAATATTTCATATTTTAATTTTTTATCTGAGATTATATTTGAATTATTCAACATTCAGTACATGTAAATATTAAATAAAATATTAATTATGATAACTACATGCAAATAATAAGTATTTTAACTATAGTATGAACTATAATAAACTAAATGTAAATATTTTAAATTTGAAATTTTAATCCCACATTCGTTAAACAGTAAACTAATCAGACAATATTCGCTATTTAAAAGGAATGATTGTTTCTATTCATCACATCACATCAAGTTTTCTGGTATTTGTTAGAGCAAATTTCTGGAGGTGTTGCATTGGCATTGGTAACTTCGTGGAGGCATTGCATTGGCATTGGAGGCGTTGTGTCGCTATTGGTAATTTTGTAGAGGTGTTGCATTGGCATTGGTAACTTCGTGAAGGCATTGCATTGGCATTGGAGGCATTGTGTTGCTATTCGTAATTTTGTGGAGGCGTTGTGTTGGCATTGGTGACAACAGCTTTTTGCATTTCAAAGGTTAGTTTTCATTCTATTCTGTCAATTTAAAGACTATTTTGGGGAAAATCTGTTTTTCTATAGTTTTTTTGTGTTCAAAAACTACTTTTTTAAGGTTTTTAGGTTCAAAAACCTTAATTTTTTTATATTTTTTTAGTGAAGAAAATGCAAAAAAATTATTTTTTTTAGGGTTTTAAGGACAAAAATTTAGATTTTTTTTTCTTTTTTAAGACTTATAGGTTCATCTAGACCGAAAAATCCTTAAAATGACCATGCACATAAAAAAAAAAGTAATATTATAACATTTTTTATTTGTTTTCTTTTATCATAAATATATCAGTGATTTCATTATTTAAATTTTTTTTTTTTTTTTAATTTGAGAATTTTTTTATTTTATATTCTATTTCATTTTATTTTTTTAACTTCAAATCTTAATTTTATTCTTTTTAATTTTAAATCTTCAATTTTTTTTCTTTATTGTTTTGTTATATATATATATATATATATTTTGTATTGTGATATAGTTTTTTTTTTTTAAATTTATTATATTGTTATATTAAAACTAATGTGTTTTTTTTAGTTATTATATTGTTTTTTTTTTTTAATTATATAATGTTTTAGAAACAAGACATAATTGTGATTTAATAAATTGTTTTTTTTTTAATATTTGTTATATTTTGATATTTTTAAATTTTTTTTTTATTATTAAATAATGTTTTAATAATTATATTATATATAAAAAAAAAAATTTAAAAATAGAAATTAAAAAAAAAAAAAAATTAAAAAAAAAAAAAATTAAAAAAAATAAAATAAGCTAAAAAAATAATAAAAATAAAGAAATGTCGTTGACCCCGCCCGCGGGCGCAGGGGACCGGCCGGGCGGCACCACGGGGGTGGCCTAGCCGGCCTCACGGCCCCCGCTTGGCGGAGGGCCGATTCCCAGAATCGGCCCTCCGCCTAGCGAGGGTCGTGAGGCCAGCTGGGCCGCCCCCGTGGCGTCGTCCGGCCGGCCCCCGGCAGCGGGCGCGACCTGCCACAGAACCAGACCCGCGCCAGCTGGGCGCCGGGGGCCGGCCGAGCGGCACCACAGGGGTGGCCCAGCGGGGGCCGTGGGGCCGCCCGGCTGGCCTCCGGCGGCCGCGGGTGGGCGATTATTATTTTTATTTATTTTATTTATTTTTTTAATTTTTTTTTTTTAACTTGTTTTTAAATTTTTTTTTAATTTGTTTTAATAAAACATTTTTTAATTTTGGTTTTTTTTTTTTTTTTTTTTAATTTTTTTAAATTTTTTTTTATAAATAATTTGTTTTAATAAAACAATTAAAAGTTCATAAAAACATTGTTATATATAAAAATAATAAAAAAATTGTTAAATAATAATTGTTAAAAATCTCAAAATATAACACACACATATATATATATATATATATATATTCATTAAACAACAATTATTTTTTGTTTTTAAACATTATATAATTAAAAAAAAAATACAATATAATAAATTAATAAAAAAAAAACTATATAACAATACAATTAAAAAAATAAAAAATATATATAATATTATAACATTTGTTATAAATAGTTGGTAATTTTTTTGTTTTTTTTTTAATATTAAACAAAAACTGAAGTTTGAAAACACTAGTTTATTTTTTTTAATTATTTTATACAATTTAAACACATTTTTAAATTTTTTATAAAATGTATTCAAAACATATTATATAGATATATATACATATGATTTATAATATTTTGTTTTTAAATGAAAATTTTTATAGTTAATTTTACTGCTTTAATTTCAAACTATTTAGTTTTAGAAATAAATTTTGTTTATTAAATTTATTTTATCCGCAATATTTTTCCATTAACTAATATATATATATATATATATATATATATCAGGAAAATGGCATCAAAAAATATTTATGTGAATGTTTCTGCACCTAGGGCAGCAGCTCCCAAATCTACAGCTGCAGCTCGACGCACTATGGATACAACTCCCAAATCTAAAGTTGCAGTTGGACGCACTATGGACACTGTTGGACGCAATAAGGACATTGTTGCACACACTAATAAAAGTCAAGCAAGTGGGGCACCAGGTTCATTAAAGCTTATTTTTGATTGGAAGAACGCCGAGGAAATCGATAAAACCGATTTCTCATGGTATCTTGAAGACAGTGAAATGGAGGCTGATATACACATCTATCTGATTTGTGGTATGATTGACTTAAATGAGCCATATGATGTAATGGGCAGAGTACGAGACATATGTATGGTCCCGAATACAAACACTATTTATGTTCTTGCAAGGAAGGCTCAGAAACGTGAGAAGGTTAGATATCGTCTATCAATCGTCAAGTATGACACAGATAAAATATCTTCAAAATTTTCTGAAGAATTATCAAGTAACATTGCAAATAACATTGTAAGTATGCTTATTTTTATTTCCTCTATGCATTATTGTAAGGATGACTCATTTTTTTATAAGTTATTGATCATTGACATGTTTTATTTTGTTTCATAGGATTTTGTTCCGGGTCTTTCAAACATGTTTGAAGGTATTTATATGTTGGTGCCAAATGTTATGGATGTGATCAAAACTTTCCACAAAGACAAAGCAGAGGAAAGGAGATTGAAGCAAAGAGCAATAGCTCGTGACACTGCAACAGTACAAAGAGGGGATCAACCAAGAGTCACTAAGGTGGGTCAATCTAGTAAACTTAAACATGTTTCTTTTGAAGGTGTCAAACATGAAAAAGAAAATTATGATAGAATTAGTGAGGAGGAGATGAGAACTATTGTGCAAAAGGAGAAAACAGATCAGACACCAAAAAGAAAAATTGCCAAAGATGTCTCTCTTTTACCTTACGAAGGAGAGCTTGTTTGTAAAAAAAATGATATGTTATCCAATAAGACTAGGAAATAAAATATTGGTGAACCTGTAAAGGTCGTGAGCAACAGTGAATAACAAATTGAAAGCTCTCATGGAAGCAGAGAAATCATAACACCAGGTGTTGAGTTAGAGGATGGAATTATTAAAACAAAACAAAATGCTATTCGACAAGAGTTGAGGAAGAATAAATTAATTCTTGGTGGCAAAACATTTGAGCTTAATGTTAACCAATTTTATGGCCCAGATGAAGGACAATCTCAATATCAAATTAGAAAGGCCCATCACCTACATGTACACAATCTGAAAACATTGTTCAGGTTCAATTCATATGCACATGTGGTGGATTATGTGGTTCTTGTCGATCCATGTCAGGTTCCCAACAAACAAGCATTTGACAAGACAAAATGTTTTGATTATAAATATTATGTAATTGGAGGGAACCATTTGATAGAGGCTAAGAGACAATTGATTGCAGAATATCCCAATAACTATATTTTTCAAACAATGAAATGCATCATTTACGCTGGCTTAACATAAATGGAATCAAAGTTATTGGCATGGGATCATAATGCAGATAATGAGTACAGAATGAAAATGATTTTCATCCAAAGGGTCAGATTTATTCATAATGAATTCATAGAAAAATGTGGTGGGAATAAGACACAAGTTAGTGTAGCATTTCGAAAGGAATGTCTAATGGAAACAGGTTATCAAATTTATGAAAAAAAACAAAAGATGGAAAATTGAATACAAATCTCTTCAGAGGCACAGATAACATTTTTCAGTTGGCATTTAGAACTGGGGAGGTATGGGATTTGATTGATGAGATTTTTGATCGGTGGGAGAATATTTCCATAAAAAATCAAAAGGTTAGAAAGAGTAAACCCATAATATGTACCAACAGTATGGGGGGTCCTGAAATGAAGCAGCTTCCAGAGGATATGACTATTACACCTTGGAGAACAATGCAAGGTGTGAAGGATGATAAATTAGTCAAATCAGTATTAGCCCGTGTGAGGTCGGGTGAATTATCAATGGAAGAAATGTGTGCAGAATTTCAAAAGTAAGTTTCTCGAATTATTTCTTATTTTTATTTCATTATAATTTTCTTTTAAATAAAACATAATGATGTTGGTAGAATTTTTTATACATGTCAATATATTAACACTTTTAACTTGATTTATTCAATCAGAAATTTTTTATGAAAATACAAGAACACATGATTAAAATGTTGAATGAAGACAGTTGGGATGATGTTGTACGCAACTACCCAGAAGCAAGTTCTACATCAACACTAAAAGAGTTTTATATTGCATTCAATAAGGTATGTTGATTTATAAATTCACTTTATTCATATTTAAACTATTTTTATTTTATTACTTATACATGTCTATATATATATTTTTATGTCATTAAAGATGTCGAAGAAGGATGGAAATGGAGTACCAGATACTTTCAAAAGCTTTATTGAAAAAATTAAGATGGACAACATGAGAAGGAAGAGTATTATGAATGTTGAACTAGATCCTACTCTTAATCATTACATTTGGAATGGCCTCGATAGTGTCCAATATCAAATAATACAAGGTGACTGTGAAGACATTGCATCACTAATACCTAAAAGGGAACATGGCCTAGTTATTGCAGATATTCCTCATGGTTTCAATTTCCCAGACATTGAATATGATAGAGAACCATATACTTATCAAGCTTTTAGTAAAGTGGTTATGGGTTTTCAAGAAGTGACAACATCACCACTTTGGTGATTTGTGACATTTCATTCAGACACATAGTTTCCAATGTTATTAACAAGCTTCAAGGGTAAAGCAAACTCAAGGATGCAACTTACATGGTAAGATTTTGAAATTGTATGTTTGATTCCTCCTAAATTTTTTTATTCATGTAAAATTTAATTGAAATTTTACTATGTTATGTTACAGGAAAAAGTCAAATATTGTTTCTTCCGAAGATCATCCTATTATAAATGATTGTGAGTTCATCCATGTTGAATGTTGGACAAAAGACGATAGCTATAAGCATATTATTATGAATCGAGTAGATGGGAAGAGTCATAGTCAAGTTTTGGTTTATGATGCAGTTGTAAGAAAACTAACATATGGGGATAAAGATGCAAAAGGAGATATAGTTAACATTTATCAAAAACCACAAGCATTGATTAACTATCTTATAGATCTATGTTCAAATGAAGGAGAATGGGTTTTGGATTTATTCTCAGGTTCAGGTAAGTTTTATTATACAAATTTAAATTTAAATATTGTCTTTTTTACTTTTTATGTCTCCATACTAATTTTCTTACTTCTTTTTTTTGTGCTTGATGATTAGGTACAACACTAGCATGTTGCCTACTAAAAGGAAGAAATTGCATTCACATTGAGAAAGACCCAGTCCAATGCAAATTTATTCAACAAAGAATTAACGCTCTTAAATTCCTTCCAGATGCAAAGAAAGAAGTTGGTTTGAGGAAATGAGATTTTAATGAATCATGTGTGGCAAAAAAAGCAAAGGAACCTCAACCACCATTATATGGAATGATTGGAAATGGACACTTTGGAATATTTGCTGACATGAAAGATCCATTAGAAGACGCAATGATCAAAATGAAGAAGAAAATGTTGCGGAAGAAGCCATCAATGTTGTTCTAGATGATGTTGAAGATGTATTAGTTGATATTGTTGATGATGTTTAAGTTATGCTTGCAAACAAAGCTTATTTTTGAGAACTATTAATCAATTTTACTTGTAATGTTTAGACTTTGATATTTTATGAGAACAACCCTTTTTTTTGCAAAAAACATGTGATTGCTATTATTTTTTGACATAAAATTCAATAAAAATGTCGTTTTCTTAAGTTTTTTTGTTAAGATTCTCCCAAAAAATTAGTTTATTTAACATGTTTTTTCCAACAAAAACTCTATAAAAGTGTATTTTTTGCATTGTACTTATATTGAAAAATTGTATTTTTTTGTCATATGGTTCAAAATATTGGTTTTTTAGCGACAATTTTTTGATGTGCATTGAAAAATTATTTAACAATACATAAACATGTAGAAAATATAAACTTTAGAATATTGACCCCTTTTCCATCTTTTATGTATGTGAAAAAGTGAAGATATCATTACAATTTTTTATTTAAAAAAAAAAAAAAAAATTTATTTTTAAAACACAGGTACATAAATGCACTTAAAAATAAACATCTCACAGAAGAATAGGACATTAGAAAATATATAGTGTCAAAATAAATCCTATAAAAAAACGTTGGTGATGATACACCACCTCTATTCAAAATCGACATAAAAAACATCACTTAAAAAAAATTAAAAAAACTTAAAGTGCCAAAAACATGCTCAATTTTTTTTTTCTTGATTTTGCATCGCCACTTTTTCAAAATCAGGTGTTTTTCTTGATACATCAAAAAGTAGGTAACAATGAGGTTACCTATTTCATCGGTAACATTGTTTTTTCTCAAAGAGAATACATGAGGATTCCTTCCTCACTAAGAGATCAAGAAAAAGGATCTCTTAATGATGAAGCATTATCCACTGATGAGGAGAAGGGAGAGAGAAAGCAAAGAAGATCCTCCAGCACTGTGCAAGCAGGAGAGATCTATTTTCATTTGGAGATGGAGGTGAAGCATTGGCTTCCATTAGAGGGATTCTTGCACCTTTGCAAGGAATTTCAAAGGCTCTTCCATATGGAGGACATGAGCAGCATGTGTCTTTGCTAGAAGACAATGAGACAGAACAAAGGAGGGGTCACACAGCTGATCCACTATCATAAGATGGGGAAAGGGCTCTGTTGAGCCTCAAAATTGTGCTTTCCTTCACTTCATTTTACCTCATTTTCCCTTGTCCATTGCTATCTTAGACCCAATTGATCAATGAATATAGTTAAAATTACTTCTAGAATGATTTACATGACTGACTTGTTAAATTTTGTGATTTTTTCCATTATAAAGCATTTTGACCGGAACTAGCTGCAGAATGCAGACATTCCGTAGCTAACCGGCGATTCTGCAGCTGCCTTCATGTTTGAGTATGTTCCAGGTGGCCTCTTGAGAAAAACCACATATGGGCATGATCCACGTCATGTCTACATGGTTCGTTGCTCATCATGGAGGAAGAAACGAATTCTGGGTATGGTTGTGAACGTGGGGAACACATTTAGGAAGGAAGACTTCTATTAGGACTGTCTCAGTCCATATGTCTTTTCCTCTTCACGCAGCCACTTCAAAGAGTCCTAACGTGATTCCGATAAGGAAAGACAGTGTTCCTAAATTGTTGCAATTATTGTTATGTGCATTTGCTTTATAAACGCTTGGGAGACCGAGAGCTATGTTAGAGATTTTATGTTAGATTTGATGCTAGATTTTTTTTAAACTCTGTGCTACATTTCTGAAGACGCAGAGTGTTATGTTCAAACTATTTCATCTTTAATGGAGCAGACCGTGTTGTTCTGAAGCGTGATTTAATTTGGAGTTGAATTCCGTCAGGTGGTAGAGGGCCCCTGCCTCTTGCACGGATTTATTTTGCGTAAATTAGATAAGTTTTCCTAGCTTCTTTTACGTTTTGCATTTGAATTAATAGTTGTTTTAATTAGCTACTGTAGTCATACTCATTCTAACTCTTCCACAAGAAGATTCTTTTCCAAAAGACTATAATGATGAATGTTGAATGACTATAGTATTGTAGGATTAGGGGTTGAATTTATAGTTGTTTTAACTAGCTACTGTAGTTATATTCATTCTAACTCTTCCACAAGAAGACAGTCTTCCAACAGATTATAATGATGAATGATGAATAGCTATGGTACTGTAGGATTTAGTTGTATTTTTTGCTGTTCACTATCACAGTTACACTTGTTCTAATCACTCTTCCACAAGAAGAAACTCTTCCAAGAAATTATTAAGAAGTTCAAGACATGACCGTGATAATGAATGATTTAGTTGTGTGTTTGTACTAAGTATCATCTCTGTTCTTGCTCTTAAACGCTTGCCCAAGACATCATAATGACGAGTAGGGTATGGATATGATAACTTAGTTTTTCATTTGCTTTCAGTCTATTTGCTTACAATTGCACTCAATTACACGGTCAGAATTGTTCTACCTCTTCCAAAAGAAGGAACTCTTCCAAAATATCACTAATGATGAACAAACAGATTGTGTAACTTCATAGAATAATGCATGTTAGCATAGTTAGAATGCTCTGGAGTTTCATTGCATTTAACTCATGTTCAATTACTTTGTTTCAAGTTTGATGATGACTTATAGTTCAGCATTGTTTTAGATTAGTGGCATCTTAAGTTCATTCTTAGATTAACCCATTGCACTTGCACTTCATATTCAAATTGTCATCCATTGCACAATAGATTACTTCAGTTGTTAGGATTAACAAGACAGCCTTCATTATTCACAAACCTCTTCTTGTTCTAAAATCCCTAATTGATCTATAACCATATGAACAGAAGACAACATCATTCTAAGGCCTGAAGCACCTCTGCAATTTCCTCATCATTTTATAAACAGAGCCCTTCCTCAAAAGACTACTTTAGAAAGAAATCAATAACTCTTGAGTAAAGGTTTTGTGACATTCAATTAAATTGCAGAATAGAGATAGGAGTTAGTTCTAAAATAGAAGATCTCATGATGATAACAATGTTTTTCCTCTAATTATGTTTCAAATCTCTAATCAAGGACAAAGTATTGCATCATTATAAGTTAGTTGTTTTACTGTCTATTTGGAGAATTTGCATACTTAGTGATCATTTCTCAAGTATAGTTTGTGTTTTGAATCATTTGTTTGAAAGTCATTATCAAGCTTTGCTTTTATTTAGTCATAGTTTAGATTTAATTTTGCTTCAGTGTTCCCAATTGCATTTGCCATTTGTCATTCCATCAATTAGGCTTAACTCTGTTTTTAATCACCAGCTTCTTTCCACTAGCTTTCTAGGCATTTTCCTGCAAACATAAAACCACCAAAAGACCAAAAACATCATAAACACTACACACAACGCAGTAAGAAACAAGCACCTAGGTACATACAGTACACTTCACTTCAGCAGTTTACAAATCCTGGTTGACAATTAAATGAGCTCAGTTTAGGAGACTAGATTGAGACCAAACAGGCTCCAATCAAAGGCACTCTTACACCATTAAGAGGGGTCTCCAAGTTTCATGGTACTTCCACACAGCAATCTGAGTTGGATTTGTGCAGTGGAAGTAGTCATGATATATTCCCATCCATTGTTCACATGGGAATGAACCATGAGACATCAGTATCCTGTGGTATGCCTTATGGAAGACCACCTGATTCAGATTTGATGAAGGATTTTTCATATAGTGATGCCCCTTTCTTAGACCCAAGGGAGGAGGGAGCACTAGAGGACCATGCTACAACACTGGAAGTATGGGGAAGGTGCAAAGAGAGGGAAATCATTTTTCCTTTGACATCATTATCTATCCTCACCTCTCAAATTGTGTTGAGAAGATATGCTGCAAGGAGAAAGAATGACAGCATCATGAAGCATGGGAGGCAAGACTTGAATCAAAATAAAAAATTGCTTGAAGAACACTCTTCCATACATGAAGAGAGATTGTGGTCTCACATGCATGCTTTGGAAAAAAACCAAGAGGCCATGGACAGATGATAGCCTCCCATTGGAGACTAACTTCCAGGAGCTTCCCTCTTCTTTTGAGCATGTGCATGAGCAAGGAAGGTAGCGAGGAAGGACTGGTATCCTTCCACTTTGTAACTTTGGCATGGGAGATGTCAAGGATGAGGAAAAAAATATGGCAGATACTTTAGATGACACACTATTAGCGCTGTCATTATTGGGCACATTAGACCCCTATTGGAAATCCCAACTGGTGGTGGAATATTCCAAGGATATTCATACTTGCATGATTCTTGATGACTGGTTGCATGAAGGAAGCTATTCAATCCTTGATGGAATCATATATAATCATGGTAGGATCTTCTTGTCTAGAGCTTCCAAGCTCAAGGAGAAGTTACTACAGAGGGATTATGAAGAGTTCAAATTCAGCCTCACCTATTCCATGAAGCTCAACAACATCATTTTAAGGAGATACTATTGGGAGGGCTTTGAAAGATAACTATATCAGCATTGCCAATGATGCATGGACCTTATGGAATTGGAGCAGCAACATGACTCTAAGGAAGAGTTGAATCAACCCTCTCTTTCTTCCCTTGAAGAAGAGAGTAGATCTATGCACCACTCCATTGATATGAGGAGGATTGTTGGTGGAGGACATGTTCATAGTACATGTGTTTTACATTCTAATTTCATGCATTCTTACACCATGTTATTGCAGGCCATGATTCCAAGGAGGAGTGATATACTTTGTAATTCTCATGGCAATTGTTGGACCACCAAAAATTCTGAATTTGGCCACTCCCTTGATGTGCAAAGGGAGATTTTTTTTCATGATGGGTGCTTCCCAAAGGCACCAAATATATCTCACATTTTTTGCAATACTGGGATGACTTGGGTAGCAAGTAAGTGGTGGGAAAACCACTTAACACATCTTAGTTTGATACAAGCAGGGGATGCTCTGCGTTGGTTCCACATGTGGGACTATGCTCCACCTCCTTGTACACACATTTCTGTTTGTTTGTACATTGTTTTTATCCCCTATATTGATGATGTGCTTGTACTTTTCATGGGGATGAATGGAGGAAGGAGGGAAGGCATGCATGTGCCCTATGGGATGACTACACTCCCTGTAATTTTTGTCTTATATTTCAGGGGGGGCATTGGGAAAACCATGGTTGTTTCATGTGATTCATTGTTTTCTTATGAGAGGAGCTGTTTTCATCTCATAAGGACATTGGGGGGACAAGTCATGGATGGATGGATTGGTGATCACTTAGCTTATGAGAGAATCTTATCTTTTTTTTGTGATACCAATGGAGGAGGAGAGGAGTTACAATACTCACCTTATCAATTGCTTGAGGAAAAGCAACATTTTGGAGGGGAGGACTGTAATATTCCTAATTAGCCCAAGCTAATAGGAATATTCAAATTTTTTTTCATTTTCTTGTTCAAGAATAAAATTGTAAAGGAGGAAAACTTAAACTCCTTAAGCAGCAAAATAAATCAATGCCCATGTGAACAAGGCTAAATCTGGGCTGCCTTAATAAAATTTCCTCATGTGTGAAAATGGATTGTGACAATTGACTCAGTCAACAGGACGAAATATAAAGCGCTATCCAAATGCAATGAACCTAGAGGAACAATGCAATTCTAGTTGGAGATTCCAAATGTGAAAGGAGCTAAACCTTTTGAGATGGTTTAGGGTTTGCAAGGATTTCATCCTATAAATGAAAGAGGAGAGAAACAAGAGAAGGTTGTTGAATATATTGTATTGAAAAGATTTTTCTACTTACACACTTCTCAGTCTCTGGCTGTTTAGTTGAGAATAGTGTTGTTTAGCACTTGGGTGTTCCTGATCGAGAATACCACCTCTTTCCTTGAGAGGCATCTTGGAAAGAGTCTTGCTTGTCTTGGACCACTATTAGGAATTTGGCCAAGCTTATCCTTCCAACTACAACTCAGATCCTATTGAGGGTTTGTTTTTCCTTGTGAGCAACAGCAAGTGGAAGATAGATCTCTTCATATATGTGCACATCTAGCCTCTCTTTTCACTGGGAAAGCCTTCTATCCCATTGGCAAGAGTGTCCTAGACCATTGGAGCTCTAGATCCATACCTTGGCATCAGGCCAAAGTCACCATCAAGCCTACAGTGCAATTTCTACTCCAGATCTGCATTATTTTGGAAGAGAAGAGTTGCAAGGTGTTTGGCAACTATTTGGAGGAGAGATCTCTGGTGTAAAGGAGTCTTCCTTACAATGTGGTGATCCATGGATTAGCCAACTAATCCATGTATGTTTCCAAATTTTTTTATTCACTACTTCATCTGCTTCAGAAATTCTGAATCATTCTGCAGATCTGCTACAGTAGATGTCAGATCTACTCTTTGTGCTTCATGTTTTGTTGAAAACCCCAAGGGGTATGTAAAATAGAGACAGTCTAGTGTACAGATCTGATATAGATCTAATATTTTGTACACAGATATTTCCTAGATCTATGTTGTAACCTGCAACTACTTTTTTCTCATAAAAATAATTTTGTCTTGGCTTTACAGTGAAATACATTGTTGCAACACCTCTTTTAGAGGTTTTTTCTCCATTAAAGTCTCCATTTTTCTCCTGTACATTGATTGGGCTCCATTGTAAATATGATCTGTCATTGTATAAGCTATTTTCATGCTTTAATATTGGCCTACTGCTACTTCTTTCTAAAACTATGCTAGTTCTTTTGTATTGCTGCAGTCCCTTCTTTGGGTAGTTTTTAAGCCTTCCTAGGTGTGGGAGATCTGTTTAACCTACCTAGAAAGATTTATTTCTGATATCCTCTTGGATTTAGGACTTAGATACTTATATATAAGGGATCTAGGGATTAATTTCAAGATTTGTAGCAGCCATTCCTGAAAAATGCATTTTTCAGGCATGCCTTGCTAGCAGATCGCATTTTGGGATATTACAAAATCAATGCATGGATTTGCAAATTTATTCTGATTAGTGTGTGAAAATTGATTGTACTGAGAGCTTGATGTACTAATCATTGTATGAGATTGTTACATGATCTCCATGATACATAATATATGATAGTTGGGTTTTTCAGCTTCAGGCTTTCCCGTTAAACAACTGTGTTATGTGTGACTATTTTTATTGCTTCATGTGTTTGCAATTGATTTTAATTTCTGCAAAAGATTAAGAGTGGAAGGATTTTGTATTTATAAATAAGATAAAATATTGTTAGATCAGGAGTGGATATATACATTCATCTTGTATATAATTTCTACATGGTATCAAGGCAGTGTTAATTCTTGAAGATTGCAATTGTGAAGAATTGTTGAGTTTGTGCTGGTGGAAAATTTGAATTTGCTGCAGAAAATTCTTGGTGCGACAGTTGAGTATACATTGAAATGTCTTTCAACGGGTTGGGATTGGAGTATGCCCTTGATGGGAGCTCGAATTACATAGCCTGGAAGGATGGGATGGAGACGGTGCTAGAGGATAATGGACTGAAGGAGTTCATCGATAGCGACGTTCCTAAGTCGGGATATGGCGATGCTGCATTAATTGACGCATGGAAAAAGAAGATAGTAAAGAAAAGAATAATCCTATTGGAAGGTGTGAAGGACCATATTATGTCCAGCCTTCATGGGAAAGCCACTCCATTTTCAATGTGGAAGGCTTTGATGGTTTTTTTCCAAAGCAGCAACGACTAGAGGAAGTTGGCGCTGAAAGCTAAGCTCATAAAAGTAAAAATGGAGAAGGGTGACAGTATTCCAAAATATGTCACGAAATTTTTCCACTATAGGGATGAGCTGGGAAGTGTGGGGATTACTGTTCATGATGAAGAATTGGTGAGCTTGGCTCTCCTTGGGCTTCCGAAGTGTTGGCATAGCTATGAAGACTCTGTCAATTGACGAGAGAAACTGCCAGGATGGGAGCGACTTTGGTCGGATCTTGTGCAGGAGGAGATGGCAAAGCACCAGGGATGGCTCTTCATTGAAGAATGAACATGAAGAAAATTGTGCTTTGGTTGCCAAAGCAAGGAAAGGGAAGGGGAATAAATTTCCTTCAAAATCCGAAGCTAAAGGAAAGAAGTAGGATTTGTCCAAGGTGAAGTTTTTTCACTGTCACGAACATGGGCATTTCGCCACTAAATTCCCACAGAAGAAGAAGAAAAATAAGGTTACTGGTGCTGCAGCTGGAGAGGCCTTAGCCTCGCAATTTGAACTTGATTTCTCTTTGATCGCATGCTTGGTTTCAAGCTATATGGGATCGGTGTGGTATCATGATAGTGGTGCATCTTTCCATATGACGAGAGACAAGGAGTTGTTTAGTGACTTGGAGGAGAAGGACCTTCAAATGCATATAGATATGGGTGACGATGGTTGATACAATGCGACTGGAATTGGGACCATTACCTTTGAGAGGGAGTCAGGTAATCCATTTCTGTTGAAAGATGTTATGCATGTTCCAAGTCTAAAGAAGAAATTGTTCTTGGTTGCAATTTTGGGAGACAAAGGTTATGACATTGTTTTTAGCGATGGAAAAGCTTTCCTGTGACATAAAAAATGGGTCAAACCAAGAGGATAGGGATTCGAGTTAAGAATCTCTACAAGCTGGAGGTAGATGGTTACAGTGCAATGATGGGCAAAGCAGAAGAAGTGGTGAGCCAGGATGAGGGTGAATTATGGCACAGGAGATTGGGCCATCTTCACCATGGTGCTTTGAAGATTTTGCAGAAGATTTCTACTTGACTTCCGAAGGGTACTCTTGCGCAGTCAGATTAGTGCAATGGATGTACTATGGGTAAGTTTGTGAAGACCACATTTCATGAGAAGGAGAACCATGCTTCGGTGATCCTGAAGAGTATTCACACAGACATGTGTGGACCTTTCTCGATTGCTTCAACAACAAAACATAGGTATTATGTTATATTTTTTTATGCCTATTCTCATAGATGCTGGATCTTCTTCATGTAGAAGAAGAGTGAAACATTGTCAAAGTTCTGTGAGTTTAAATCATTGGTGGAGAAGGAGTCGGGGAAGCAAGTGAAAGCTCTATGAAGCGATAATGGTGGTGAATACATCTTGGGTGAATTCAAAGACTTTTGTAGCAAAGAAGGAATTCGAAGAGAACTCATAGCGCCTCATAACCCACAACAGAATGGGCTCACTAAGAGGAAGAACAGAATGATCGTGGGTGCTGCACGAGCAATGCTGCATGACTAGGGCCTACTGATGCACTTGTGAGCGGAAGCATGTAATATTGCGATTTATGTGCAAAACCATTGTCCTCATAGAGTACTTGGCATGAGTACACCTAAAGAAGCATTTACTGGTAAGAAGCCTGATATTTCTCATTTGAATATTTTTGGCTCATATTTTTACATTCATGTGACAAAGGACACTAGGAAGAAGTTGGAGCTGACTGTAGAAGTTGGGATATGTAATGTTCCAAATTGGGAATAGCTACACTATTGGGAATAATTTGAGTTATTACCAATGTGGAGCTTCGGTAAACCATGAACATGGAAATGTAGAGAATCTCATTAGATGTCAAATATCATCATACCAATAGATGAAATAACCTCATAAACAATATGATCTAGATTCTCCTTCCCAGGTGGGGAAATGCAGCAATGTAGAGCATAAAACAACTATATTAAGAAAATTGCGTAATAAAAGTGGATAATGGGACTTGGATCCCTTATTTTAGATAATATATGACCCACTTCTAGAATTGGAGGTGAAACAAATGAAACTAGCTACCTTAAACAGATCTCCCCAGCTCAATACTGCTTAAAAACACCTTGATCCCATGACTTCTCTACAATAGAATTTATGAAAACTGTGAGAGCATAATTCCCATGAGGTTTTATATAGAAAATGATGAAATAAGTCTGATATGAAGCTTATATTAATCAAACAATAGAGAAATGGAGGTTTAACATCATTTATACAAAGAAAAGGACACCCGGCAAAGGTTTCCGGAAAAATGCATGTACAAACAAACACTACAGAAAATAACACAGTTTACTACAACACTGTATTAAACATGACTGAATATGACATAAATTCTGAATAATAAATAAAATGGCCCTAGGAATTCTTATTGGAGCTCCTGGAGGGAAATAAACACCTCCTCCTCAAAGATTAGCATACAATCAAAGGGTGCAACTTTGTTGCTGTTGCCCCTTTATAAATGACGCAGTTTTCTGAAGGAGACTGCACTGTGGCTGAGTATGGATGAATGGCCCCAAGAAAAATACTGAAATTAAGCTCAAATAACTCCCTTTTTATCCCTTAAGTAAGCTGATCTAAAGAGAGGATGGAATTCCCGCACAGGAATTCGTCGCACTAAGCAGTGCAGCAACTCCAGCTAAACAGCTGAAGCATGCAAATGGTCACAAGACCAAAATAGCTGAATACATGAATGAATTTCCTTTGATGCTATGCCTTCCTTTTATCTTTGGTGAGCCTCCTCACCCCAGACCCCACACAATGTTGAGGTGACTTCTTCATGAAGCTTCCTCTTTCAAAACTGCACTGCCCTAGCTAGCTTCCCTCCTCTTTGTGACAACGTTGTTGACTTGGTCAACTGGAACCAATACACCTGCAATTCCTCTGTTCACACCAAGGGATCTTCAATCCAGTTCTCATATGGGTGTCTAGGCTGATCCTTGTTCACATTGAGCTATTTTACTTGAGTGTTTCCTTCTTCCTCAAGAATATATGTTGACTTAGTCAAACTTGACTATGTCCCCATCTAATTTGTCCTTGTTCACACTTGGAAGTGTAAAAACAATTCCTAAGGTGATCTCCTTCCTTACTAAGGTATAATTTATTCATAATTTTATTGTTCATGGGCCTCCTTACCCATTTATTCCTCTCCTAGGTGAAAGTATCAAAATCTAATATTCCAAATTGCTGTGTGCAAATTTTGGAATATTACAGCCCTCCCCTACCAAATGTTGATTGTCCTCAAGCAACTGCAAGGATAATACTGAAGAGCATCCTCTTCTCCCCTGTAGCAGCCTCATGATGGAAACCTCCAAAGGTAAAGGTTTTGCATCATCATCATATCTCCAAGTTTCCCTTCCCAAGTGTGTAAGCTATCTAAATAGCTGACATTATGTGACAGTAGAACATCCATGGGAGCAACAATGGGTTGTTTGAAGATCCCCTTGGAGCATGAGGGCTGATATAGATTGGGACTCATCAAGCCCATTTGAATCTCTCCTCCCCAAGCTATCAACCAAACAAAATTAGTTCCCTCCCAAATTGGCAACTCATGCAAATCATCCTCCACCTGAAGCTCCGACAAAATAGGTGAGCTGAAATTTTGGTCATGGTAGACATAGTAGCCTACCCCACGCTGCTCTCCTCTCCACTTAAGACAAGTGTAAAGGATTTTCTGATCTTGGGTTTCCATCATGTTTCCCTCAAATGGAAAGAAGGAAGCTAGACCTCCAAAGGTCCCTCTCTCAGCGATGTGCATCAAGCTGGCCCAACCCATCTCATTCATGATGGACAAGAAATTACCACCATATGGCATCCCATCCATCTCATGTCCCTCCTCATTAATAAAAAAATATGTTGCTGTAGAGGCCATGTCTCCTCCCATGCTCCCCTTAGAGCATGCAATGCAGAAAGTGTGGGGATGTTCCTCCCCCAAGAACACACCCACTCCATGTGTTCCTCCTCCAATCATGCTCCTAATATAGGTGAGAATAATATCAGCAGGTAGGATCATGATCAACATCATAATGAGAGAAACACTGAAGGTTATCTGTGAGGCTGGAAGGTACCAACAGTCTCCCAAGTGGTCACAGCGCAGTCTTCCCCACTGCAGCTTCAAATAATAGCATGGCAAGTTGTTTCTTGATAGATGGCTAGTTGTGTAAGTCACCACATCTACCAGCAAGTAGTAAATGGCTGAGTGTATCAACTGAGCATATAAGAAGTAACAAAACACTTGCCCCAAATCATACAATAGATGGATGTCTCCATCATGGTAGCTGGCCAAAAATGGTCCATGGAGCCTAAAGAGAAATTTTCCCCTTTGTAGAGAAATGAACTGCAAGGACATAGTAAGAGTATATAGATATAGTGTTGAACAATCAATAAGTGCAACAACAGAGTTCTTACCATGTGATAGAAGTAGGATGGTGACAAGATCCATAGATGAATCCTCCATAGTTGTATGGCATACCCATCTGAAGAGGAATGAGCCACATGCTCCATGAAGATCTTCCTTCTTATGCTTGGTCATCCAAGTAAAGGATAACATACCACAGCAACCAATGAGTCCATCCACTACTCTATCAATCTCACCTCCTCTATGCCCACAAAGTGCATCAAATATGAAGTGATCCTGGGAACACTCCATCAACAAGCTCATGCCCCAAAGTGGCAGCACTGTTGGCCTATGAAAATAGGCCCTTGTCAACTCATAAATACATTATCTAACATGTTCTATGTCAAATAATCCTCCCATAATGTTTCCATCTCCTCCCCTTGCAACATCATGTAGAATGTGAGAGCAACTCTGCCCTTGCTCTCTCTCAATCCTCCAAAGCAACAAATGTCTTTGCTACCACGACATAATTCCATCATATAACTCATGTGGTGAAAACATAATGATTTCATCGTCATCATAATGCATCCACACTTCTTGCTGCCCCATGATGCAAGTACTCTGCCAAGTATTCTCCTCCCACATACCCTTGGAAAAAGGATATGTCTCATGATGGCCAAACTCTCTCAAGAGTATTCAACGCATTTTTTCCTATTTTTTCCCAGTATCATAAATTTTCAAGTAGCTCTCCAGCTCCTTGCTCTCTATCCACATCCATTTATCCACCGATGGATGCCCCCTATCATTCTCCATCTTGGTACTCCTCCAAAGGAGACAACCATCTTCCCATTTCAGATTTTCTTTATTGCATTTCATGGAGTGCTGAAATGCTTCCTCTTGGAGATCCCTTAGATAAGATCTCATTTTCATAGCCATATTCAATCCATCAAGATCCAAAGGTGAAAAAGGTAAAGCCTCTTCACTGCTATTGTTTGATAGCACTGATTGTATCTTCAATGACATAGTTGCTGCCTCATACTCCATCTCAAAGTTTATGTCATCCTCCAAAAGATCACACTCCAACCTCAAGGGTTGTGTGTAACTCATCAATGATACATGAGGTTGATGGTTCAATTCTCCCTTGAACCCTTCAAGATTACACATCGCAGTGCAATCCTACTGCTCCATCTCAGCAGTAATGTTGAATCCTAGGCCAAATGAAGATATATTTCCACCATTTTTAAAAATATTTGCTGCAATAAGTAAAAGTGGAAATATTCCCATACCTTGGTGAGATGTGGGAACTTCTTGTAGAGCTACAAAGGCTCCTCCCTCCAATGTAATGGCTTCCCTGACTGCTGATGTAGAAGGTTGCTCTTCCAAAGCTGTGACAGCGCTGGTACTTGACTCTCCCCATGGTGATGTGGGCCTTCTCTCTTTTGATCTCCCTCCATCAAAGGTTCTAATTAGATCTTGAGTGAACTCAAAAAAGGAAGTCACTCTTTTGTGGCTTAAGTGATTGCACCACCAAGATTTGGCTTCACGCTCCAGGTGCAGCACTGCAACTTTTGTTGCCTCCCTCTCTACCACTGGATGGAGTAGGAAGAATTCCTCAAGCTTCCTTGCCCAAGATCTAGCTGTATTTGACCCATCAAATGTAGAAAATAGGAACCTATTGCCTTTGATTTCTTATTTTCTGCAAGATCTTCTTTCTTCTCTTAGTTGAATAAACTGAGGAAAATCTAGGGTCTCTTTGGAAGCCCTAGGTTGGCACTTGTATTCTGCCAAATACCCACTCAAGATTTCATGCTCTAAGTGGTATCCTTGATCTTCACTTCCTCTATAAGAACAGGAAGTGCATGCATCTTCTTCTTCTTCTTGAAACCTTCTAGGGGTCTCACTGCAACTCTCTTCTCCTTGAAACCCTCTTGGAGTTTCAATGCATTTCTCCTCTTCTTTCTTCTTTGATATGAAAATGGATGAGAGTAAGCTCATCCTCTAAATAATTTTTTTCTCCACTTCTTCTTATATTTTGATTGGATCTGAAATCCACAGGCTGAGCCAAGATGGCAGCTCTGATACCACTATAATGTTCCAAATTGGGAATAGCTACACTATTGGGAATAATTTGAGTTATTACCAATGTAGAGATTTGGTAAACCATGAACATGGCAATGTAAATCAGCTCATTAGATGTCAAATATCATCATACCAACAGATGAAAGAACCTCAGCAACAAGATGATCTATATTCTCCTTCCCGGGTGGGGAAATGCAGCAATATAGAGCATAAAACAACTTTATTCAGAAAATTGTGCAATAATAGTGGATATTGGGAATTGTATCCCTTATTTTAGATCATATATGACCCACTTTCAGAATTGGAGGTGAAACAAATGAAACTAGCTACCTTAAACGGATCTCCCTGTCTCAATACTGCTTAAAAACACCCCGATCCCATGACTTCTCTACACCAGAATCTCTGAATACTGTGAGAGCATAATTACCATGAGGGTTTCTACAGAAAATGATGAAATAAGTCTTATATGAAGCTTATATTAATCAAACAATAGAGAAATGGAGGTTTAACATCATTTATACAAAGAAAAGGACACCATGCAAAGGTTTCCGGCAAAATGCATGTACAAAGTAGAACTACAGAAAATAACGCAATTTACTACAAAAATGTATTAAAAATGACTGAATATGACATATAAATGCTGAATAATACAAAAAATGGCCCTAGGAATTCTTATTAGAGCTCCTGGAGGGAAATAAACACCTCCTCCTCAAAGATTAGCATACAATCAAAGGGTGCAACTCTGTTGCTACTGCCCCTGCATAAAGGACGCAGTTTTCTGAAGGAGACTGCGCTGTGGCTGAGTATGGATGAATGGCCCCAAGCCAAATACTTAAATGAAGCTCAAATCACTCCCTTTTTATCCCTTAAGCAAGCTGATCTAAAGAGAGGATGTAATTCCCGCATAGGAATTCCTCGCACTAAGCAGTGCAACAACTCCAGCTAAACAGCTGAAGCATGAAAATGGTCACAAGACCAAAATAGATGAATACATGAATGAATTCCCTTTGATTCTATGCCTTCCTTTTATCTTTGGTGAGCCTCCTCACCCCGGACCCCACATAATGTTGAGGTGACTTCTTCATGAAGCTTCCTCTTTGAAAACTGCGATGCCCTAGCTATCTTCCCTCCTCTTTGTGACAGCGCTGTTGACTTGGTCAACTGGAACCAATCCACCTGCAATGCCTCTGTTCACACCAAGGGATCTTCAATCTAGTTCTCATATGGGTGTCTAGGCCGATCCTTGTTCACATTGAGCTAGTTTACTTGAGTGTTTCCTTCCTCCTCAAGAATACATGTTGACTTAGTCAAACTTGAATATGTCCCCATCTAATTTGTCCTTGTTCACACTTGTAAGTGTAAAAACAACTCCTAATGTGATCTCCTTCCTTACTAAGGTATAATTTATTCATAATTTTATTGTTCATGGGCCTCCTTACCCATTTATTCCTCTCCTAGGTGAAAGTAGCAAAATCTAATATTCCAAATTGCTGTGTGCAAATTTTGGAATACTACAGGATATTTTTGGGGTACACAGAAACACCCCATAATTATCGTGTGTATTTTCTAGACACTTAAATTACTGTGGTGCGACGAGATATAAAATTCAATGAGGTGAAAGCCATGAAGTGGTCGCTTGAGAGGGAGCTACACGTGCATACAGAGGAGGAACTTCTTGTTCCCAAAGATGAGCCTCTAGATGTGGATCAACCACGGGAGGAGATTCATGGAGTGAAGGAGTCCACTCATGCAGAACAAAACATCAAACAAGGTAGAAAGCGTACCACAGAAGCTGAGAGACTAAAGCTTGATGCGGCACAGAATGTAGGAGTCCCTACATCACAGCACAGACAGAGACAGTCACCTAACCGATTTACTGGATGCATGGCTCTTATGAGCAAGTGTATCGTGATAGAGCCATCTTATTTTGAAGAAGAAGTGCAGGAGCCCACATGGGTAGATGCCATGGTGGAGGAGTATGACTCCATTGTCAAAAACAGTGCTTGGGAGATTGTTCCAAGGCCGGTGGGTAAATCAGTTGTAGGATCAAGATGGATCTACAAGATAAAGCAAGTTTTTTATGGGAGCATCGAGAAGTATAATGCAAGATTTGTTGCCCGGGGCTTCTCACAGATCGAGGGGATTGATTATGAAGAAACATTTGCACCTGTTGCACGGTATTCTTCCATAAGGACCATCCTTTCTCTCTCATTGCAGATGCATTGGCACATTCATCAGATGGATGTGAAGACTGCATTCCTTAATGGGATCATTGAGGAAGAGGTGTACATTGAGCAGCCTAAAGGATTTTAGATCTTTAGCAGCGAGTCGCATGTGTACAGGCTCAAAAGAGCGCTATATGGGTTGAAGCAAGCACCTCGTGCTTGGTACACACAGATCAGCAACTATTTCATTGGACTTGGCTTCACCAAGAGTGAGGTGGATGAAAACCTGTACCAAATTTTGGTGGAGGGTAAGCTTTTAATCATTCTTCTTTATGTTGATGATTTAATACTAACGGGTGATGAGTAGTTGATACACTCATGCAAGGAAGATCTTGCAAAGGAGTTTGAGATGAAGGATTTGGGCCTCCTTCATTATTTCCTTGGATTGGAAATATGGTAGTGGGAAGGTGAAATGTTTGTGTTTCAAGGCAAGTATGCCAAGGAGATACTGGAGAAGTTTCACATGCAAGGCTGCAAGCCTTTCAACACTCCTCTTCCAGTAAATTGGAGGAAATAGGATGCTACATCGGCAGAGGTAGTGGATGCCACTGTTTATCGACAGTTGGTGGGTTCACTCATGTATTTAGTTAATACAAGACTGGAAATATGCTATGGGGTGAACCAACTTTCACAAGCAATGGTTAAGCCTACCAAGCTCTTTTGGAAGGTAGGAAAGCATGTCTTGAGGTATCTTAGGGGAAAATTTGAGTATGTCTTATGGTACAAATAGACAGATGAGGTGAAGTTGCATGGATTCACAGATGCAGATTGGGCAGGTAGCCCAACAGACAGAAAGAGCACATCAGGATGGATTTTCAGTATCGGATCTACAACAGTTTCTTGGTACAGCAGGAAACAAAGATCCATGGAACTCAGTTTAGCTGAAGCAGAATACATGGCAGCAAGTCAAGCTGCATGTGAGGCTATCTAGATGAGGAAGATCCTGGTTGGTTTGTTCAGTTCACATTTAGATCCTACATTGATACATTGTGATAATAAGAGTTGCATTAAACTCTCGATTAATCCTGTGTTTCATGATATATCTAAACATATTGATATCTGCCATCATCATATCAAATATTATGTGTAGCGGAAGATCATGTTGCTTCAGTACATTCCTATGGAAGACCATGATGCAGATATTCTGACGAAGGCGCTCACCAGGAGAAAATTCAAATACCATAGAGGCATGATCGGCGTGAAGGATAATCCCTATCTTGTTGAGAGGGATTGTTGAGATTCAACAAGATGGTGAGCTTAGTGAAAATGAGTCGCCTTCACTAAGTGGGCCCGCAGGATATTTTTAGTTGCAAGTCTATTTTTAGACTATGTCTATTTTTAGACATGGTGATAATATTTACGAAGTTGCAGTATGCAATTTGTGGATGGTTGGTTAAGTTGGAGAAATAGATGAAATTCTATTTTTAGAATATTGGCCAACGTCTATTTATAGATCGTCGATCTAAAAATAGAAGTGTCAATTATTATTAGCTCTTAATAATAATCCGACAATAAACAACAACTTATTCTCTTGGAGCACTTAATTTCAGTGTACAGATTTGGCAAATCAGTGGGCTGAAGGAATTAGGCAATTCCTAGGGTTTACTAGTGGTTCATGCATGGAGGATTTTAGGATCCTATAAATATAGGATTCATAATTTTGAATTGAATTATGATAATCTTGTAAAAATATGTACATACCTTTCTTTCTGCAAGTTTTTTTCCCATATTTAGAAAAAATCAAAATCAAAATCAAAAATCAGAAAGAGGGTAAAAGTCCTGAAAGAAAGATCAAAGGACTTAGAAAAAATTATATACCCCAAAGAAAAAGAAATAAAACATGAAAGTGAGCAAGTCCAAATGCCGCTGCTTTTTACTGATGATTATGGAAAAGTTTCAATAAATGCCATAATCCATGATGAGTTGAACTGCTTAATCTTGACTTGTCATGTTTCAATTTTATTGTTGTAGAATAGTGAATAAAAATTAGTCAGACAGTTTAATCCTGACTAATTAGTAGATAGGTAGAGAATAAAGAGGAGCTCATCAGTTTAATTTGAGCCCTTGGATGATATAAGGAAGATAGATAGTTTTTATTACTTTCAAAAGAATAAAATGTTCAAGGTTGCTAGCTCAAATGCACCTGCAAAATGGAAGAAAAAATGTTAGATTAAAATTTGGGTAGGTAGAAAGAAGTGGGAGAATCATGTAAATACTTTTCACTAGGCAAAATCACTAATTTCCCCTCCCCTATAGTTATTCTGCATTCTAGACTTTCAGTCAAAGAGGCTCAAAGCATTTCTCTGACTTCTGTTGGGACCGGACCCAAGGCTCAATGACTGTTAAGTTAAAAGTGTTGAATTTCTATGTTAATCCCCAATTGTCATCATTAACCCTACATTCATCCATTTCCACTTTAAGTTCATAAGTAAAGAACTTTTTAATTAATGAAAAATAAAATCCCATTTGATTAATTCCCTTCATTCATAAAAGCATAAAAGCCCTCCAAAAATATTACATCCTGAGTAATAGTGGTCAAATTACAAATGATAAAGATTTTCCTTTTTACATCATCACTTAGTCATATGAATATATTTTGGTGTTTTCATTATCCTATGTCATATAACTTCTAACTTATTTATTAAATCCTTATAAATTACCTTATCCAATTAATATAACTCCTTGTATTTGAATATTCCCAAAAAAACCCACTATTACAAGCTTTTATGCCAAAGTAATTACCCCACATGTTGAAAATAAATCCCAAAGAGATCCCTTTGGCATAAAACTAACCATATAAATATTCCCGCCCCCCTATAGTTTTTTAGACCATTCAAAAAGTCTAATAACTATACAATAAAACTTAAAAAATACAAAAGCACATTTTATTTTACATCCAATGTATTTAAAAAATGCAAAAACATTTCATTTACCCCATACTTCTTATTGAAAATACATTATACCTTTGTAAATACTTACCTTTCCGCATAAGACTTAACCTGAGCTAAACATGATCTTTCCCCTT
The DNA here is from genome assembly GCA_034641835.2 of Pinus albicaulis. Classification (NCBI taxonomy): domain Eukaryota; kingdom Viridiplantae; phylum Streptophyta; class Pinopsida; order Pinales; family Pinaceae; genus Pinus; species Pinus albicaulis. Next base: position 249,673,519 of record CM076577.1, on the reverse strand, counting down.
TTCTCGTTATATAAAACCTCAAGTTTTATATAATAATTAACCCCGGTTAACCCTTATTAACCTGCCTCATGCGATTTACTTTGTATATATAAACTCAGTTTATATGTATAAAATCAATATCCAAACCCCGCATCCATATAACTTTCCCATGTGTAAAACATTGGTTATAACTACATTTATGCAAATTTTTAGATATACAAATCATTTCCTGACTCATAATAACTGCCCAGGTCCCACCCGACTTTCCGTCGTAGCTCTTAAAATGATCCTGACCGTTCGCATTGTCAAAAAAGATCTAACGGTGCACGATCAGTTTCGCGTTCCAAAACTAATCGATCAATGTTTGTTCAAAATGACACGAAATAAGTTGTATTTCAAAACCGCCCGATGCAACGTGTCCTATTATCATTCAATCGCTTTCAAAAGTCTTGAAACCACTTACCATGTATATCCAGCGCGAAACCCACTAGCTGTTTTTCGCATTCGAAAAACAAATCCGCCTCTCGCCTTGGATTAGACCTGTAATAAATGCCAAAATATAACGATTTATATTGAAAAGTAAAACTTTGATATATCATTGTTATAGGTATTGTTTTCATTCCCGACTGGTAAGAGATTCTGCTCCAACATTTTTAAAGATTTTGAGCCCCCGTTTGACCAATTTCTTGCCCCGAAGCTAGATTTAACCACTGTTTTCATATCCGGAGCCCATTGAAGCCATCCTCTGCATCAAAAAAATCCATTTTAAAGCCGAAGATATCACTAGAAACCCTTTTCGACTATCAAGATACCTGTGAATCAGGTATTTTCCTAAATTTGACCTACAAATCTTATAATTTGAACTGCCAATTAAACCAATTAAGACGCAGAGAGAAAAATTGTCAATCCTAGTGTGTCCTAAACCTTGAAAAAAGAGGGCAAACCCTCGCAATTTTTTCTCAGAAATTGCCATTTGTAGCAAGCTCAGTTTTAAAGCCAATTTCTCAATTCTAGACCATTGAAAGACAAATTCCACGGTTCAAAAGGGTTTAAAAACGCACAGAAAGCCAAAAAATCCCTTTTTTCAGTCTTATCCATCCAAAAAACTTGTGTTTTCTGTCCTGAACTCTTGCTCAGATTCCCATATTCTTAAATTGTCCCAGATTTGCTTAAAATTCCTCTGTTTCTACAAATTAACTACTGCAAACAGTATAATCTTGCTTTAGTTATCCTAAAAATGGCAAAGAAGCAGACTACACCTAAAGCTGGGGGTCCCAAAGCTGCTAAAGCTATGATTGCAATCACGTTTTTTCATGTATTTCTCATTTTTCACGTAGTAGGATCCATCGAAAGTATGTAACATGGGTACTTCTTAGATGAGGAATTAAATTTTACATCCAACGTGTACTCCCACTCGAAATTTGAGTAAAAATTTTTGGAGATAAGTTGAAAATACAAGTTGAAAAAGTAGTTTTATTATTTTATTATTTTTTAATCTTTTTACCCTTTTACTTAAAAAATGGTGAATCACCCCCCATGGTTGACATCATCAACTTGAATCCTATTGGTTCTTATAAAGTTTTTTTTGGTTGTACATTTTTCTTAGGAGGCCCATTTTAGACCTCAAAATTCCCCTAATGTTTACAAGCAGTAAAATGACAGATGAACAGAGTGAAAGAGTATCAGGAAGAAAGACAATGTTAAAGGATATAAAGTGGAAAGAGTATCCATGAAGTCATCTTTCAAAAGATATTTGCAAAGTGCCAGCAAGCATGGACAACTACTCAAACAAACAGTTTTTTGTTAGATAAGATATCACTATTTTTTTTAGATAAGAGGACAGCTTGCTAAGTTGTTAAGCAGTTGTCCCTCTTAATGTGTAAAGATATTTTTTATTTCCTAGAGTTATTCCTAGATTTCTCTAGGATATTTTGTAATAAAAATTTGTATAAATACTTCATTTTATGAAGTGTTTAGTGTGGAATAAAATTGCTAAAAACATTATAGACATTTTGCTGGTACGTTGGAGGCTTCACATGTGTTGATTTCAAAGCAGCAGTCTAGACAATAGCCAATTGAACTTCATAATTTAATATTCATATGATAATTTGAAGAGTAAAGTGTATCTATCTTGTCATTGTTTACTTTCTGAGTTCCATTCATTTCATATATGTTGTTCAATCTTAATGATTAAATAGGAGTATTACTTCAGGACTAGTGTTAGAACTCCATGTCTTAACTACTTAATCATTTAAATGTTTTCTGCTGATTTCCGGATTTAGGAATTCCTAATTTCTCCTAGTCCTGTTTAACCCCTGCCTCCTTCCTCTTTTTCTGGATCAAAGTATCCTTCATTTCCCTTTATCCCGAAGCAAGCCATCTCATGAAAACAGTCTATCCAAATATTTGAGGGTTATCTACCTTGCCCTGAATACATTAGCATCCTCTTGGCCTTGCCTTCCAGTTCTTCTTGCTCGACTTTGACTCCATAGCCCAATGGACTAGTAGATCCCTCTTTAATTTGTCTTCAAGTAATCTTATTTTCCACCAAACATTTCAAAACCAAAACCAAATTGAACTATCATAACTAGCCTAAAATATTAAACAAAAACAAAGTTAAATCATAAAGAGAGAGCCCTCTCAGAAATTTAGGAAGGCTAGATCCTAAATTTCCAAAGTAGGTTTGTGGTTACCTCGGACTATTTCTCTTGAACCTGGAGAAATTACTGAGTGATAACATAATTGTGACCATACTGGGGAAGACTAATATTTTCTTCAGAAATATTTTATAGGTTCAGATCTGATCTATGATGGTGGAAAATGATCAGACATATAAAGGTTAAAATCATCCACCTGGCGACTCCATTGTCCAAGATCTAGAGCTTCAAAGTTCAGAAGAAACACCATAACCAAAAAATCCATATTCCTAATCATTAATGGTGATACAAGATGACAGGGTCTGTGGAAAACCTTTCATCTCATGAGATTTTAAATGAATTCAGGGATGACTTATTAGAATTTTAGCTTTATGAGGATTTTCTAAGAGTTGTCTTTCTTATTTTGAAACCAATAAAATGTTCTCCACAACTAAAAATATGTGTTCTTGAGTTAATTTCTGAAAAATATGAAAATGGAATTAAAATTTTGCATTCTCAGATTCAGTCTTATAATTTCCGAGATCCTAAAGAATTCTTGGAAAATATTCCTTCTCCTAAGTAAGAGGAAATTGTACTACCTTTTGACTTGCAGATTGAGGATGATTATTATTTCAAGCATAAGACTGAAGAAATATTTTCAGGATTTAATATTAAGAATACAACTAATCAATTGATCATTGAAAGCCTTGAAGCACAAATCATACATTATGCTTTTGATGATCCTATAGAAAATTATATGGAGACTATTTTTAGCTCAAGTCTGCAAACATGTTTTATCTATGAGGATCAAATAGATCACAAATTGCCATTACACATCATATCTTTGATTATGAAGACACATGATCAATTTATTCTTCCAAGTTTGATGAAAATCAGTCAAATTATCCATTCATTGCTACAACTACTTGACTGGCTTCATTGGCATTTTTGTATTACCTGATTTGACAAAATTAACAGTAGATTAGAAGTAGGTAGATGAATGCAAATAAGCTCAAAGCTCTGAGCATTTTTTTTTAATATTCACTTTTCAGCTAGTTTTGAAATAATTCATTAAGATTTAAATCCAAGGAAAAGGTCCTAAAGATATTTAAGATCTATCAATTTGGTTTGACAATTTCAGTATGTTCTTTTAGTTTCAAATCAGATTTCAGTTTGCAGAAAAAGGAATAAATTCAGTTCAAGAGTTTCAGTCACAGAGATTTTATAACAAATCAAATGCATGTTTGGGATTGGCTCAAAGGATCAGGCTACTAGTCGACGGTGTTCTTGACATCTCACAAGGAGATGCCATCCCCATGTGAAGCCGCTGTTAGGATCCTATAAATATAGGATTCATAATTTTGAATTGACTTATGATAATCTTGTAAAAATATGTACATGCATTGCTTTCTGCAAGTTGTTTTCCCATATTTAGAAAAAATCAAAAATAAAAAATCAAAAAGAGGGTAAAAGTCCTAAAAGAAAGATCAAAGGACTTAGAAAAAATAATATACCCCAAATAATAAGAAATAAAACATGAAAGTGAGCAAGTCCAAATGCCACTACTTTTTACTGATGATTATGGAAGAGTGTCAATAAATGCCATAATCCATGATGAGTTGAACTACTTAATCTTCACTTGTCATGTTTCAATTTTATTATTGTAGAATAGTGAATAAAAATTAGTCAGATAGTTTAATCCTAACTAATTAGTAGATAGGTAGAGAATAAAGAGGAGCTCATCAGTTTAATCTGAGCCCTTGGATGATATAAGGTAGATTTAGATAGTTTTTATTACTTTCAAAAGAATAAAATTTTCAAGGTTGCTAGCTCAAATGCACCTGCAAAATGGAAGAAAAAATGTTAGATTAAAAGCTGGGTAGGTAGAAAGAAGTGAGAGAATCATGTAAATACTTTTCACAAGGAAAAATCACTAATTTCCCCTCCCCTATAGTTATTCTGCATTCTAGAATTTCAGTGAAAGAGGTTCAGAGCATTTATCTGACTTCTGTTGGGACCGGACCCAAGGCTCAATGACTGTTAAGTTAAAAGGGTTGAATTTCTATGTTAATCCCTAATTGTCATCATTAACCCTACATTCATCCATTTTCACTTTAAGTTCATAAGTAAAGACCTTTTTACTTAATGAAAAATAAAATCCCATTTGATTAATTCCCTTCATTCATAAAAGCATAAAAGCCCTCCAAAAATATTATATCCTGAGTAATAGTGGTCAAATTACAAATGATAAAGCTTTTTCTTTTTACATCATCACTTTACTTAGTCATATGAATATACTTTGGTGTTTTCATTATCCTAGGTCACATTAACCTCTAACTTATTTATTAAATCCTTATAAATTACCTTATCCTATTAATATAACTCCTTGTATTTGAATATTCCCAAAAAAACCCACTATTACAAGCTTTTATGCCAAAGTAATTACCCCACATGTTGAAAATAAATCCCAAAGATATCCCTTTGGCATAAAACTAACCATATAAATATTCCCGCCCCCCTATAGTTTTTTAGACCATTCAAAAAGTCTAATAACTATATAATAAAACTTAAAAAATACAAAAGCGCATTTTATTTTACATCTAATGTATTTAAAAAATGCAAAAACATTTCATTTACCCCATACTTCTTATTGCAAATACATTATACCTTTGTAAATACTTGCCTTTCCGCATAAGACTTAACCCGAGCTAAACATGATCTTTCCCTTTTTCCCATTATATAAAACCTCAAGTTTTATATAATAATTAACCCTGGTTAACCCTTATTAACCCGCCTCATGCGATTTACTTTGTATATATAAACTCAGTTTATATGTATAAACTCAATATCCAAACCCCGCATCCATATAACTTTCCCATGTGTAAAACTTTGGTTATAGCTACATTTATGCAAATTTTTAGATATACGAATCATTTCCCAACTCATAATAACTACCCAGGTCCCACCCAAATTTCCGCCGCAGCTCTTCAAATGATCCTGACCGTTCGCATTGTAAAAAAAGATCTAACGATGCACGATCAGTTTCGCGCTTCGAAATTGATCGATCAATGTTTGTTCAAAATCACGCGAAATAAGTTGTATTTCAAAACCGCTCGATGCAATGTGTCCTATTATCATTCGATCGTGTTCAAAAGTCTTGAAAACACTTACCATGTATATCCAACGCGAAACCCACTATATTTTTTTCACATTCGAAAAACAAATCCGCCTCCCGCCTTGGATTAGACCTATAATAAATGCCAAAATATAACGATTTATATTGAAAAGTAAAACTTTGATATATCATTATTATAGGTATTGCTTGTATTCCTGACTGGTAAGAGATTCTTCTCCAACTATTTTAAATATTTTGAGCCCCTGTTTGACCAATTTCTTGCCCCAAAGCTGGATTTAACCACTGTTTTCATATCCGGAGCCCATTGAATCCATCCTATGCATCAAAAAAATCTATTTTAAAGCTGAAGATATCACCAGAAACCCTTTTCGACTATCAAGATACCTGTAAATCAGGTATTTTCCTGAATTTGACCTGCAAATATTATAATTTGAACTTCCAATTAAACAATTTAAGACACAGAGAGAAAAATTTCCAATCCTAGTGTGTCCTAAACCTTGAAAAAAGAGGGCAAACCCTCACAATTTTTTCTCAGAAATCACCATTTGTAGCAAGCTCAGTTTTAAAGCCAATTTCTCAATTCTAGACCATTGAATGACAAATTCCACTGTTCAAAATTGTTTAAAAATGCACAGAAAGCCAAAAAATCCCTTTTTCAATCTTATCCATCCAGAAAACCTGTGTTTTTTGGTCCTAAACTCTTTCTCAGATTCCCAGATTCTTAAATTGTCCCAGATTTGCTTAAAATTCCTCTGTTTCTACAAATTAACTACTGCAAACAGTATAATATTTCTTTAGTTATCCTAAAAATGACAAAGAAGCAGACTACAACTAAAGCTGGGGGTCCCAAAGCTGCTAAAGCTATGACAGTCAAGCCTTCCACACAGTTATCCCTATTATTACTGCTGTTGTTCCTTCTACATTGGGAGACAAGTTGGCACCCAAAGGGTAATTGGTAATTGCAGTATCAATGAAATCAAATACTACTTCCCACACAGAATCATCATCTACACAGGTACAACACACAGGTGGAGCAACAGAGATAGTGAAAGTCATGGAGGAGATGTCCCTTAAGAATAATGAAATAAATGGTTTGAAGAAGAACATTCAAACTCTTGAATCATCCAATAGAAATGCTTCAATAACATCATAGGGACATGCATGAAAAAAGAGAAAATAGATTGGAAGAGCAAGTAAAGGCTTTGCAAAAGCAAGTGAACTTTAGTGAACAGATGTCCTATATAAAGAACTATCTCTGGACCAATATAATTGAAGGCATCCATCTCCAATGGCCATCAATTCAAATTATATATGAGCAAAGGGATTTACTTCTGGCATCATAGGTAGAGATTCAAAAAATAAAGGAAGAACTTGCAAATAAACCATCTTAGGCTTTAAAGCTTATTGCATTCTTGAACAACAAAAACAGAGATGAAATTGAGGAGTTGAAAATATAGGATAGGACAGAAACAATACTTCCGATCAAGAAAGTCCTAACAAAAAGTAACATAATGAAAGAATTGGATGAAAAGTGTGAGGCCATGAACTTATCAATAATAAAGCTTTTGACAAAATATACAATGTTGAGGAAAGCTGGCCTCCCAAACATATAGGGCTTTAATGAGAAACTGTTGGTCCAAATAGACTATGATAAGAAGATAATGGACCATGCTAAAGAACAAGTAAACAAGCCTTTACCATAAGGTTCTCCCACTGGTAAAGTGATTCTACAGTACTTTGAAAATCTATTTTTTCTACAAATTGAGATTAAAAATCTTTTCATGGTCAAACCAAATTTTGCAAAGTACACTAATGCAGATGAAAGCTACAAAAAGTTGAAAAATATGAAGATACCCAGTGCTCAGCAGTGGCAAGAGTTTACAGATTTGTTATAACATCATAGAGGCAGAACAGTGAAGAAAGGCACATGTAAAATAGTGAAGCTAAGAAGGAAAAACAAAACAGTTTATGTGATTTTGGTTTTTTACTGCAGATAAGTATCTTTTACAGCAGTGAAAGGGTAAAAGGGAAATCCAAGTATGACAGTGAAATGATATGACAGTGAATTAATTTTTCTACCACAGTGAAAATTTCATTTTACAGCTGTCAAAAGGTTAATATATCAGTTGAAAGTGTATCAGGATAAAGAACAGGGTCAAAGAGTATTAGAGAAGAAACAACCAACTCATTTTTTACTATTGTAATTTCTCTATTTTACAAGCAGTAAAATGATAGATGAAAAGAGTGAAAGAGTATCAGGAAGAAAGACAGTGTTAAAGGATATAAAGTGGAAAGAGTATCCATGAAGTCATCTTTCAAAAGATATTTGCAAAGTGCCAGCAAGCATGGACAGCTACTCAAGAAAACAGTTTTTTGTTAGATAAGATATCACTATTTTTTCTAGATAAGAGGACAGCTTGCTAAGTTGTTAAGCAACTCTCCCTCTTAATGTGTAAAGATATTTTTTATTTCCTAGAGTTATTCCTAGATTTCTATTACTTCAGTTTATGAAGTGTTTAGAGTGGAATAAAACTGCTAAGAACATTATAGACATTTTGTTGGTACGTTGGAGGCTTCACATGTGTTGATTTCAAAGCAGCAGTCTAGACAATAGCCAATTGGACTTCATAATTTATGATTCATGCAATAATCTGAAGAGTAAAGTGTATCTATCTTGTCATTGTTTACTTTCTAAGTTCCATTCATTTCATATATGTTGTTCAATCTTAATGATTAAGTAGAAGTATTACTTCAGGACTAGTGTTAGAACTCCCTGTCTTAACTACTTAATCATTTAAATGTTTTCTGCTGATTTCCGGATTTAGGAATTCTTAATTGCTCCTAGTCCCGTTTGACCCCTACCTCCTTCCTCTTTTTCTGGATCAAAGGATTCTTCATTTCCCTTTATCCCAAAACAAGCCATCTCATCAAAACAATCTATCCAAATCTCTGAGGGTTATCTACCTTGCCCTGAATACATTAGCATCCTCTTGGCCTTGCCGTCTAGTTCTACTTGCTCGACTTTGACTCCATAACCCAATGGACTAGTAGATCCCTCTTTAATTTGTCTTCAAGTAATCTTATTTTCCACCAAACATTTCAAAACCAAAACCAAATTTAACTATCATAACTAGCCTAAAATATTAAAGAAAAACAAAGTTAAATCATAAAGAGAGAGCCCTCTCTGAAATTTAGGAAGGCTAGATCCTAAATTTCCAAAGTAGGTTTGTGGTTACCTCGGACTATTTCTCTTGAACCTGGAGAAATTATTGAGTGATAACAGAGGACTTAGTTAGAACTAAAGTGGAAAATTTATGACAGAGTTGGAAGAGTAGCTCATGGAGTTGTTATTCAGTTTAATTCAGTTAATGGAGTTAAACTCAGTTGAGCTAGTTGTATCTAGTCTAACTGAATGATACACTAGTGAGAATGGAGTGAATTAATTAGTTAATTAAATCACAAATAATAACTCATTAATCAACTGAACAAATACAGCAGTTAACTACAGTGCATGTCAGTTCCAGCGGAGACCCAATGGAGAGATAGATGAAAGGGCAAGATGGACAATATTTTGTGACTATAATGATGCATTGATTTAACCACACACACATTGGAGATGCCAATTAGGATTGCGCAGTCAAGGAAAGGGAAATTTTAATTCATTCAGAGCTATTCTTTAGCAGGGATTGTGCAATGGAGGCAAGCTATCAAGTGGCAAGAAATCAGTGCATGGATTTGCAGATTTCTTATGATTAGTGTGTGATGATTGATTGTACTAAGATCTTGATGTACTAAGATTTGTATGAGATTGTTACATGATCTACATGATACATAATATATGATATTTGGGGCTTTCAACTTCAGGCTTTCCCGTTAAAAAAATGTGTTATTTGTGCTTGTTTTTATTGCTTCATGTGTTTGCAATTAATTTTAATTTCTGCAAAAGATTAACAGTGGAAGGATTCTGTATTTAGAAAGAAGATAAAATATTGTTAGATCAGGAGAATCTGGATATATACATGCATCTTGTATATAATTTCTACAAAATTAGATCTACTGATAGGCTTATCTCCATACCTGCAATAGTGACATTTCCCATGTTGAAGCATGTTGCAAATAGGCTGGTCAATTGAATATGATACCCCTCTTCCATGAGCCTGTCACAAAATCTCAAACATTGAGCTCTCTCAAAGCATATTCTGGCAAATGGTAAGGCATTTATTTCATGCATTGTGAAGGGTTCTAGCTTGAGGTGGCACCCCCCCTTGAATCTATTCTTTTCACTTTCCATTTTGTTTGTCACTAGAATTATGAAAACCCTATATTGTTAATGAGATGGGTGAATGTATGGAAATCTGGAAAAGTAAAGTGTAGGAAAGTGTGAGTTTAGAGGATGAGATGAAGGATCATGAAGCTAAGAGAAATTATAGAAAAAATTGAGTGGGTTAATTTGTGTGTTAGCTCCATGTTGTGGGTGAAATTAGGTAAAATGAGTGCAAGGAAGGTGGAAAAATGATGAAAACACAGGAAATTCCCAATGTTTGACTGTGAGAATAGCTAGTGTAGAAGTGGTGTAGATTTAGAAGGTGAAATGAGGGCCATGGAGCTGAGAAAAAATTCTAAGAAAAATTCAGTGAATAGAGTAGCATCTTAGCTCCATACTGAAAGTGGAATGAGGAGAAATATATTTTTGTAGGGTGGAAAAATCTAGCTAACACAGGAAATTTCAAGGTTTTTTTTTTTTACTGTGAATTAACTAGAATTTAGGGTTTGCTTGAATTTGACATGTTAGGGATGGTGTAGATGATAGGAAAGGTGGAGATAATGCATATGTGATGTATGAGTTTGGGTTTTAGTTATTAGGGTTAAGGTTTAGGTAGGTGGGGTAGGTTAGAGTTTGTCACATGAAATTTTTTTATACATGGACAAGTGAAAATATGGAGACAAACATAATGGGCATGAAATTGTTTTAAACCCTCAAAATTTAACCAAAATATGGCATGAGAGATGAGATTTACCTTTTATGAGAGTTGCATAAGGTAATGGAGCCAAGCTTGAGTTGGTTTGGAAGTTTTTGGAGCCTGTCACTGAGATTTTCTTCTCCTCCAAAAGCGTAACATACATCTATAGAAGCGTAACAATGAGAAGGAAAAGCATAACAAAGGCACACAAAAGTGTAACAATGATGGCTACAGAGCGCCTGCATAGTGCTCATAAGTGTAACAATGGTGGCTGCGTAGCACTGGAAAAATCGTAACATGCTTACATAGAAGCGTAACAGATCTCCGAGAAGCATAACAAAGGTGGAAAAAGTGTAACAAGGGAGGCAAAGAAGGGTGGAAAATGAGTTTTAAGATGATTTTGTGCTTAGGATTTAGAATTTATACCACCTTTGGAGGGAAAGTGAGGTAGAGAGGTACTCTTCCAATCATCAAAGGATAACAATGAATGAAATTGAGTTTACTTTTTCCTTTCATAATCTTGAGATGACCTTTTTTCCTTTGACACTTGAAATGACTTTTTAAAACAAGACAAGTCGTCTTTGACATTTGGAAATGACCCTTTTGTCTTTGAATGATATAATAATTCATAATTGACCTCTTTGAACCTTTGACACTTGATTTCTTTTTAATGAGAGATTAAAACAGAATTTTCTCCTTTGAATGAGACAATAAGACAAAATTTTCTCCTTTGAATAAGACAATAAGACAGAATTTTCTCCTTTCGACTTTTTTTACGCTTGAACATTTGGAACAAGACAAGTTTTCTTTATTTCATTTCCTAAACATGCCAGCTCCCTCTTTAGGGGTTTATGAGTGGGATGAAAGGTTAGAGCCTTGTTTTAGGTGACAAATTAAAAAAATTTCAAAGGCAGAGTTGAGCCTAGATAGTGACCTATATGAGGTGGAGTGACATAATCCTACAACTTTTAAAGATTATGATGGAGATTACCTTGAAAATGAGGGTGGCGGTGAATGAGAAGAAGGAGAAACATACTTGACCTAGACTTCTTCACTGACCAAAATTATTTTTTGAAAACTTGTTTGAAAAAGTAAAAAAAATTGACCTATGACTTTAGGAAAACAACTGAAAGAGTTATTTTTTATCACTGACATATTGACACTAACAACGACAAGGATGAGTTTTCATGTGGGCATCACTTCCAACCAATAGTGGAACCATCGAGCTTGTATTTCTGCCAACACTTCCTAGCTTACGCCACCCTGCTTGCCCTTAGTGCAGCAAAATCAAAACTCCTTATATATGACCCTAGGCCATGTCACCTTCCTTCACCCAGTCACGATGAAGTGAAATCTCGACAGCTAATCTTTGGCCACCATGGATAGGTATTCCTCAAGTTGAAGGCTAAGGGTGATTTGGTTTAATTATAAGTTTAAACCTCTGCTTAGCTCCGTTGTGATGTTTCTTTGAGCATAAACCACCTTCCAAGAATGGTTTTACATATGGCTTGGTCGCAGTCATCTCTACAACCATTTGGATATTCGTCAGTGTTCCTCCATGGCCACCTCGACTTACTAAGGTTCTTATTGTCACTACCCTTCCTGAGCTTATAACAAATATCTAGGGTTCTCCTTTTTGGGGACAAGGAATTCCAAGTATGTCTACGTTGGTAACCCTTTGGTCACCCTCCGCTAAGGTCTTGTAGTGAACTCCTGAAGGGCCTCCAAAACTCCTCCTACACGCTAGGAGCTCATTGCTTCAAATAAGGCCTACAAGTATCTCTATTGTGCCACTCAAGTATTAGAACGAAATTTGGATATTAGCAGGGATGCGTAACCATCAACACCAATGCTCCTAGGGTGAGGGTGCATGTTGCTAGAAATGAAAGGTTGGAGAAGCCTCCATGTAAATTCACAAGATATTAAATTTAATGGAGGAAAATAATCCTCAAAAACAAAACATTTCCATAATAAGTTGTATAATAGGCTCATAGCTAGCATATGTGAAAAACCCCATCACAACAATTTCTCTAGAATGTTACCATTATACATGTAATGAAAGGAGTAATATATTAAATATTGTAATGGTTGGTTCTAGTTCTTATGAGCCATTATGATGCCCTTAAACATGGCACATATTATTAATTTATTATGTATATCAATAGCAAAATCATGTATTTTGCAAGGCATGCCATTTCAAACCAAAAATGCATTATACTCCTTTTCATCACATTTATAAGCACTATTTCAATACATAAACTTAAACACATTTTCATTGACACTGCAATTACATACAAATATTTATCTTGGAATGTGTTGGGAAACTAAGTATGGGACAAGGACTCTTCACCCAACCATAGACAGTTGCAACCAAGCTCACTTGCAACTATCACATCTGAGCCAAATTCTAGAGATTAGATTGCTCAAAGGATTGAAACACCAATCGCTAGTTGAAACAAATACTCCAGAGGACCTCCTTCCTCCACCAACCAACCACTCAACAACCAAATAATATACATGGAAACCAAAGGCTAGCTACCTCTACTCTCGAGCTATCCAATGAAAACCAATCAATGCATACAGAGAATATAGAGGCTTACTTCCTCCACCCAAAACATACAACGAATCTAGAGGCTTCTTCTCCACCCAAGAAAACACATGGAATCCAAAGGGCACCTTCCTACACCCAAGAGTGTCAAGGCAGTCCAAAGAAGCAAGCTTCCACCCTAAACATAGTGGTTTCGCCCACTCTATGGAATCCAAATACCACTGCAAAATCATAGCAAGAAAGGCTTCAGAGGTCCTACCTAGAGGAATCTAAGGACACAATCCTCCCACAATTCTCCACCCACACCATCCAGGGAATATGAGAAAACCATCTCCATCGTCTGGATTTATAGGGACTCAAGAGTTAGTGTTTCTCACCAAGAAGAGATCATCTTCATGAGAATCATGCCAACTAAACTATTGTCACTATCTTCTCTTCTCTTCAGCAATCATTGCTCTTCACTTCCCTTCTCTTCTGTGATGTTCTCTGATGAATACTGCTCGAATCTATGATTCCCTCTAGTTCCACCTATAACATGGACCAATTAATCACATGATTAGAATCATGTACATAGCTTTTAAGCAAAGAAACATGGAATACATTATGAAATTTAATTGATGGAGGTAAATCCAGCCTATAGGCCACTATTCCAATCCTCTCAAGGATCTCAAAAGGCCCAAATACCATGGTTCCAACTTGGCACATGACCCAATATTGAAGGAACTCTTCTTGGATTTAACTCTCAAATAAAAATGTTCCCCAACTTGGAATTATTTATGCACCCTTTGTTGGTCTGCATATCCATTTTTCCTATATTCTTCCACTTTCAAATTTTTCTTGATGACCTTAATTTTCTGCTCCATTTCCTTGAGCTTATTAGGCCCAACAAGGACCATATTCACTAGATCACTCGAAATGATAGGAATATTGAAACTCCTCCCATACAATGCCTCAAATGGACTCATCTTTAGGGATTATTGGTATCCATTGTTGTTTTCAAACTCTACAACTGTCAAGTACTCCTCCCACTTCTTGGGTTGAAGGATCACATACATCCTCAACATGTCCTTGAGGATCTTGTTTTTCCTTTGTGGATGATGTGTTGTATTGAATTAAAAATGTGCATACAGTTCCTTCCAAAGCCTTAAAGTGAACTTAGCATCTTGACATGAAATTATTTTCTTGGAAACATCATGCAATCTCACAATTTCCTTTATGAATATTTGTGCCACCTCACTAGAATAATTAGTGGATTTTACTGCTATAAAATGAGCCACTTCGCTCAACCTATCAATCACCACCATGATTGCATCATGTTTCCTAGATGTACTAGGAAAACCTGTAATGAAATCCATAAAAATTACCTCTCATTTCCATTCCATAATTGGAATAGGATGCAACAATCTTATTGGATGATTTCATTCATACTTAAATTTTTGGAATTTTATGCATTTAGCCATGAAATAAGCCACCTCCTTCTTCAAAAATGGAAAATAATATAAATTTTAATGGCCATGAGGGTCATTTGGTACCTTGGATGGACTAAGTAAGGCTTGATAGGAAACTCTTTTATTATGAACCTCTTTAGTTCATCGTTGTTTGGAATATAAATTATGTTTTTAAACCTGACTAGGTCGTCATTAGTGAGGTGATATTCCTCATCCCCACCATCTTGTAGCATATTTTATTTCATTTTCTACTATTTTTCATGATGTTGTGTTGCATTCTTGACCCTTTCTACCAGGTCCATTTTGTAAGAGTTTATACCTGCCAAGTGATTCACTTGAATCCTCCTACTAAGATAATCAACAACTTTGTTTTCTTTTCCTTTAATGTATTTGATTTCAAAGTCAAAATCACTGAGTATGGACAACCATATAGCATGTCTTGTGTTCAACTTGGGTTTCTCAAACAAATATTCGAGCCAAATATGGTTTGTCAGAAGTTTAAATTTCCTGCCTAGGAGGTAATTCCTCCACATTTTCAAAGCATGAATAATGGCATCCAACACTAGATCATGAGTCACATAATTAAACTCATGTTAATTTAATTTTCTTGACTCATAACATACTATTGTTCCTTCCTGCATCAAGACTCCACTGAATCTTTCCTTACAGGAATCTGTGCACACCATGAACTATTTGTTAGGATCTGCAATCCCCAACTATTAGGTCCCTATATCACTAGTATAGTCCCTTATTGTTGTTAGTGTCACCCCCTTATTGTTATTATTGTACCCTTGTAACCCCCATTTTTTTATTATTGTGCCCTTAAATTACTATTGTTAGGTCGGCTAGGATTACATTGTGGCCCACTAGGATTACATTATGGCCCCATGGACTCCTATATATAGAAAGGAGGTTTTGTAAATTGTATCATCCAAGAATTGTTCATTTAGTAATGTATTGGAGGTTGCCCCCTCGAAGTGGCTTATTTCTAAGGCGTTGATATCTCTTTTCTTCTATTTTTGAAGTTGGTTACACAACATTTGGCATCAGAGCTTTGGATTCTAGAGTTTCACTGCTCCAAACAGGTCATCATGGAATTTTCACTATAACGTTTTTTCTACGAAGTTTTAGAAGATGAAATTTTTATGGTACGAAGCCGAAATCCTAATGAACATCTTCAAAAAATTTCAGAGCTTGGTTCATAATATTTTTGGAGATATGATCTTTGGAAGGTAGTGCTTTATCAGGCTCCTGAATTTCATCTCAAAGAGGTTATCGTGGGAAAATATTCATAACTCTCTCTCTGAGCATCGGATTGGAGTGCCGTAAAAAGAAGTCGCAAGTACATGGACTTTAGTTTCTTTGCTATCAATTTAAGAGCAAAAATATGAAAAAGTGACACGTGGCAAGTCGTACAAGTTCACTTTACTGAACGAGTCCAAAATTGGGTCATTGTGAGAGATTGGGCATAACTTTGTCTTGAAGAATCCAAATCATATTAGACCTATGGCATTGGAAAGAAGCTTCAGAGGGCTACTACAGGGCTGAATTTCAGATATTGAGGTTCCGCAATTATAGAGATAATTCAATTTCAATATCGATCTCCTCAAAAGCAAGTAAAAGTGTGTATTTTCTTTCCAAATTGCATAAGTATTGTTTCAAGAATCAAGTTGAATTGATTGCAAGGGAATATTGTAGAATAGATATCAGTATTGGATTATAAAATGGCCCTTAAAAAGAATTTAACACCCACTAAGCCTTTGGAAAGCTCTACTATGACTCATGAAGACAAAGAATGGCAACATGACATATCAAAATTACAAGAGCATGTGCAACAAATTTCACTCTCGCAAAGAGCAACAAAAAATGACATGGAAGTTTTGAAGAAAGGCGTGGAAATTAAGCTGGATGGTTTGAAGAAAGGCGTGGAATCTAAGATAGATGGCATGGAATCTAAGATAGATGGCATGGAGGCTGGCATGGAATCTAAGATGGATGACATGGAAGCTAAGATCGATGAGAAAATGGAAAACATGAATAATTTTCTAAAAGAAGACATGGAAGGTTTGACAAAGTTGATACAAGAAAGGTTTCCTAATGGTGAAAAGATAGTAGAAGAACCTCATGATGAGAACAAAATAAATGTTAATTGTGATTTCATAAACTCTAATGTTGGCGGGAAGAACCACCTTATTCAAAAGATGGATATGAAGAAGTTTGATGGAAAGGATCCTGTAACATGGATACTACAGATGGAAAACGTATTTTGATCTCCATAACGTGCAAAACACATAAAGGTACGCTTTGCAACTTTACATTTAGAACAAGAAATACATTTGTATGGTATCGATAGCTTTAACTCAGTAAAAAATTTTCATGATCCAAAATTTATGGAGGAAATGATAGCACATTATGAGGATACAAAGAGCAACACCTTATTTAGCCAATTGATAAATCTCAAACAAAGGGTTTAGTGGGGCGACACCGAGGACTTCCAAAAATTGAATATAAGGGTAACTGATATTCCAAAGGAATACAATATTGATCTCTTCATAGACACTTTAAAGGATAACATCCAACATGAAGTTCACGTTTTGGAGCCTGATTCATTGGAGAAGGCATTCAGGTTGGCAAGAAAAATTGAATGTAAAATTATGGTGACAAGGAAGCCTACCACTCACATCTATAAAGATGGAAGTGTTGCTACTCCTAGACTTCCACAACCTACAAGGTTGACACCACAACAATTGGAAGAAAAAAAGAAAAAGGGCTTTGCTACAGTTGTGATTGTAAATACACTAAAGGTCAAAAGTGTGATGAGAAAGAGAGGTATTTTACGAGAGATTGTGAAGAAGAGGAAGAAAATGAATAATAAGAGGATATACACTAGGAACCAACCCTAGAAGAGGAAGAAATAAGTCTGATCATATCATGTAATGCATTGGCAAGACTTACCACTAATCAAACTCTCACAATAGAAGGACATATAAAGAAGAAAAAGGTAATAGTGTTGATTGATTCAGGTAGTACCCATAATTTTATTCATTTTAAGGTAGCCAAGGAATTGAATTATTTCCTATACCCAGTACCAGAATGTCAAGTGATGGTTGCAAATGGAGGAACTATAAATTGCTCTAGAAAATGCCATAATATCAAGCTAACCATGGGAGAATATGTATTGAATATTCCAATGATTTCCATTCCTATGGGAGGTGTTGATGTTTTACTAGGAGTACGATGGTTACAATCTTTGGGGACGGTAGCGTTTAAGTTTCAAGAAATTTTCTTGAATTTTTTTTTGAGAAGGAAGGAAGTCGAATTACGAAATATTGCATGCGGGGAAGCCGGGAAGAATAATAAGCTCTAATGTCATGAAAAAACTTCTAAAGAAAGAACAACGAGGCGTAATCGCACAATTATGCTCACTAGAAGTTCCAACATCAAAATCATCTATTCCTGCAGATCTCCAACAAGTCTTGGACAATCATTCCAAGGTGTTTGAAACTCCCAAAGGACTCCCACCTATTCGTGATGTGATTCCAATAAATATTTGATTCTAGGAAGTGTTCCTCCAAAAATCGGGCCTTATGGAAATCTCACTTTCGTCCCGAAAGAGCGAAAATTGTGAACGTATGATTGCATAAATCTTAGAGGTTGGTATAATTCAACCTAGTCAAAGTTCTTTCTCTACTCTAGTAGTATTGGTGCACAAGAAGGATGGATCATGACGCATGTGTCCGGATTATAGGGAGCTCAATAAGCTCACTATTAAAGATGAATTTCCCATTCTTGTGATTGATGAATTCTTGGATGAATTACATGGAGAAATTAATTTTACCAAGTTGGATCTTCGTTCGGGATATCATCAAATTAGAATGAATACTGAAGATATTCCGAAAATTACTTTTCGAATTCATGAGGGTCATTATGAATTTTTTGTCATGCCTTTTGGCCTTACCGATGCACCTTCTACATTTCAAGGGTTGATGAATTCCATTTTTCAAACCCTTCCTTGGGAAATTTGTCTCGTATTTTTTGATGATATACTAATCTATAGCGGGTCTTGGAAGGATCATGTTGAACATGTTGACGGGGTGCTCAAACTATTGGGAGAAACAATTATATGCAAAAACATCCAAATGTTTCTTTGGAGTACAAGAGGTGGAATATCTGGGTCATATTGTATCTCAAGAGGGTGTTAAAGTAGACCCTAAAAAAATTAAAGCCATTAAGGAATGGAAAGTCCCCACAACCATAAAGCAGTTGCGAGGATTTCTCCGGTTAACAGGGTATTATCGCAAGTTTTCTAAGAAATATGGGAGAATAGAAGCACCTCTAACAACATTATTGAAGAAAGATCCATTTTCATGGACTCCTGAAGCAACTAAGGCCTTTAAACATATTAAAGAGGCAATGTACCTAGCACCGGTCTTAGCTACGCCAGACTTCACGAAAACCTTTATTGTGGAATGTGATGCCTCAGGAAATGGAATTGGTGTTGTTTTAATGTAGGAAGGAAGACCCATTGCTTTTGAAAGTTGTCCAATCAAAGGAAAGTATTTACAAAAACCTATTTATGAGAAGGAAATGTTAGCAATACTACATGCACTAAAGAAATGGCGAACTTACCTAATGGGAAGACACTTCAAGGTAAGCGTCATGATAGTCTTAAACACTTTTTGGAACAAATACTATCTTCAGAAGAGTAGAAAAAATGGGTCACAAAGATGTTGGGTTATGAATTTGAAATAATCTACAAAAAAGGGAAGCTAAATGTTGTTGCAGATGCACTCTCGAGAAAGAATGAAGAGGTGGAAGCATTTCTTTGTGCCATTTCTATTATCCAACTAGATTGGATAACCAAATCAAGGGATGAATTGAAGAGGGACGAAGAAGTGTGGACACTCATTCAAAAGTTGCGGCAAGATCCTAGTACATCTGATACATTTATTTGGAAAAATGATTCCTTATGGTACAAAGATCACTTATATATTTGTAAGAATTCCCAACTAAAACAAAAGATTCTTTTGGAATTACACACTTCTCCTTTAGGAGGACACTTAAGATTTTTAAAAACTTACCACAGGGTGAAGAAAGGATTTTTTTGGGATGGCCTTAAATCTGATATTCAAAATTTTGTGATGGAATGTTGGGTTTTCCAGCAGAATAAAGTTGAGACAATTAAGACCCCGGGATTTCTACAACCTTTATCCATTCCAGGTCAATGTTGGGAGGAGATTTCAATGGACTTTATCACAGGTTTACCTAAGTCCGAAGGAAAGAGTGTCATCATGGTGGTAGTTGATAGAATTACCAAGTATGCACACTTTTGTGCATTATCTCATCCATTTAAAGCAAGTACAGTTGCTACTACATTTATGGACACAATTCAAAAGCTACATGGAAGCCCGAGGGTTATTGTGAGAGACAGAGATTCCATTTTTATTGGAAATTTTTGGACGGAGTTATTTTATTGTTTGGGTACTCAATTAGCTCATAGCTCATCTTATCATCCTCAATCTGATGGTCAAACTGAGATAGTAAATAAATTTTTGGAAGGATATATTCGTTGTTTTGTATCTGATAAACAAACACAATGGGTCAAGTGGTTACCTCTCACTGAATGGTGGTATAACACTTCCTTCCATACTACATCAAAAATGACCCCATTTATGGCACTTTGTGGATATCATCCACCATCCATCACATCATATTTAAGGGAAAATTCAAAGTTTCAAGCAGTGGAAGATCACATTGAGCATCAGCAAGAAGTTCTCCAACTCTTAAAGGATAACCTGAATTTGGCACAAAATCGAATGAAACAACAGGCAGATCAACATCGCAACGAGAAAAGTTTTGATGTAGGAGATTGGGTATTTTTACGGCTACAACCATACAAACAAATGTCCCTCAAGCAAGCTAAGAAGGATAATAAATTACTGCCAAAGTACTATGGTCCTTACAAGGTGTTGCAAAAGATTAGTACTATGGCATACAAATTAGAGCTTCCTACTTCTTCACGAGTACATCCGATTTTCCATGTTTCATGCTTAAAGAAGGTTATAGGTGAAAATATTCCGGTTCAAACAATATTGCGAACTTGATGAGGAAGGAAAAATCATATTGGAACCTGAAGCGGTCATAGAAACAAGAACTCGACAGCTACGGAATCAATCAATTTCAAAGTATCTCATCAAGTGGAAGAACTTACCCACTGAAGATTCTACATGGGAGGATGAGAATTTTATACGGAATCACCCGGAGCTACTCAAGTGTTGAGGACAACACTTTTTTGAATGAGAGGGGCATGTTAGGTCCCTATATCACTATTATAGTCCCTTATTGTTGTTATTGTCACCCCCTTATTGTTATTATTGTACCCTTGTAACCCCCATTTTGTTATTATTGTGCCCTTAAATTATTATTGTTAGGTCGGCTAGGATTACATTGTGGACCTCTAGGATTACATTATGGCCCCATGGACTCCTATATATAGAAAGGAGGTTTTGTAAATTGTATCATCCAAGAATTTTTCATTTATGTAATGTATTGGAGGTTTCCCCCTCGAAGTGGCTTATTTCTAAGGCGTTGATATCTCTTTTCTTCTATTTTTGAAGCTGGTTACACAACACCAACACTAGTGCATTTGTGAGAAAATATTTCAATTTCTTGAAACTCAAACCTTTTTAATTTTCTCTATAAATATGAGATATGATGGCCTATCTTGGATAATTCTTTGATATATCTCTCGTAATAACCTGCCTAAAATCCCATGAATGATCTAACCTCACTCACATTCTTAGGCGTTGACCACTCCATTATGGATTGGAACTTTTCAAGATCAATTGATATCCCTTCTTTGGAAACAATATGCTACAAATAATCTATTTGTGAATGGAAAAAGTCACATTTGTTGAGATTTTCATAGATCTTGTGCTCCCTTAGCAACTGTAGTATTGCATCTAAATGCTTTTCATGCTCTTCCTCTGTCCTTGAGTACACCAATATGTCATCAAAAAACACTAAGAAATTTTTTTCCAAATAAGGATGAAACACAATGTTAATTAAGCACATGAATGTGGAAGGGGAATTAGTAAGCTAAAGGGGTACCAATAAAAACTCATATTGCCCATATCTTATCCTGAAAATTGTCTTATGAATATCTTCCTCATTAATCCTTACTTGATGATACCCTACCAACAAGTAAATTATCTTGGAGAACATTGTTGATCCCCTCAACTAATCAAAGAGATCACCAATCCTTGGCAATGGGTCCTATTATTTATGGTGACTTTATTTAATTGCATGTAGTCAATGCATAATCTTAGGGTTCCATATTTCTTCTTTACAAAGGGCACATGTGCTCCCATGGAGAGACACTTAGCCTTATGTAGCCTTCTTCCAACATCAACTTTAGCTACAAATTTAGATCAACCAAATCATTAGTACTCATCATGTATGGTGCCTTGGATGTTGATGTTTCCCTACGAACCAACTCATTAGAGAAATATACCTCTCTGTGAGGAGGTAATCCAAGAACCTCCACTGGAAAAAAATATGCATATTTCTGCAGAACTGGGTACCTTTTTAGGAGTTCACTTTCCTCATTCTCAACATCGTAACCAACCCTCACATCACTAAGTAATTTCACTGCAAAAAAAATGAATCCATTTTTTTTGTTGCTCTTGCCTTGCATAACCGTGATAAACCTTACTAAATTGTCTTTTTTCCTACCCTATAGAACTCTACTTTTTCCTTGCTCATATAAGCGTTCTATTTCCCTTTCAAAACAATCCACTTTGGTTCAATACAAGTACAACTAGTCCATACCCAATAATATATTGTATGCACCCAATGGAAATAAATCTAGATGTTCTTTTATAATCATGCATTTTAGCTCAAACGTACATGATCTTACCTAGTAATTATTATTTTTTGTTTCAGTTTCCAACTGAACTAGCCATGGTTCTTCATGAAACTCCTTGACCAGATTTCATTTTTCAACAAGCTCTAGGCTAATATAGTTGTAATTAGAACCCAGATCAATTAGAATATAAAAAATTTGATTATGCAGCTTACCTTCCATCTAAATTATGGATGCCTGGTTGTCAATTTAGTGGTTGTCTATGGCTAAATAAATTATGGGTAAATTTCTTTGCAGGGGCTGGATACTTGCCTTACCTTTATTCTGACCTTTTCTTAGGCCAATTATTCTTAGTTTTAGTACCATTTTTTTCCTATCAATCAACCTTACTTTCTAGCCTACATTTTTCTGACACATAGTAGTGCTTCAACTTCTTAATAGAATCATCTAGAGTTGGTGGTTCTAGCAACTCAAACTTATCTTTGAATGCCATAGGAATCCCACTAATAAACCTGTGAATCTTGGCTTTCTCGTAATTGAGATATGGCACATATCTCAATAGTTCTAGGAAGTTGGTGACATATTCATCGTCTGATAATTTTACCACCTTGAGTTCGTAGAACTCATTTTCCTTTCCATCATAATAGCACTAAGACAAATATTTCTCTCTGGAGAGATTTTAAAATTCATCCCAAGTCAATCTCTTCTAAAAAATGCTTCTAACATTCTTCATATATTCCCACCATATGTCTGCTTTTCCTTTAGAAAAAAAGGTGGAAATTATCACTTTCATGTTTTTGGAATAACCATGAATCCTGAAGAAGTTCTTCCCTACCAACAACAATGCTTCTACATCCTCTTATCTCTTCATTTCCCCATGAAATGTGGGTGGCTTGGCCTTATTAAATTCCTCGATAATGTAATCCTTTTCCTTGCTTCTTGAATGATGATGGTGGGAGTGATGGTGGTGCACTATGGTAGCAGAACTAGATGGTATGCTAGAATGATGCACATATGTGTAATATCCAAAAATGGGAAAGACAGGAATATAGAACATTTATAACATTTAATCAAGGAAACACCCAGAATGTAAGCAAAAAACTGTAAAATGATGGAAATTCCATAATATAACATCAATACATTAAAACATTAGCTGAAACAACTGAGCCATATCATTATGTATCAACAGCAACGTAAGTACACAATTCTCCAAAAGGAATGCACTCAAGCCGCAAGATGGCTTAAATACACTACGGAAACCTAGCACTGGAAAGTATAAACTACTATTGCTAGAAACTATTACTGCTAGGAAGAAGATTATATATGTGCAAGAGGTTGTTGGAGTGCTCCGAAAGATCCTATATTTTAACCATGGATTCTTCTCAAAAAATCTAGAAAACCCAACAAATGGTTTGGCCATATTTTGCATTTGGAATTTTGGCCCTTTTTGGGTTGCACACTACACCCCTGCTAGCTGAGTTACGCACTCCCTAGAGAAAACTATTGATATAGGTCTGAAATAATTTTTTATCTACTACAATAGCACCCACTCAGCTCATTAACTGAAGGTCTATTCCCTTCTCCCAATTCCCAAGCTCAAAACTTGAGTTCTAGCTACTCCACTGAATATGCAACTGCTGCATGCACAACTATTGGGAAACACTACACTGTATAGGAGGGATGATGATGTATCCTACTGATAGATAATAAAATTTTGATCCTAGGCTTCTAAAGTGATCACCGAAATTGCTTGGAACCTCCTCCCCTCCTCAAAACCTCACTACAGAATTACGCAATTCCTACAGGAAATATTGCTGCATAGGAGAATAGATGGATGGCCTGATGCCAGATATGACAATGAAAATCTAATAATAATGCAATGTATCCACAATGTGAAGGGTTCATCCTTCCACAGGTTTCTCAGCTGAAGTGCTGAGAACAACCTTGCAACTCTCAAACCCAAGTTCAGGAATGCGTAATTCCTCTAGCTAGAAGTGCATATGAGAGTGGATGAAAGTGGCACTGATTGTCGGATGATGAATTATGCCCATGAAAACTTTCCCAGTGTAGGCACTCGAAGTCCCCCGTGGGTAAGGGTGGGATTCCCGCTCGGGAACACTTGCTGCTAAACAACACAATAGACTTAGCTAAACAGCTAAAGCGTGCAAAGAAATGTATTATGACACTCAACAATAAAAATCCAGACTACCTTTCATTTGTTGCCCTCATCTTCCTTTTATGGTTATGAGCCATCCCTAGCCTTGGCCCACCTCATAACTGCGCTGCAAATGTGGCCTCTAGCCTCTATAAATACTATGTTTTCCTCCATGATCTCCATCACTGCTGCAATCACTCTCTAATTCCTCCATCATGTGTGCATTTAATGCACCACTTCCTCCATCACTTCATCATTATCTCTCCATGATCTTGTAGTTTTTCCTCCACTATATCCATCATCTTCCTCATTATTTATCTATGACCTTCACTTTTTCTTTAGTATTATGTTGCTCCACTACTCCATAATGCTAATCCACTACTCAATTAACCCACATTCACACTATAGAAGTGGATTTTATTCATCTACTAGGTTTATGGGTCCCTCCACCCTTTTATTTACTTAACTAAATAAGAAAATTAAGAATTCTAATATTCCAATTAGCTGATGGAAACTTTGGAATATTACAGTCCTACCCTACCAAAATGTTATCTTTCCTCAAGAAACTGCAAAAGTGGATGCTGCGAAAATCCATCTCCCTCCCAAGTGGCATCCTCATATGGAAGTTTTCCCCATCTTCTCCAATGTGTTATGAATGCCCAGCTCCATAGTTTCCTCTCTAGAATGTCTAGAATGGCCTCTAGCTATGTAGCTAGATGCCTCTCTTCATCAATGAGTCCCCAAGTGGAAACAACTGTTGTCCAAGAGCCTCTTCTTTGCATGAGATATGTGAAGTGTAGTGGTTCCTTTCCCAAGTGGAAAGTCCCAACTCATAAACTATCTCTCCAACCCATGCTACATGGAGTAGGTTGTGTCTCTCCATGCTCCAATCCTTAGAAATGGTGGCCTTGCTTTCTCTAAGCATCATCTCAGCACTGTGAAAAGCAGGAAATAGAGATATATGTATTTTCATGTGAAATTTCGAACCATACTCTCCCAATAGAAGCCACCATAGCAATGCCTCTTACTGCCACACCACCTCATCATCATACCAAGTATAATGGCCATGCTCTCCTAACTGAAGCCAATGAAGCAATGCTTCTTATTTCCATCCCACATCATCATTATTCAAGGTATGGGAGAATAACAATCCATATTCTCCCAAGTGTAATCCATGCAACAATGACTCTTGTTGTTGCATCACACTAGTACTATGCAAGGCATGGAACATACAAATGTGAAATGTCGGGTGGTAACCATACTCGCCCAAGAGAAGCTAGCACAGCCATGCTTCTTCCTACCCTATGTCATAGATATGCAAGTATCTTTTCAGCCACTTGGTCATCATCTCCATCCATCCATCCAAATGTGGGTGATGACTCATATCATGCACCAGCTCGGTATCCACCCAATGGATAATCTCCCGCAAAAAAATACTCATACAATAATTGTCCCCATCACTATATATGGCCTTGGTAAGACCATGAAGCATGAAGACATCCTGGAAAGATAATCCAGTCATGGGTGAAGAGGTGTACTGTGTAAAAATGTCAAAGCAATGTGCATACCTCGACAGCAGATCAATGTCGATAATACCATCCTCCACAATATGATGACAATCTTTACACTCCATGATATGTCGAATTGCATCCCCCTTGAGGTATCTCCACAAGAACCTCTCATTGATGGCCTGGTAAAACCTATGAGGTTCTAAATATGTTGCATGTAGAAACTTCTCTTTGAGTTGTGAGGTACTCATCAAGAAGGCTTTGTCCTGATAATGGAATATGTTATCCATTACATGATGTCTACCATCCACCATCTGCCCATCCAATGGTTCATAAGGGAAGCAGTCATCAGAATTCTCAAATAATAACCAGGCCCTCAAATCATCATTTCTCCTCAGTGACAATGTTGTTGATCTCCATGATAGTGTATTTGTTGTCACATGGCCCTCTCCATACACAATGTTGAACTCATAGTCCTGCATTGTACTGATCCACCGTTGCTGCCTCTTATACAACTGCTCCTCCTCCGCAAAAATATTTCAGAGAATATGGTGGTTGGTCTTCAGCCCAAATATACT
Organism: Pinus albicaulis; assembly: GCA_034641835.2. NCBI lineage: Eukaryota > Viridiplantae > Streptophyta > Pinopsida > Pinales > Pinaceae > Pinus > Pinus albicaulis. The sequence goes on along the minus strand of CM076577.1, from coordinate 249,646,706 downwards.
ACCAATAAAAAACTACCGGAGTTTTTCCAATGCATGCATAATGGCCAATATCTCTTTGTCGTAAATAGAATATGACAACTCATGTGATAGTAACTTCCGGTTCTCGAAAGCTATTGTATAGCTTCCCTGCATTAGGACTGTGCTAATCCCATACTTAGAAACTCCACACTCCAACACAAAGTGTTGTGTGCAGCTCAACAATGTCAAACTGGGATAGCTATACATATTCTCCTTGAACCAGTCAAGGGTCCTCTGCGCAGTGATAGTCTGCTGCTCCAAATCAGCAGTGTGATCTAACCCTTGGTCATGCAATTTCCCTAATGGCATGACCCCACAAATCTCAAGATGATGTGCTGAAACAATATGGGGAGAAAATGTTTGCATACCTTGGATCAGCTGATGCTTGGGAACATCTTGCAAAGCTACAAGAGTTCCTCCAACCGGTGCAATTGCTTCTCCAACTGTTGGTGATGGTGATGGGTGCTCCTCTACTACTGCATTAGCACTGGTATCTACTTCCTCTTCCTCATGCACCTCCTGAATCATGTCTTGGACTCTCAATGTCGAATTCTTGGGAACATCTTGCCAAAATCCAAGGGCTCTTCCAATCTATGCAAGTACTCTTTCTATTGTTGGTGGTGGTGGTAGTTGATCTCCTCTCAATGTATCAATGATGACATATCCCTTCTGCTCCTCATACACTTTATCTTTACTATTGAAGAATGTCTCAATGGAATGCGCCTCTGTGTTTCTTCTATCAAACCTTGCTACCAATCTTTGAGTGAACTTTGCATATGCAGTCATTCTTGCATGTTTCAATCTGCTAAAGCACCAATCCTTTGCTTCACCCTCAAGGTGTAGCGTTGCAATTTGAATAGCCTCTGCTTATACTACTGGGTGTAGCTGGAATAAATAATCTAAATTCTCCATCCAAGCCTTTTCTGTGATTTTCGATGACCCATCGAATGTAGGCATAAATAATATATTATGCATATGCCCTCTTCTTCTATTGTTGCTGTAGGGTCTCCTGTTTTCTTTAATCTGGAAAAAATGTTGGAAAGTCATATTCTCTTTGAATTCTCTAGATTGATTTTTTTACTCTGCAATATAATCACTCGAAGTCTCATGCTCCAAATATCCTCCATCTCCATGCCATTCATTTCCTTTTTCAAGGAAAGTGGGCATAGTATGGCATTGTGGAACTTTCTGCATTGTCGGTTGCTTATACTACTGACAGGAAGTGCTTAGACCTTCTCCATTCTGAAACCCTGTTGAGTTTTCCTTTTGCCTTTCCTTTCTCATTTCTTTGATCTCCATGGTGAGATCTTGCATATATCTGAAGAGAAGTGTGGAAAAACTCAATCCTTCTGCCATGGTAGACTCATTATTTTTTTTCTTCTTCTTCTTATTCCTCTAATGTCATGAAATTCCCACAAGATGAGCCAAATATCATGCTCTGATACCATTGTAATATCCCAAAATTGGAAATACAAGAATATAGAGAATTTATAACATTTTAATCAAGGCAATACCCAAAACTTAAGCACAAAACTGTAAAATGCTGGAAATGATAGAATATAACATCAAGACATTAAAAAATTAGCTAAAACAGATGAGCCATATCATTATGTATCAACAACAATGTAAGTACACAATGCTCCAAAAGGAATTCACTTAAGCCAGAAGATGGTTGAAATACACTACGGAAACCTAGCAGTGGAAAATATAAACTGTTGTTTCTGGAAACTAGTGTTGTTGGGAAGAAGATATATGTGCAAGATGATGCTAGAGTGCTCAGAAAGATCCATAATTTTAACCACAGATTCTACTCGAAAAACCCAGAAATGGTTTGGCCATATTTTGAGATTGGAATTTCGGCCCTTTTTGGGTTGCACACTGCACCCCTATTGGTTGGGTTACGCACTCCTTGGAGACAACTGCTAATCTGGGACTGAAATAATGTTCTATCTACTGCAATAGCACCCAATCAACTCACTAACTTAAGGGTTGGTCCTTTCTCTTGATTCCCAAGCTCAAAACTTGAGGTCTAGCTCCTCCACTGAATATGCAGCTATTGCATCCAAAACTGCTGGGAAATAATGCACTGTCTAGGATGGCTGATGATGTAAACTATTGATAAATAATAAAATGCTAATCCCAGGTTGCTTAAGTGATCCTGGGAATAATATCTCATAGGATTCCAAGCTGAGTTGCTTGGAAATTCCTCTCCTCCTCGAAACCTCACTGCAGAATTACACAATTCCTACAGGAAATGTTGCTGCATAGGAGAATAGATGGATGGCCTGATGCCATATATGACAATGAAACTCCCAAAATACTAAAATGGATCCACATTGTGAAGGGTGGATCCCTTCATAGGTTTCTCAGTTGAAGTACTTAGAACAACCTTCCAACTCTCAAACCCAAGTTCAAGAATGCGTAATTCCTCTAGCTGGAAGTGCAGATGAGAGTGGCTAAAAGTGGCACTGATTTTCGGATGATGAATGCTGCCCAAGAAAACCTTCCCAAAGTAGGAACTGGAAGTCCCCTATGGGTAAGGGTTGGATTCCCGCTTGGGAACATCCGGTGCTAAACAACACAAAAGACTTAGCTAAATAGCTAAAGCATGCAAATAAATGTTTTATGACACTCAATAATAAAAATCTAGACTCCCATTCCTTTGTTGCCCTCATCTTCCTTTTATGGTTATGAGCCTTCCCTAGCCTTGGCATAACCGCGTTGCACATGTGGCCACTAGCCTCCATAAAGACTGCGTTGTCCTCCATGATCTCCACCACTATTGTAATTACTCTCCACTTCCTCCATCATGTGTGCATTTAATGCACCACTTCCTCCATCACTTCATCATTATTTCTCCATGATCTTGCAGTTATTCCTCCACTATCTGCATCATCTTCCTCATTATTTCTCTATGAACTCCACTCTTTCTTCATTATTATGCGGCTCCACTACTCCATAATGCTACTCCAATACTCAATTAACCCGCAGTCACACTATAGAAGTGGATTTTATTCATATACGGGGTTTATGTGTCCCTACACCCTTTTATTTACTTAACTAAATAAGAAAAGTAAGAACTATAATATTTCAATTAGCTAATGGAAAATTTGAAATATTACAATATGTGTTGGTTATTCCTCTGGGGGTGCTCAATGGTACATATACTGGCATAGTGTGTTCACTTTCATTCCTATTCCTATGTATCCTCTCACTCTCGATGGATCCTCATGTCTCTATGACTGACCCTCATCTCAGGTTGCCTTTGTCTTTGAAAATCTAAGAGACTTTGCAGGATGATTGTGTGTATCTAAAATTGTATTTCTTGAGCTCTCATCAGCCTCTCATTATCTTCCTTGAATATTCTAACTTAATCCCTTAGGATTCTCAAAGTATCCATCGAATATGGAGAGTGATTCCCCACCCCCCACCCCCCACCTTAGTAAACTAATATCTATTCTTCATTGGTCGTGACGTCATCACTTCCATGTTGTGATTGGTCTAAACTGTACTACACCATACCTATCCTCATTGTTGAGTTATGTCTATTTTAGGTTACTTTTTATGTGTTTTCAGTCACACACATTGTTAGGTATTCCATGTGGTAAATAAATAAATACAATCATGGCCATGAACCCTACACTCATGAAGATTTCATTACCATCTCTTCTATGACAAAACAACCTTGTTAATATGCCAATCATATTTAATAAATCACATGCATCAATTATGTTAGCTCCCCGTAATTTTCTAGATTGATTGAGATACAAATTGACAAGGGTAACATCAAACCAAGCTTTAGAGCTCTAGGATCTAGCCCTCCTAGTCTCAAAGAGGGATCTCTCAATATGTTTGTAAGGATATAGCTTGATTCTTTTCAGAGGTTGATTTTAGGCTAGATGTTAAGTGCAAGGTATTTGATTTTTTTTTGGTTTGGTATGATACTTTGATAGATTTTAGATAGGAAACATGGAAGACTGTTAAGTCATTGGGAAATGGAGTCTAACAAGGTCCAGATAAGTTCATCAATGGTGTTAAGAGTATTTGCAGGGAAAGTTTACTTGGTTGGTGGATCTTTTAAGGTTATGAAGGTTTTATGAAATGGACATAAAGATTGAGAACAACAAACTGATAAAGGGATGAAACAAAATCCTTTATATACTTGTAAACTGAGGGATTTATAAAATTGATAAGAACAACAAGAGAATCAAAGGCATAAGAAGAACCTAATACATTTGATTTCAGACTGAAAACAGATAATTAACCAAGACAAAGATTCATATTAAAACACAGAAAAGGTAAGAAATTTATCCAACTTTCAGAGCTTTTATCATCTAGAGTGGGAAAAAATTTAAGATACACAAGTAACTATAACTATAGAAGGAGAGAAAATTCTAAAATCCAAAGTTACAGCTATAAGGTTTCCTTAAAACAAATTTAGCTAAGTAAAGGAAAATAGCATGATTTTAAACAAACTTATTTGACAAACCTAGACAGAGTTGCTTTAAAGAGATGATTCCAAGAACATAATATTTCAGTGGCAACAATATGTAGGGCTAAACATAAATCATAATTGATGCTAACTGATCTAAATTATTAAAGAAATGGACAAGCTAAGAACTTTTTAGAGAGAAAATGAATGATTTATCTAATGTATCTAAGCAGAAGAAAACATTAAGGCAGTGAAGGACAAACAGATTTAAGGTGCTATTAGAAAACATTTCTTAATCTAAATTCTTTGTCCTACTGCAACATAGCAAGATGGAAAAAATAATGGAAAACTAGAAAACATAAACAAAATAAAACTTCACCATCAACCAAGCCTATGGATCCTACAAGCAATCCTTCTCCATCAACAAGAAAATCAGATCATGCATGAGTTCCAAGACATAAATTTCTCTTCAAAGAGCTTCAAAGGACTATGTATTATTCCAGCATCAATCATCAAAATCCAACATTTACAATGAGTTCCAATGCAGTATTTATACTGCAAATGAGATGGTGGAACTATTTTTTAGGGTTCAAATGTCATTTAAGATAGAGTAAATACGTTCCTAACCTTGATAACCATGAAAGGCATAAGGCAGGAACATTTGTAGATAGATCTCTGTTTTAATAACTCTGTCTTTACTTTCTAAGGATAAAACAGGTGAAAAGATTGACTTTAAGGCTTTATCATTATCTTTTACAATAACTGTCGTGACAGTTTAAAATATCTTCTTTAGTGTAATAACTGCCAATTTTCCCTTTGGGACAGAAAGTAGGCCAAAGGTGTCAGTTTGATATATTAAGGGAATAACTACTCCTTTTTTATGTATCTGAGGCTGCTTTAGCCTAAGTCTTCTTGATTTAATTATGAAACTGCTCTTTAGGCCTAATTTTGCTTTTGGCCTTCATAATGCATCATCATTGTCCCTTTCCCTTTATTCACTGCTTTGAACTTTTGTTTATTTGTTTTTTAACTTTAAAACCTTGATTAGGCTTTAATCCTCTGTTTTAAGGCTTTGATTTTACTTTAAGCCTTTACAATCATCTTTTGCTGATTTTTTCTTTATCACTGCTTAAACCATTTGTTCCATTTCTTTATCCTTTAATTTCTTCGCTGATATTTAGTGCTTGTGTACAGGTTTGCTACTCTGGAAGGGTTGATTAAGTAATCAATGTCCATGAAACACTGATTAATCTTTGGAATTCAACCCTTTTGTCCCTCTTCTTCGCTTCTGGGCCTTTTTGGATTGTCATCCAAGGCTATATCACTGTAATTTTGACTGTGGGATGGCTTTTTATGACTGCCACCATGAAACTTGCAACAAACCACCAAACTGTTATAAAAACCTGTGCATATTGGGTAAACTGCTTTGGAGGCTCAATAGAGCGCAAAAAGAGCAATGAGGAGGAGAAAATGTATGCAGGAAGAGGTTCTGTGGACAAAACCTGTGAAAACAGGGTTTAATTCTGAGTTTTGGCACGAAATAGAGGAAAGTGGTTTTGGGAAAACCATGAATGGTTTTTGCGCACGCAAATGGTGGTAAGAGGTTTAGCTTGAAACGAACGCGATATTTCTCGTCGGGCGACACTTGTCCAGGAAAAAACCGTCATTTTCGCATGGAAAATGCACGATTAGTTTCATTGGAGTTTTGAACGTGAAACGTATTTGGGACCGTTAGATCTTCAGGCCGAAGATCAACAGTCGTGGATGAGCATATGGTGGGGCCGGCAGGTGACATCACCTATTTTGTCGCGGAGCGAAATCTCACCGGACGGGGTTAGAGATGTGGGTTGAACAGGGGCCGTCGGATGAGAGGGATTAACGGCTGAGATGTGTTTGTGTAGATGCATGAGGAGGGATGGTCGGGAGATGGGATGGAAGGAGGGAGAATGGTAGCCGTTAGATCAATGAGATCTATGGTCGAGATTGCTCAAGGGAAGAACACAGTGCAGAGGATGGGAATAATGAAGGAAGGGGCTAAACAAAGCTGGGGAAGGTTTTGTGGGAGAAAGGAGGACCGGGAGTGGAGAGATAAGGGGCTGGAGATAGAGGGAATTCATGAAGGAAAAGGGGCTTGATAACTGTTGGATCTCCCAGATCAACGGTGGAGATCTGCTGTTGGGGAGAAAAAGGATGAGAAAATTGTTGGGCGATGGGAAATGGGAGGGAACACGGAGAGCTGTTGATCTTGGTATATCAATGGTGCAGATCTCATCAAAGGTTGAAACATCGGCGAGGGAAAGGAGAAGTGTAATGGAGAAAAAGAATGCGATTTGCCGATGCCGATGGGGGCTAAGGGTAGGTGTTGGGGCATGGTCCCATGGAGGAGTAAGGGACCGAGGGAAAAAATAAAAAATAAAAAAAGGGCTAAGGGCTTAAGAATTAGCCCATGGTCGGGCCCTCGAGTCATATGCAGAAAAAGGGTGGAGGGTTAAAGCCCTCAGGGGATCGCATCAGTGGGGGGGAAAGGAGAATGGGAACGAGGAAATGTTGATGGAGTGTTAGCCGTTGGATCCATGGGATGATCCAATGGCTGAGATTTGTTGTGGGGGGACTATAGAGGTATGGACCAATATTTTGGTCGAGTGCCTCCGTAGTGGATCAACGCCATCAGATCTGGGAGGATTCAACGGTTTTGATCTGCCGAGAGGAAGCAAAGGTGTCGGGTAGTGAAATGTGAATGGGCGGGGTTGAAGTGGTAAGATCTTGTAGGAGCCGTTAGATCTTGATCATTGACGGTCATGATCAACCCATGGGAGAACATATGTGGGGGATGGGGAAGTATATGGATAATAGGAGGAAACCCGACAGTCGTTAGATCTTCGAAGATCAACGGTTGAGATTTGTCGTGGGCACAATCGTCGAGGTGAGGAATTTTTATAAGGTAAAGGGGTTTTAAAAGGAAAGGTGCGGGAATATAAAGGGGACAAGCTTAGGAGATAAGGCAAGGAGACAAGGTCCTGTGGAGGAAGAAAGGACCGAGGGCTATAGTAACGAGGGCTGGGAGCTAACGCCTAGTTATGAACATTGAGTCATATGGTGAAAGGGGCTAAGGATTTAAGCCCGCAGGGGCTTAGGGCCTAAAATGACAAATGGGTGGAAAAAGGCTTAAAAAGTGGGTTTTTAAACCTTTTTAGAAGTTCCGATAGAAAAAAAGGTGTTTTAAACCATAATAAAGAGGTTTAATGGTTTAAGGAGGGTTTTTAATGGGAGAATGAGGAAAAGTAAAGGGGAAAGGGGCCTTTTTAGAGGAAAAATGAGTGATTAGGATAGGAAAACATGGAAGAAAAGTGGGTGAAAATGGATTTAGGAAATGATGGAAAATGGCTCCATAACAATTTTCTTTAGATATCAGCAAGATTCTTTTGAAGGCTTTGAAGTGAAGATATCAGTGGAATGGATCTCTTAAGGGTAAAGAACACAGAGAGGCTTAAAGAAGTCACAATTTTTCTCAAAAATTGTTTCTTGAAGACTAAAGACCTGTTTTAGCCATCATCAGTTATGAAAAAAAATTATTGATGGCTAACAGTGGCTCCACTTGGGGATGGCAGCTCCTTGGAGGTGTCAAGAACTTCAAAATTTTATCTCTGGAATGTAGACCTGTGCCTTATCCTTGAAAACATTTTCTTCCTTGATCATGCTACTTAAGAAGATGATCAATATTTTATATCAACAAAATGAATTTCTCCCAAACATTCTACCTACACAGCCTACATTCCTAACATGTTTTCTTCAACAGGGTGCACTTGGACTTGCAAACCCTTTGACATCAACATTGTATTCTTTTGAAAGCGTGAAAACTAATCTAAATCTACCCTTATAACTTCCATGAGTCTAGATTAAACAGTCGGACTCATTAATTCTCTACCTATACTACTATCTGTCAAGATTAAGCTTTTTGACAGATCTGCATTCTCTATATTCTAAAACAAAAATTTAAAACATAGCTAAATCAGGATTAAACAGTCTGATTTACTATGGTGTCTATGGCTATGGCTTTATGTACAAGTTGCACATAGACTTTATTTTCAGAAAAATAAAACAAAATTGTGAAGGCTTAAGATCTGAAAATTATAAACATCCTTCTATTATTTTCCCAGCTCTAGTTTTGATCTATTTAGAGCTATCTTTTTCCTTTTCTTGGTTCAGATTTTGAGCATGTTTGAACCATTCTTTCTTCTATACTAATCTATTCTACTGAAAAGCCAAGATTAAACTGTTTGGAAAATCTTCTTCACTAACCTATCAGCATGAAATTAAAATTTACTCAATCATGTTTAGGTTGTATGATTGAATAATTACGAGTAGTGGCATTTCAGCTTGCACACAAACATTATTTTGCATAAAAGTAAATAAAAAAAATAAGGCCATGATTTGTCTTTTGTGAGGCATTTTCATCTATATTTTGGTTCTGTTTTGAGCATGTGGAACCAATATCTTTTCAATCCTCCTAATCTACTCTTCTCGACAAGTTGAGTCTGAAATAATCTTATCAATCAATGTTTCTACTAACTTATCAACATAAATTTTAAATCATGTTTAGCTATGATTAGGCTAGATGACTGAACAATATATCTTTTGGGATTTAGTAGTGGCATTTAGACTAGCTCACTTTCAGAAAATCTATTTTTTGGGTATGGGGCTGTACCTTTTCTTCTAACTGCCCTCTTTTTCCTTTTTCTATTGTTTTTGTGTTTTTCTTTTTCAAATTTAAAAAGAAATGTTATATACAATGAAATTTTTTTGAAACTAATATTCTTGGCATAAATAGTGCTTGAGCATCCTGCTATTGACAGGACCTCCAAATATATCTATTCCATCAATTTCCTTTAAAAAGAAAACATTGTTGCCCCTCACTAAATCAATGATATAGGAGCCTTTCCACAGATTTTCAAACTTACCATGTTTTCCTTTGTCTTCCCTTCTGGGATCCCATTTTAGAACTACATTTCCAACTTGGAAATCATTTTCTTTAGTCCTTTTGTCAAATATTTTTTTTATGTTCTCTTGGACTATTTGTCTTCTTTTGTACACTTTCTCTCTTGACTGCTATAAATGAATGGTTTGATTGATCCTTCTCTGCATATCATTCTCTTCAGCTTGTACTTCTTGAAGAAGTTTCATGACTGGACCTCCTAAGGATGTTGGGAAGACTGCATCCATACCATAAACTAGCTGATAGGGAGACATATTTATTGATTTTTTGGTGGTTAATCTATCAACCCATAAAGCATGAATAAGCTTACTATGCCATGATTTATGATTCCACTCCAACAATTTTTTGATGATATTAACAAGGCTTTTGTTGGAGGATTCAGTTAGACCATTTCCTTGGGGGTAGTAGGTAGTAGAATGACCCAATGTGATATGATATTTATAGCAGAAGTCAACCATTTTTTAAGACTTGAAAGCAACAGCATTATCTGTGATAATGTTTCTAGGACAACCAAATCTGGATAGTATGTTAGTTTCAAGGAACTTGATAATGACAGAGTCAGTAGCATTCCTAGAAGGTATGGCTTCTATCCACTAGGTAAAATAATCAGTGGCAGTGATGATCCACTTATGTTGGGCTGAAGAAGATGGGTGAATTTCCCCAATGAAGTCCAAACCCCATTGTTGAAACGGAGCCTCGACACTAATAGGCTGCAAAGGTAGTGGTAAGAGTTTTCTCCTACCATCAAAGATTTGTCACTTGTGGCAGGACATGACTAACTTATGGGTGTCTAGGAAGAGGGTGGGCCACTAGTATCCAGCCCTGAGGATCTTGTTCGCTGTGGTCTTCCAGTTAAGATTTCCTCCACATTCTCCCTCATGCAGCTCATGCATGATTTTTTCTGCATCAACCTCAAGTAAACATTTAAGTAATATTCCAACAGCATTTTTCCAATACAAAATTCCATCTAATATACAATAATTTAAAGCCTTTTGTTTGACAAATCTAGCTTTTTCTTTTGACAAAGAAGGAGGAGCATTCAGATAAAGCAACACATATATGATGTCATCATACCAAGGAGAGTTCATGAATGTTTCTTCAATGAATGGTGTTGTGCATTCTTCTATCTCTTCCAAAATAGCAACCATGTTCATATCTAAAGCTTGGAAGTTTGACTCAGCCATGAGTTTTGCTAATCCCTGCCCTTTGATGAGTTTGGTGGGCCTAATCTCTAAGTCATATTCGAAAATGGTAGCAATCCACTTGCCTCTTTTACCATCATGGTCTTGATTAAGTATATCTTTGACAACCATGTTTGGGACAAAGGCTATGACATGTGAATGAAAAATATAAACTCTAAAATCCTTCAAAGCTTTGATTAAGGAAAATGCTTGTTTCTCCATAATGTTATACTTTAGAGGGGCATCCCTTAAGGCTTTGCTGAAGAAAGCTATGGGTTTTTCTTTCCCCATGATGTTCTTTTGCAAAAATACTGCTGCCACAGTATGTTCAGAGGCAAAGGAGAAAATGTAAAAGTCCTTGGTGAAGTCAGGGCTGATTAAGACTGGTGTTTGTGTGAGTGCTTGTTTTACCAGCTCAAAAGATTGTTTTTCTTCCATATTCCACTTCACTCCTACTTCCGTTTTTAACATATTCGTGATATTTCTTAGGAGCCCAGCAAGATTAGAGATGAATCTTCTTAGGAATTTAATCTTTCTAATGAAAGATTGCAGCTCTTTAATGTTCCTAAGATGGCTGATTTTCAGTATGCCATCAATCCTTTTAGGGTATACTTTGATTCCCTCTTTAGAAATTATGTGGCCAAGAAGTTTTCCTTCTTGGAGACCAAAGAGTGTCTTTTTTGGATTCAAAGATAAGCCATATTTCCTACATTTCTCAAAAATTTTTATCAAGTGGACTAAGTGCTCCTCATCAGTCTTAGAGTAGATAGTGATTTCATCAAGGTATATGACTATGAAGTAACCTATGTCTTCTGAAAAATCTATGTCCATTTCCCTTTGGAAAGTAGCCCTTGCATTCATTAAACTGAATGGAATTTTAACATACATGAACGTACCCCAAGGTGTAGTGAAAGCAGTTTTAAGTTGGTCACTTGGAAAGACTAGAACTTGGTTATAACCTGAGAAGCCATCTAGTAATGAGATTCTTTGTGAACCAACTACCTTTTGGAGTATGTGATCCATCTTAGGCAAGGGGTAATCGTCTTTCAAGGAGGCTTTGTTCAAATTTTTGAAGTCAATACAAAGCCTAATTTCCCCGGTCTTCTTCCTAACTGACACAAGGTTGGACACCCATTCTGAGTATCAGACAAGGACTATGATCACGACATCGTACATCTTTTTGATTTCTTTCTCAACTGAGGGTAACAAGAGGGGGTTTATTCTTCTCAACTTTTGTTTAAATGGTTTCTGATTTTCTTTGAGAGGAATTTTATGTTGGATGATTTTGGTGTCATAGGATTTCAAGTCTTCATACCCCCAAGCAAACACATCTTTAAATTCTCTAAAAAGCTCAATGTATTTCTTATTTGTGTGATATGGGAGAGTTTTGGACGGCTTGATTATTTTGGGCTCTTTCATCCCTCCAATGTTACACTCTTCTATATTTGTTTCAATGGGTTCCATCTTGGTTTTTTTAGCTACATAATTAAAATCAAACAACTCTTCTAGTGGTGTAAGGCCTCTTGGCAAGGTGTCATCTTTGTACTGTAGAATTTCAAATTCTCTTTGATCTGATTTATCAAATAATTCTTCAACACAAGGGTTTTAAAGGTGGTTTATATCATCATCAAAGGGCAGCTCTGTTTTGGGGGTTTCTTTTTCAACAGACTTATTTCTTTCAAATCTCAAACTCTGTTTTGTGCTTGAAAAGTCATTTCTGGATTGCAGAAAATCATCTATTTGGTCATCATTGTCAAACACTTGCCAATGGTTCAACTTGTCCAATACAGTAGGCCAGTTTTTTATTTTGATGAGGCATTGATTATTTTCATGAGGTAAAGAGCAATTGCTAGCAGCAAAAGCAAGCTCATTGGCAAGGTAGTTTTAGGCCCTAGGGATGAAAGTAAGCTCATATTTCTCAAAGGTTTTGAGAAGGTCTAGGGCAGCATTTCTATATTCCCTTAACCTAGGGTTCTTGGCTGAATATTCTCCCTTAATTTGATTGATGATTATTTCAGAATCTCCTTGGATTAAGATTTTCTTAGCTTTGAGATTTTTAAGTAAGTATAGACCAATAAGGAGATGCTCATACTCTACAACATTATTTGTGCATTGAAAATCTAACCTATAGGAATGGCCTTCATTTATGTTGTGGATCCAAACACCAGCCCCTGATCCGGATTTACCATAAGAACCATCAAATCTCATATGCCAAAGGGTGTCAATTTCAGTTTTGTCAATGTTCTGTACTTCGAGGCTACTAGAGTTTTGGGAGTCATTTTCTTGGTTAGAGAGCCGGTTTGATTGTTCTGGGGGACTTAGTTCTCTCTCATTGTCATTCACTTGTTCACTTATGTCATTTTCATTATACAGGATGAAGGAGTCGAGGTCTGAGTGAATGGAATAAACTGGTGTGTTATTTGGCCTATCTATGTTACTCACCATGTATTTGATGTGGGATTCCCAGTATAATCTTCTTGTTTGATTGAAGACTGGGATGGTGGCATAGGTCATGTCCATTTGAAGGCTTCCCTGGAGTTTGGCCCCCCATGATCTAGATAAAAGCATGCCATACTTTGGGGGAATGTCAGCCACAACTATATCCATGACTAGACTCTTAGCGGGGATTTGTGCCAGATTGACACACAGATCCTTGATTAGGCCCAGACACTTAACCCTACTGGAATCAAAAGAATACAAGTCTTTGTAGGGATTTGTGATTTCTAGGCCCAATCTCTCCATCACAACCTTTTTCATGAGATTATGTGAGGCACCGGAGTCTAGCATAGCATTATGTAGAATTTTTTCATGTATGTTTAGACTGCATAGAAAGGAGGGACTGCTCCTTCTTGATATCTTCCTTCTACTTCAGGACCAAACAACAGTTCTGGTTTATCATCAGTTAAGTTCAAGGTATCAGTATCCCTACCTATGTTTAACACTTTGAAAATATGGGATCTATATACCTCTTGGGTTACCAATTCAGTGAGGGGTATAGTTATCTTGATTTTGGCAATCTACCCCTCAAAACTGAAAGGTGCAGGTATCTTTATTGCATTTACATCATTTTTATCAGCCATGAAATTTTCTACATTTTTAATTTGTTGATTATTATTTGATGGTTTGGATAGTAAGGTTTTTTCAGGGCCACTATTTGAAGTACTAGGGCAGCTTGAATCATTACTAGGCTGGCTAGTCTTTTGCTTGTTTAGTTCAGTCTTTTTAGTCATAGTATTTGTGTTTTCTGCTATCTTTCTAGGAATAGGTTTAGAGGTTTTTCTAACATAAGTGTTTGGCTTATCTGTTTTAGGGACATCTTGACTGTTCTTGCTCCTAAGGTTATACTGCCTATGGACTTCCATTATGGCATTCTCAAATCCTAATCTATAGTCTTTGGAATCTTCATATGATTTCTCATTTGGTTTTGAAGAAAACATCCTTTTTTCTTCTTCAGTAAGGAATGTGTTATCCTCATCATCCAAACCTATGACATTTACATGGTCTTCTTCCAACTGCTCAGGCTCTCTTTCTTCTTCATCTACATAGTTGTCTTGGAAAGGGGGTCTGATTTGTTGGTCACTCTCTCTTTGTTTGATTTGAGGTTGATTTCTCTTGAAGTTCTGATTTTGATTCTAGGATTGGTTTCTATTTTGAGGAGGTGTTAGGTTTTCTCTAGATTGAGCTCTTTCATATATGCTCATCCTCTTCATCATCTCCTCCATCATCCTTTCCATTTTTGAGTCAGATGTGGAAGGTGCAGCTTCATCCCTAAATGATACCCCCTTCTTAGTCTTCATTCTAGCTCCCTTCTCAAACAGATTTGCTTCTACACTGAGAGCTCCCTTCTGCATGTCTTCTAAAGTTAAGGGGTCCCTTTCTCTTAGCTGATAGGCCATTTAGGGATCAAATCCTTCAGGGAATTTGGCCAAAGCTGAGCCTTGTGGAGGTTTCAAATCTGGGGGTGAAAATGTGAAGTTGGGTTACACTTTTTTCCTTTTTTTGAGAAAAAACTTTCATTTTTTCTGTTCTTCAACTTTCTGCAAACTATAAAAAAATTATTGTTTAGAATTTCATTTTGCGATAAACATTAAAGTTGTCAGAAATTTTGTTAGCTTTCTATTACTTATTTTTGAAATTTTTTATTATAGATTTGATATGTCAACTTAGTGTTTCTTTGAGTGTGTGTTTCTTAACAATCAAAGGATTCATAAGAAGTCATGTTAATACGCAATGGTATTCTTTGAAAATTTGTGTTTTTGAGAAAACAAAATGTGTTACAACAATCTAGACAGAGTCTACTTTGGTTTTGTCATATTTACAAAGCCAATGGATGCATATAATAATTACTAGAATTTTTTGAACTGGTCCAATATGAAAAAACTGCATATTTTGGATATGTTTCGTGAAGCAACAAATTTCTTAACATATAAGTTATAAACTAAAAATATAAAAGCTACCCATTAGAGATGACGGACCAATGTAATGCCCCATAATTTTTTCAATTTTTTTTACAATGTATTTTGGGAGATACAGAATTTTGACTTCACTGAATCACAATGACCCTCAGAAATTATTTGCACCCATTTTATTAGAAAATTAATTAAAATTAGTAAATGTTTATGAAATTCCATAAAGGTTATATTTCCTGAAGGTAGATTCAATTCTGAAAATGCTTTTCTTGGTCCCGAAAGTTAATTCAAAATGTTTCATGGAGTTTAATCAGTCCAAAGTTGCAGAAATGTTAAGCTGCGTAATTGGTGACGCGTTAGTTCGGCCGAACTTTGATTAAAAGTTCGGCCGAACTATTTTTTGCGCCGATGGCCCGTTAAGTCTAACGACTTAATAGTTCGGCCGAACTCTTAATCAAAGTTTGGCCGAACTTTTAATCAAATTTCCGCCGAACTCTAATCTAATTTTCCGTCGACCAAAAAATTTCGCAGAGCCCCTCCTAAAACACATTTCGCGGCAATATAAATTTCCGCGAAATCATTCATAATTTTCGCACATTTCGCACATTTGGTCTGATTTTATAAAGGTCTTGGTTTGGGTTTAAATACTTTTCTTGAAGGCTTGGGTTTAAGGGCATTTCTTGGAGGCAGATTAATTTTGCAAAGAATTGTTTTGGGTTTAAGGACTTTTCTTGGAGGACATTTCTTGGAGACGGTTTGATTTTTCAAAAAATGGTTTTGGGTTTAAGGAATTTTCTTGGATGTACATTCAAAGGACATTTCTTGGAGGTATGTGATACATTTTTTTGGATGTTTTTTGTTCTTTTTTTTTTGAAAGTATGGATTTATGCTTAATTTTGAATTCTTGGAGACGGTCTGATTTTGCAAAGAATTGTTTTGGGTTTAAAGACTTTTCTTGGAGGCGGCCTGATTTTGAAAAGAATTGTTTTGGGTTTAAGGAATTTTCTTGGACGTACATTCAAATGACGTTTCTTGAAGGTATGTAATACATTTTTTTGGATGTTTTTTGTGCTTTATTTTTTTGAAAGTATGGAGTTGGGCTTAATTTCGAAAAGACATTTTCTGAAAGTATTTTTTGAGGTATTTTTTAAAGTGACATTTTTTTTTTAAGTTGGAGACATTTTTTGAAGTGACAATTTTTTAGAGTACGTGTTTTGAGTTGAAGTAAATATTTTGAGCTTCGTTTCATTTTTATAAGACATTTTTTTCTCGAATTTTTTAAAGTGTTTTAGATTGGAGTATCTATTTTTTGCAAAAATTTTAAAATGACTTTTTTTTTAAATTAAATCTTTTGTGATGCTTTTTCTAATTGAGTTATTGTCTAATTTTTTGAAGGAAATTTTTTGAACTTCATACTCTATTATCATGGGAAATCGAAGGACTTGTGCGAGAAAATATGATCGAAAAGGAGACCCTGAGGAACGTAGAGAAGAGATGAGACAATCTCGCAAAAGAAAGATAGAAGCCCTCTCAAATATTGAAGGGGAAAATCAACCTCAAGCAGAAATTGAAGCAGGTATGTAAATGTAAATATTATGATCTATTGATATATTTAAAATTTTCCTAGTGTAAAATATGAAGCTTAATTTTTATTTGATGAACTAATTTGAAAAACATTTTGTTTAATGTAAACAGATAGAGATATTCCTCAAAACATTGATGATGAGATACAAAATTTTTAAAGAGAAAGTGAAAGAGATATTTGTTGGAACACCTAATCCTTCATGGGTATGTGTGGAATGTGAAAAGTCACAATGGATTCCAAGTGACCTTGGAATGTGAAACCAAGAGTCACACCATTGTACTATAAATGTACATCATGTATAATGGAAAAATAAGAGAGTTGCACGCTTATCCTTCATTGTGTGTTGAGATTCTTGTGTGTGTGTTTATTCTTTCTCATACACCATGTGTGTGTTTAACATGGTGTTTAACATGGTATCGGAGCTGAGAAGTTCATAACCAACTCAACCTTGAGTGAGCCATTTGTGTTTATGGCCTGTGCATATCTGCAAAAATTCTTGGCATTTTTGCAGCATTTAGAGAGTTTCTACAACAGACATTTTGCCGCATTCAGAAAGTGGTTTTGAAGAAAAGCAGTAGTGGTTTTGAAGAAGAGCAGCACTGCGCATCTGAAGGTTTTCATTCTGATTTCTTCCTGTAATTTCTGCCTTTTAAATTCTGCATTTTGAAGAGCTACTCGAATAGTGTTTCAAAGTGGGTTTCTGAAAAGAAAATTTCTGAGTTTTTCATTGAAAATTCTCTGCAAGTTTCTGGGTTTTTTAATGGAAAAGATTTCTGAATAGTTTTAAATTCTTCAATGGAGTAGATTGCTGTATATTTGGAAAAAATCTATTGTTTTGAAGACTAAAATTTTGCAGTTTCCCTCATTTCTGCATTTTTTGCATTTTCTGCTGCTGGAAAAATATTCTCTGCCGCATCTTTCCTGCAGCGTTTGTGAAATTTCTTGCATTTCTCTACTCTCTGCTGTTAAAAAAAAAAAAAAAAAAAAAATTCATGAGCTCCCACAACCATACCCCTCGCCCTTCACACCCGCTTCTGCATCTCCCACACACAAACCACAGCATAGCCATCCCCCTCATAGCAAACGCTCCCCTACGACTGCCTATCCCCTACCCTCCCCTGATTCCCCAACTCTCTACAGCTCTCGGCCCCTCCGCTCACACTTATTCCCCATCACTCAACGCTGCACAGCAAACCCGACCCCCTCACCAGCCTCTCACACTCCAATGCCTGACCCCTCTCCCTAAGCTACACCCTCCCCTCTCCCTAAGCTACCCGTGCCCCCACCTGCACGTGCCCCCCACACTCTACTTCTCTACCCGTAGACCCCCTCACCCCTCTGCAATTTTCACACAGTGGTCCCTCCACCTTATGGCACCCCACTACCACAACCTACCCCCTCACTGCACTCAACCCTGCGCTCATCGCTATTCCCAGCCCACTGCCTAAACCCACTAGCCCACTCCCCTCGGCTCACATACACCGCCCTCCCCCTACCTGCCTCCCTCTTAGCCTAACACGGTCCCCTCCCACCTGCCACTCCTCCCAACGTGGCCTCCCTACCCTTCTCCCCTCCCCCTCATCATGGCCTACGGCCCTCCCTACGCCTCTATCCATACGCTCTCTCACAGCTTACGCCCTTGCACCGAGCTCCCTTCGGCCCCTCCCTACGTTAATCTCCACGGCCTTTTGGCCTTCCCCCCGCTATTTGTTAACCTACGCCTCTACTCCCATCCGCCACAACAACCCCTGCTCCATTTCAAACTTGGCCATTTGGCCTCCTCATTTAAATTTTTTTCTCTCAAAATTTCGAACTCATTTTTATTTTTTACAAGTAAAAATTCCCCATCTCCCATATTTTAAATTAATTATCATTTCAATCAATCCATTTTTAATTAATTTTTAATTAATTAAAAAAAAAACAGCAGATAGAGAAAATGAACAGCCAAGAAGCAGGAAATGACACATGAGTAGATGGATTAAATACATAGAGAAAAGTGAAATTTGCATTTTGATTTGAAGGGTGATTTTCTGCAAGAGATTGACATGTGAAGATGATTTGAGTTGTTTTTGGTGTCAAACAGCTCTTTGAAGAAGAAAAATCAGCTGCCTTAAGGGCTTCTTGCACAAGTAGTTTTTGCTGCACTTTTTTGCATAAATATTGTATTGAACTTACATTGTATTGTGAGCAGATATTTCTCATTCATAGCTGCAATCAATATTTGAGTTGTTGAAATTTTTTTGATGTAAGTCATTGTTGCTTGCCGGTTAGACATCCAAGTCTATACCTTGAGGTCCTCCATGATTTGAGGAGCAGATTTTTGTACTTTGAGAATTCCATAGTTGGAAGTTCACTTGAGTCATTTGTATTTCTTGAAAGAAAGTTGAATCACATTGTAAACGGGTGCATTTTTGGTTGAAGCCGATACATTTTCATTTTTGAGCCTAAGTTGTTGAAAAATGGCTAAAATCAATGAGGCATTAGATTTGTTGAATAACCTCATTCATTCAAATGTTGATAATGTGATAAAAATGAGCAAGAATGCTCTTTGTAACATTCAAAGTTGTTTGTTAGATGCAAAAGAAAAGATTGAGTTTTTGCAGTTGGAATCTCAGCTCCAACAAGATGAACTTCAGAAAAAGAGTCATCATTCTGAACCTATTTTTGTTCAGAAGATTGAGAAGGACTCCCATCAGCAACAAGAAGATAAAGTTGCAGTTGATCCACATTCAGTTCCTTGTACTAGAGCAGATTTACATGCAGATGTAGCAGTTCAACCTGCACTTCTCAAGCCCATCATCAGACCTTGGGAAGAGCTTGTCCACAAGAAGCACAGAACTGGTCTTGGATATGACAAGGATGTGTCCTTTCATAATCCAAACTACACCAAGCCCATCATATTTCAAAGTGCCGGATTCTTGTAGGACAGTTCACCTGCAGTTGTTCCAGATCCTGCTCTGCTTCCACAACAGATTGTAAAATGTCAACACTGTGATCGAGTTGGCCATATGAAATATCACTATTTTGATCTTCATCCATGCAAGCACTGTGGTCGGCACACCCATTCTTCAGACAGATGCTTCAAAAACAAGCCTCCTGCAAGAACAAATATTCATCTTGGATGTATCGCTTCTTGGCAATGGGCATCAGCAGCCAAGAAGATGTTTAAGTCGCATGTCAAAACATGTTCTAGAATATTGAGCAAACTTGCAGTTGAGTTTTCGCCATCATCTCACCTTGTCCCTAACAGGGCGAGAAATGGTGGTCATGTACAAGCTTTGACGTCAAATCAAGCGAGCCTGAGCCACATTCTCTCATTCCATGTTCAGAGTTGTAGCCAGAGACACGGATGCCCATGAGCATGCCTTTGGTTGGTGGACAACCTTAAACCATCATCTTTGGTTGGTGGAAAACCTTAAACCATCACAGGTTGAAGACCTCCCTTCTTTTAGGTTGAAGGTCTCCCTTTCATATATGAGGGACACTTCCTCTAGTAGAAGCCTTCAGCTTCTTGCCAGCTTTGGTTGAGTTCCAGAAAATTCTTCAAGCATTCCAGAGTTGTTGGTCATCCTTAAACCATCACAGGTAGTAGACCTCCCTTCTTTTAGGTTGAAGGTCTCTCTTTTTTATGAGGGACAATTCCTCTAGCAGAATATTTCAGCTTCTTGCCAGTTTTGGAAAAGTTCCGGGAACTGCAACAAGTTTTGCATTCCAGTGTTGGTGGTCATCCTTAAACCACCTCTTTTTTCCAACATTTCAGAGAGTTGATTCAGCCCAAGTGCTGCCATGTATACTTTGCAGATTTGTATTACAACTCTCTTCTTGGACTCACACATATCCCTTCGAATTAATGGGGGGAATGTTGGAACACCTAATCCTCCATGGGTAGGTGTGGAATGCGAAAAGTCACAATGGAGTCCAACTGACCTTGGAATGTGAAACCAAGAGTCACACCATTGTACTATAAATGTACATCATGTATAATGGAAAAATAAGAGAGCTGCACGCTTATCCTTCATTGTGTGTTGAGTTTCTTGTGTGTGTGTTTATTCTTTCTCATACACCATGTGTGTGTTTAACATGGTGTTTAACAATATTGAACCAATGATTGAAGATGGTGAAAATATTGAAAGAAATTCAAATGAAGAAACTGAATCACAAGGTATGTACATATATATATATATATATATATATATATATATATATATATATATATATATTGAACACATGCACGTATTATTGAAATTATACATATATTTATTAATTTAGTTATTTATTGTTCATATGTAAACTTATTATGTACTATTTTTTCGAATATGTACAAATGAAATCAGTGTCGATGATGAGATGTTAGAAAATGTTGACACTCACACATATGGAGATAAAAAACCTGACCATGTTATACGATATCGTGTTAACTGCCTTTTTGAAAAGTATTTCTTAAATGAGTGGGTGATGGTTCAAGCTCAAATGTTTAAAGGTCTCCTATCATTAAGGAAATTAAAAGAAGCTACGACAATACTGGGTATTCAAAAATCAACCAAAGATAAAAAAAATGAATGAAGATGTGATACAAAATATAAGTAGTGCTATAAATTCAATTAGGAGATCTAGAGAGAAAAATGTTTCAATTGTATGTAAAGGAATACATATGGAAATGGTTTCATCAAGTACTAAAGAGAATCGTTTGGTAACACCTATGGCACGAGCATCAAGAACCTCACGAAAAAATTTGCACAAACATCGGAAATTTCGGCTGCAAGTAGATGTAAATGACGAACTCGCTTGTTGGAGAGCTATTTGTAGGAAACCATACAAAGATAGATGTGGAGAAAATGTTAAAAAAATAATATATGAATATTGGAAGAACAATTCGCGTGCTTCTCCAACTGCAAGGCATGTGATGCGAAGAAGAATAGCACGAAATCAGTACGAAGAACATGAAAAATATTTCTTGGAAACCACTCAAATATAGTTATTCAACAAGTTCAAAGAAGAGAATCATCAAATTCATGTTTCAATCAGTGCTTTTGTTCAACAAAAACCATGGTATGTAAAACCTATCACCGTACGCGACACTTGTTGTTGCCGTTATCATGTGGAATTTGAGTTATATTATGACACATTCCTTGATTTTGGTAGAACATTATGGAAGGATTCACCTCCTCCTTCCACTATCCGTGATTTAATATCTCAAATTCTATGTGAAAGAGAAAGTGATGAACTATTTTACAAAAAGAAATGTGTTGGTGGTAAAAAATGTGATGATTGTGGAAATTTGACTAAATTTCAAAACAAATATCGTATTGATATAAATGATCAATGATTTTCCAACATGAAAGAGAAATGGAAGATATATGAATATATCGATACATCGATTCAAGGTGCAAATAGTGTTAAAAGAATTGAATAACTAGAAGATGAAATTTTTGTGATAGACTTTTTGAGAAAGTTTCAGGCAGAAATTTACAAATACACCAAGCATTCCCATAGAGCTCGATGGCAAGACTTGAAATTAAAAAAATCTCATGAATTTTTTCCACCAGGGACCATTTTTTCAGTGATTGATTTCTCAGAAAACTACACATTTGTTCCACAAAAAGAAATTCAGAGTGAATACTATCATTTTGACCAAGTCTCCATGCTCGTTAAAATTATATATAGACATGCTGAACAAAACATTGATCATATAGAAATCATGAGTGAAAATCGACATATCATTAAAGAATATCACTTTTACATCAGTGACGATCGTACACATGATACATATTTTGCACAACATTGTTTTGGAAAAATTTATGATTCCTTGAAAAATCGTGGAATAACATTCAATGAACATTGGATATGGTCAGACGGATGCGCAGGTCAATTCAAATCTGCACGATCATTCTTTTGGTTGTGTTGTCTTCATAAGAAAACCTACATTAAACATTATTGGAATTTCTTTGAGACTGGCCATGGAAAAGGAGAACATGACGGTGAAGGAGCATGCATAAAATGAGCATGTCGAAGATATCAAATGAACCCCTCTGCAAGCCAACTTGTGGACGCTAAAGAAGTTGTTCAATGGTGCATCACTGCTCTAAGCCATGAGTCTAACCCATCAAGGGAAGTGCGAAGGTACATTCAATTTAATTTTTATTGGAAATATAATTTTAAACATTGTACATTTATCGTGCAATGATTATCTTTGATTGTATTTTGATATCATATTTACAAATTCTTCTTTTAATTTTCCATATAAAGGTTTTTCTGGCATATTGGGATTGAAGACGTAGATAGATCAATTGGAAATGACGTTGAAACAATAAAAGGGACTTGAAAATTGCATTCAATTAAAACAAAGTCGTCTAGAAATGTGTTTGCATTGGATAAAAGAAAATATTCTTGTTTTTGTGATGTTTGCATAGACAACACAAAATCCAATGACGTTTGTGAAAAAAAAATGTATGTAAAAGATTGGAAACATAAAGAGCTAAATACAAAGGGAAAAATGTCTGTTGCAATGTTTGAAGAAATGCAATAAGAGGAAACTACAATATCATCCGATGGTGATCGAATTTCTGATCTTGTTAGAGAAGGTAACATTTGAATTTCTTTCTAATGATTTAAAGATCTAGAAATAAATTTAAATATGTATAATTTTGTTAAGTTTGTTTTATTGTGGAGGAGATGTTTTTGCTGTAATTTCACCTATTGAAAAAGATGAAAATGTTAAGTATTATTTTATGCGTTGCACTGAACGAAAAATGAAATTATTACAAAACTATAATGATCATGGATTTCAATATGACAGAGGATCTATTATACTGAAAGGTTATTTTTTCAGACAAACTAATCAAAGTGGGGACTTTTTTTAATTTGAAGACTATGAACCTGATTCCATAAGTTGTCAATATAGTCACTTGGTGTGTGTAGCACGCATAAATTTTATAGAGGTTCAATCAAAGAAAGAAAAACGAAAATTAAGAAATGGAAAATGTCAAAATCCGATCATGAATGGATTATTGAAGATGGCATTCCATTGGAATTTTTTTGATTGAATTGCCCAACAATTTATTCTCTTTGGATTAAATATGTTTTAGAACTTCCAGTACTCAACTAAAAATTGAGCTGCTTATGTTATTTGTGCAAGTGTTTGCACATGTACAAATTGTTTTGGTACATGCACGTGCTCTAGTATCAATTGAAAGTAGATTTTCTATACATGTGCATTGATGAAAAATGTTACATGTATTGGATATATATGTGTGTGTGTGTGTGTTCTAGAATGCAATTAATTGTTCAAGTAGTTTTACTATATGCATTGATGAAAAATGATTCACGTACTCAATATATATGTTCTAGAATGCAATTAACTGGAACTAGTTTTTCTATGTGCATTGATGAAAAACTAGTTGGATTTTCTGGTAAAAAGTATCCACAATGTAAATAAATCATCCGCAGTATAGTTTTGTACGAAGATTCCTTTCAGACAAGAGACTCGGAGCACTTCTCCGACTTTTGGTGGGATTTGACCCACATCTCTATTCTTGATTGAAAATCTAGTACAAAATTTGTTTGTCCAATGGTCGGATATGTTCAATGTGCATTGATGAAAAATGTTACTTACATATTGGATATATATGTTCTAGAATGAAATTAATTGTTCAAGTAGTTTTACTATGTGAATTGATGAAAAATGATTTAAATGTACTCAATATATATGTTCTAGAATGCAATTTTTACTGAAAGTATTTTTTCTATGTGCATTGATGAAAAATGTTGCACGTATTGGATATATACATGAACTGAATGTGCCCAATTTTTCTTGTGAGATTTTCTGGTAAAAAGTATCCGTGCAATGTAAATAAATCATCCATAGTATAGTTTTGTACGAAGATTCCTTTCAAACAAGAGACTCGGAGCACTTCTCCGACTTTTGGTGGGATTTGACCCACATCTCTATTCCTGATTGAAAATATAGTAAAAAATTTGTCTGTCCAATGGTCAGATATTTTCTATGTTCTGGAATGAAATTAACTAAATGTCATCAATTTACCAAATTATAAATCAACAAGGCTACCTATTTGAGTGCATTAATGACATTGACCCAAATTCAACAAATATATATGTACTTCTTATATTTCCAATCAAAATTAAAGGGATAATTTACATATATCTACTTATTTAAACTCTTTTTTCATTTAGAGCTCAATTGATACATGGTTAGTTGTATTGAAAAGCTATGTTCTTCCTATTGGAAATTTTTTTACTCAAACAAGACTATGTAGAGATCAAAAGAAATCTTAAGATGCCAAATGTACTTCAACCATCCAAAACTTGAGTTTTAAAAACTTTTTGATTAAATCAAAACAATACAAGTCACATAGGAGTCTTCTATCTAAGCCAAATGTAGACTGAAACCATCCAAAACTTGGATCAAAACATTTAACATTATATCAAAACATTTAACATGTAACATTAAATCAAAATTAAAGGGATTTACATATAACTACTTCTTTACTCTTTTTGATTAAATCAAAACAATACTTCACATGGGAGTCTTCCATCTAGGCCAAATGTAGATTGAAACCATCCAAAACTTAAATCAAAACATTTAACATTATATCCTGAAACATTTAACATTTAACATTAAATAAAAATTAAAGGGATTTACATATAACTACTTTAATCTTTTTGAATATATCAAAAAATACTTCAAATAGGAGTATCTTCCATCTAGGCCAAATGTAGATTGAAACCATCCAAAACTTAGATCAAAACATTTAACATTTAAAATTAAATCAAAATTAAATGGATTTACATATACAACTACTTCTTTACTCTTTTTGATTCAATCAAAACAATACTTCACATGGAAGTCTTCCATCTAGGCGAAATGTAGATTGAAACCATCCAAAACTTAGATCAAAACATTTAACATTATATCAAAACATTTAACATTTAACATTAAATCAAAATTAAAGGATTTACATATATATAACTGTAATGAACATAATTTACATAGTGAGACCCGTATCCTAGGTTACCTAACTAGCCAACACCAGAGGAGGTCTGAATCAAAAAAACAAAAAAGGGGCTGCCCATAACCGGGAAAAAGCTAAAGAGGACCTGACATCAGGCTAGCTATCGATGTGTGTAGGAGGATTATCCTCCACAATTGGACAATCGTAGTCCTCCGGATCGTCATCTACTCCCTTGGAGTGCTGGGAGGAGTTGTTGTTGCTTGCGCCATCGCTGTTGGAGCTCGTCGAGCCAGATTTTACTAGAAGAGCTACCGACTTCCTGGTGTCCTGGGGCTAATTGGTTGGGATGGTGGACTTTCCCCACCACTTCCTACAACTAGAAGCATGTTCATCTTGCGGCTCCTCCTGAAAAGAGATGGAAATGGTCGCCGTAATTCGCGGTCTGACCATAGCGCTGGTGAAGTGAAATTGTGCTTCATTGCTTGCTGGAGGAGGGTGGCTACCTGTGTCATGGATCGAAAGAGGAAGGTGAGAGCCAGCACTCCTGCCCCTCCATCCCTACCCCCACCTCCCCTTCTGCAATTCATCCATTGTCTACGCATGGGGTCTTCCATAGGCCAAATGTATATTGTAACCATCAAAAAATTAGATCAAAACATTTAACATTATATCAGAACATTTAAAACATTTAACATTAAATCAAAATTAAAGGGATTTACATTTAAAACATTTAACATTAAATCAAAATTAAAGGGATTTACATTAAATGTATATTAAAATGGTATCCAAAACTTAGTTTTAAAATCTTTTTGATTATATGACAACATTACTTCACATGATTAATGTACTTCAACCATCCAAAACTTGGGTTTTAAAAACTTTTTGATTATATCACAACATTACTTGACATTCCATTCAATTGTAGTTCAATTATCCAATAAAAAAATTTAATATTATATCACATGTGCCAAATGTAGATTGAAACCATCCAAAACTTAAGTTTTAAAAACTTTTTGAGGTATCTCCATTGATAAGGTTTGTAGAGGATACCAATTGGATACATCCCATTATCCAATTGAAAAGTGAATTATACATGCCTATATGTATGATGAGAATCTAGATGAAGGTCTAGCCCATCCTCTCAAAATATTTTGAGACGTACAGTTTAAGAAAAATCACACTATATTTTGAAATTATTATATGATCCATAACCTCGTACGCAATTTTTAGAAATTAAATAACACATAAAATATTGTGGAAACACAAATAAAGAAACACATAAAACAAGAGAGACACAAATATACATGGTTCACCCAATTTAGGATACGTCTATGGAGAAATAGGCAGTCCTTCCTTTATATTATCTATCAAACTGAAGGGATACAACCTAAAACCCTAAATTAACATAACTTCAACTGTCAGATATTCCTCCTAATGAATGATCTAGATTGATTATGAAATTACAATATTTTACAAGGAATTTTTTATCTAAATTTTTCTTTTGGGGTCTGTTATCACCAAATTGAGTCTTGTTGGGTTGCTTCAATGGTCAACTTGGAGTAACTATTTCAAACCACTTATAACTGGAAATTAGCCTTTCCAGTCTGAGAGGGCTCTCTCAAAAGGATAAAGGATATTCAGTGAACAACTTGAAAGTAAATGGCTAACTCTGAATTAGATTGAATGTGTTTTTGTGTAGGTGAAATATGTATAAGGTTTACTACCATTGGGCTTATGGAGTCAATATGAAAACTAAATCACAAGACAATATATCTCATGGACGATGATGCAATTGTGTTCTTATAAAACCACACATGAAGGATAGAACATCAAGCTATATGCATACAGGAAGTTGGAGCATGTCACCATGAACTGCAAGTGATTATACATAAGCTAACTAATAGAACATGAAAAAACAACAGACTAGGTGTATAAATTGAAGTTGGAGCATGTAATCAAGAATTCCAAGTGATCATACAACTAGAAAACTGGAGAGAAAGTAAAAGGTTGATATTTATATTTTTGAAAGCTTTACGAGGGATTTTCCAAAGCTCCCCACTCTCCCCTTTACTCTTTTTTCTAGCGGGTAAATCCTTTAGTAAACATATGGATTGACACAATTCTGCTAGAAACATAAAGGGTATTACTTTTTCTAAAGAAGTACAAATATCTCACCTAATTTTCGTAGATGATGTTCTCTTATGCATACAAGGCACAAGAAGAATTATCTCAACCCTGAAATATATCTTGGATACTTTTTACAATTCTACATGTATGATTATCAACATTCATAAATATGATTTTATTTTTCACATAAGCTATAAACTTGTTAGCTCCCAAACACTTGAAACGTTTCCTTATCCTGCCAAGATACTGGAAGAGGGCCTCAAATATGTTGGGTTCTTTTTAAAACCCAAAAAATATAGTAAACTTGACTAGTTTTGGCTCATCAAGAAGGTTGAATCTAGAATTTAAGTTTGGACTCATTGTCTCTTTTCTCAGGGTGGAAATCTCATTCTTTTAAAATCATTTTTGGAAAGCATTCATGTATATTTGCTATCCATAACTTTGGCTCCTAAGGGAATTTTAAAGTTTTAAACACTATACATAGACTTAGTTTCATATCCGTATGGATATGATCTATATCAAACACTGGAATAACATTGGCAAGATTGTCAAGAGTCCAGACTCAAAAATAACTTGGGGTGGGGCCTTAAAAATATATACCTTTTAGAAAAAGCCTTAGCCAATGAGAACTTATGGAGGATTCCTACAAGAGATTCTCTTTAGAAAAAAGTATTAGTGTGAAAATACTTCAATGACCTATCCATCATAAATTGGATTCATCTCCCTAAAAAAACCTCCATAGGTTCAAACATATGGAAGGATATGGTGGCATCCTTTACATTTATTGGAATCTGGATTTCCTGGAAAATTGGTGATAGTTCCCAAGTCTGCATCAACATGGATCCATGGTTTGCGGTTGGAAATGATTTGAGTTATAACCTCCTCTACTTTAGAGATTGGAGGAAACCAAAATACATCTTATTTCTTATTCCTTGTCATGTATCCCACAAGCAAGAGGCATTTTGGGATATAGATCAAATCGGGTCTGAGGTTTGGAATGAGAGTAAGAAATGGAATGGAAGCGAAAGATATAAATCCTTTCAAAAAAATTCATTATTCTCAAACTGGAATTACCTGATAATGTTTGTTGGAAACATCCAATAACTGGTGAATTTAATATGAAGCTCGAGTATAAAGTGTAGGTTAATGCATATTTCAAAAGCACAAAAATATAATGGTAGAAATCCCTCTAGAAAGCCAACACCCCCCTCAAATGAAAAATATCTACTTGGATAACCCTCAACAATAAATTTCTTACTTGGGAGGTTCTCACCACTCACGACTAGCATGGCCCAAGAAAGTGTCCATTATGCAATTGATAGGAAAATAAAACGTCAAATATCTTTGCAAACTATCCTTTTATGAATCATGGTTTTACACTCATTTAATTATAATTTAATCCCAAGCGACTGTATAAATCCAAATCTCTTGTAGGATCTATAAGACAGTGGCTATTAGATAAAAAAATTCATTCATAGTCAATTATCCCTTGCATCATGATAAAAAATATATGGAGAGCTCGTAACTTAATTATGTTCCAAGGAAAGGCAATGGATCTTGAGTTGTGCACTTTCGGAATTATTTCTCTTGCAGCATAATATCAAACTTAATAAATATCCTCAGCACAACATGTGCATCACATGCTAGAGCTTTACTATGATGTTCCATGGGACTTCTTCGATAGAGCCAGACAAGGACCCTTATTCCACCATGGTTTTGGAGTGGTCATATAGTTCCATCAAACTCATTTCTTTCTTGAAAATATTCCCCTAGTAATGGATCCAACAACAAGTTCGAATTTATATGGATTTGGTTTCTTCTCGAGACTACCAAGATGGAATATGTTGTCAGGCTCCAATATCTTTGGGATTCTAAGTTGTTCATTAACTGGGTCACTAAAAGGGCTACAATCCAAAATATTGGCTTAGATTTTATTATTCAGGTAATTCGGTAGTAACCGTCTACTTTTGAGTGGATTTCCTTCATTCACATCTTGTGAGCATACTTGAAGAAGCTCTAATGAAGCTCTTGAGCTTTCCCCAAGATTTGCAAACATACTTGAATTCAACAATGGCTAAGAAATTGATGTTATGGGGTTTCACCTATAAATCATTTCTCCGATCCTCAATCTTTCTCATTTCCTTTTTTCTATGATTATAGTTGTATGTGTTTTTGTATAAGTCCTCCCATTTGTGACAAAAAGAACAATACATGAAAGAGGAAAGCATTGTAGATGGAAAAAAGTCACAAGGTTGGAATGAGGGATGTTTCTCTATAATTCCCAACAGGGAAAACACCTGGTAATTCCCAATTTAATTTTTAACTTATAGTTTTTTTTCAAGGAAATATATATAATATTGATGATTAAATTAAAATTCTAGACTCCTTCTTCCAAAATAATCACCCCAATCGACCTAATAAATTTATAATTTAGTTAATTTTTTTTTTTTAATATTGACAATGTAAAATATAATAATAGGTATGTGGTTTGATGTTTATTAACATTTACCAACCATTTAATTGATATTATTATTATAATATCTTTTAAATCAACACTAATATTTAAAAAAAAAAAAATACTAAATTAATTCATTTTTTAATTAATATAATTAATAAATTTTATTTTTATTATATCCACGCACACGTGATAAATAATAATTTTCAATACTTTAATATATTAAAAAATTATTACTAAAATCATCTATAATTACTTCACTTAAAATTATCATTTAAACTTTAATTTATAAATTCATGAGAATTATTCCTTAAAAATTATAACAACTACTTTGAAATATATCTATATATATATATATATATATATATATATATATATATATATATATATATATATATAAATATATATATCTACTTATTTGGATTCCCCCATTTATACAAGATCATCTCCTGATTATCTTCCTGATTCAAATGTCTTGTTTTAGTCATGTTTGGATTGTAGTCCCTCATGGGGGGTGGGGGGGTGAGGGGGGCGGGGGGTGTCGGAGGGCTTCCCCCCCCCCCCACTAGCGGCACTAGGGGGGCGAAAAACATTATTTGGAGCCCCCCTGGCAGGGGTTTGTGGGTAGTGCCCTCAAAATAAAAATTTAGATAAAAAATTCCTTGTAAAATATTGTAATTTGATAATCAATCTAGATTGTTCATTAGGTGGAATATCTCACAGTTGAAGTTATGTTAATTTATGGTTGCATGTTGTATCCCTTTAGTTTGATAGATGATATAAAGGAAGGACTACCTATTTCTCCATGGATGTATCCTAAATTGGGTAAACCATGTATATTTGTGTCTCTCTTATTTTATGTGTTTCTTTACTTGTGTTTGCACAATATTTTATGTGTTATTTAATTTCTAACAATTGTGTAAGAGGTTATGGATCATAAAATAATTTCAAAATATGGTGTGATTTTTCTTAAACTGTACCTCTCAAAATATTTTGAGAGGATAGTCTAGACCTTCATCTAGCTTCTCATCATACATATAGGCATGTATAATTTAGTTTTCAATTGGATAATGGGATGTATCCAATTGGTATCCTTCACAAACCTTATAAATGGACATACCTCCATATTTTTGAATGCCTTACAAGGGCTTTGCCAAAGCTCCCCACTCTCCCCTTTACTCTTTTTATAGCGGTTAAATCCTTTAGTAAACATATGGATTAACACAATTATGTTAGAAACATAAAGGGTATTAATTTTTCTAAAGAAGTACAGAGATCTCACCTAATTTTTGTATATGATGTTCGCATATGAGATCTTGGATACTTTTTACAAGTCTACATGTATGATTATCAACATTCATAAATATGATTTTATTTTTCACAAAAACTCTAAACTGGTTAGCTCCCTAACACTTGAAACTTTTCCTTATCCTGCCAAGATACTGGAAGAGGGCCTCAAATATGTTTGTTTCTTTCAGATGTAAAACTCATAATATCCACAATAGTCATTTTTAGTCTACGTTTCGAGTCTAAATCAAGACTCATCATCAGGAAAACCTGCTGAGAAGAGAATAAATTAGGGTTAATAAATAGTGGAGAGAAAGAAAAATGAAAGGGTCGACCAATTTCTTGTTAAAACCCAAAAAATATAGTAAAGTTGACTCATTATCTCTTTTCTGAGGGTGGACATCTCATTCTTTTAAAAATAGTTTTGAAATGCATTCATGTATATTGGCTCTCCATAACTTTGGCCCCTAAGGGAATTTTAAATTTTTAAACACTATACATAGACTTAGTTTCATATTCCTATGGATAGGATCTAGAACAAACACTGGTATAAAAATGGTAAGGTGGTCAAGAGTTGTGGCTCAAAAATAACTTGGGGGTGGGGCTTTAAAAAAATATACCTTTTGGCTAAAGCCTTAGCTAATGGGAACTTATGGAGGATTCTTACAGGAGATTCTCTTTGGAAAAAAGTGTTACTGTGAAAATACATCAATGACCTATCCATCATAGATTGGATTCATCTGCCTAAAAAAAGCTCCATAGGTTCAAACATATGGAAGGATATGGTGGCATCCTTTACATTTATTGGGAACTGGATTTATTGGAAAATTAGTGATAGTTCCCATGTCTACATCAACATGGATCCATGGTATGGGGTTGGCAATGATTTTGAGTTATATCCTCCTCTACTTTAGAGATTGGAGGCGACCAAAATACATCTTCTTTCTTATTCCTTATCATGTATCCCACAAGCAAGAGGCATGTTGGGATATAAATCAAAACGAGTCTAAGGCTTGGAAGGAGAGTAAGCAATGGAATGGAAGCGGAAGATATAACTCCTTTCACAAAACTTCATTATTCTAAAACTGGAATTACCTGATAATATTTTTTGGAAAAACATCCAAGAACTGACGAATTTAAAACAAAGCTTGAATATAAAGTGTGGGTTGATGCATATTTCAAAGGTACAAAAATATAGGGGGTAGAAATCCCTCTAGAAAGCCAACACCCCCCTCAAATGAAAAATATCCACTTAGATAGCCCTCAAAAATAAATTTCTTACTTGGGAGGTTCTCACCACTCACGATTGGCATGGCCCAAGTGTAAACTATCCTTTTATGAATCATGGTTTTAGACTCATTTAATTAGCATTTAATCCCAAATGGCTCTATATCTCCAAATCTCTTATAGGATCTATAATACAGTGGCTATTAGATAAAATTGTTCATTCATAGTCAATTATCCCTTAATGCATCATGATAAAAAATATATGGAGAGCTCGTAACTTAATTATGTTCCAAGGAAAGGTGATGGACCTTGAGTTGTGCGCTTTCGGAATTATTTCTCTTGCAAAGGAATATCGAACTTAATTAAGATCATCTCCACAACGTGTGCCTCACATGCTAGAGATTTACTATGATGTTCCATGGGGCTTCCTTGATAGAGCCAACCAAGAACCCCTATTCCACCATGGTTTTGGAATGGTCATATACTTCCATCAAACTCATTTATTTCTTGAAAATATTATCCTAGAAATGGATCCAACAGTAAGTTCGAATTTATATGGATTTGATTTCTTCTCGAGACTACTAGGATGAAAAATGTTCCCAGGCTCCAATTTCTTGGGGATTCTAAGTTGGTTATTAACTGGGTCAATCGAAGGGTTAAAGTCCAAAATATTGGCATAGATTTGATTATTAAAGGTAATTCGGTAGTAATCATCTATTTTTGAGTGGTTTTCCTTCATTTACATCTTGCGAACATACTTGAAGAAGCTCTAATGAAGCTCTTGAACTTCCCCCAAGATTTGCAGACATACTTGAATTCAACAATGGCTAAGAAATTGATGTTATGGGATTTCACCTATAAATCATTTCTCTGATCCTCAATCTTTCCCATTTCCTTTTTTCTATGATTATAGTTGTATGTGTTTTTGTATAAGTCCTCCCATTTGTGAAAAAAATAACAATACATGAAAGAGGAAAGCATTGTAGATGGAAAAAATTCACAAGGTTGAAAAGAGGTATGTCTCACTATAATTACCCACAGGGAAATTACTTGGTACTAACATGAATGTATATATTTTTCATAGAGCATATACATTTGTTTCTCTTGAAAAAAAATTATAAGTTAAAAATATATGCATTTAAAGAAATGGAATAAGATACCTAACCATGTAGAATTATCCTCACTTTAAAATAAAGATTCCTAATCTATAAATAGGCTTTGTCACAATACCATAGGCCAATACCGTGGCTTATCAATACCTTATGCCCAAAAAACCACAACTCACTTTATATGGTACTTGTTCATGTAACATTTTTTAATTTATTAATTTAATTAAAAGAACAAAATTGACATAACTACTTAGAAGATAAATCTCAACCTTTGATTTGTGTATACTGTTAGTGTCAGTCTAGTCACACTGCCATCAGTGATCAAAACTGCTCTTTTTCATTTTCATATTAGGTGTCTCATATCGAATAAATTTCACCATTCCGCTAGGTCATGGATTCATTGATGGTAGTAGTTTTTATCGGGTAGTTGTCATGAGGTACTTGCTGATTTTCCTCCCTATGGTCTTCGGTCATTAGTCACATTCATTCTCAAAATCATATAAGTAGGTCATGAGGACGGAGTCTCATTAGTCTCTAAGGTCTTACCATGGTCAAATTAATGAGTCAAGTGTCAATAAAGTTCGGCAAAGGTCATGAGGAAGTCAATAACCTCAAAATTATAGCACCGAGAGGGGTCGGAGAGATATCATTCATTCGGTCCCGTGTAATTTTCACCTCAAAAACCATTTTAAGGAGGTGAAAACATAATACTTGCCTTTTAGTCACAATTCAAAAGCTGTTATCTCCACAAAGTGATGTCCACCTTGAGAGGAGTTTTCCCACGGCATGTTCGGCACCGGATCATCTTGAAGAAGATCCATCAGAAAGAGCCTGGAAAGAGCTTTCCAACGGTATACTACACTCTTAAAACTGACTTCTGGATTGAAATTTATGCTTAAGTGAAGTAAAATTCTCTTTACACCCTATTTCCCATTTTTCCTTTCAAACTTTGCTTCATTAAAGTTTTATATCCCTTTACAAAAACCCCTTCCCCCCTTTTTCGATTATAATATCGCATTATAAATCTTTTATATACATATGCGATTTAAATACTAAATCACTTCCCCTCTCCATACCTTGTAAACTTTAGAAACAAAGTTTATGTTATATAACCCCCCCCCCCTTTGGCAATAGTATAAACCACTTCCCCACCATGCACATCATAAAACTTTATAATATAAAGTTTAAAGTTCTATTATTATAAATCGCAATCGCAACCTTTTCAATCGCGGGTTTATTTGAAGTGTCGATCGCAAATGTTTTCGATGCGATTGATCGCATCAAAATATAACCCGATGTGATTGATCGCACCATCCTCCGATCACCAATCACTCTGATTTCCGATCACCCGATTGCAAGATCCTCTGATTGCCCCGATCCTCTGATCATGTCTCCCTTCCGATTGATCGCAACAGTTCCATCGCAACTCCCGATCACAAGTTTTTCTCCAATCTCCCGATCGCGCCCATCCTCCGATCGCATCGCACATCCCTACCTCCCGATGCGATTACCTCTCCCGACTCTGATTTCTGATTGCGATTGACCCCTTGGGCCCCACCACAGATTCTTCCGCCCGTTCATAAATAAAAGTTCTGGCCCTTTGTTAGTCCAAAACTTTGGTTATATTTGATTATATATAAAGACCTCCCCCAATCGCATCGGCAGTTTCATATATATCATTCCGCCCCTCTCCCGACTCCGATTTTTTATTGCGATTCACCCCGGTCCCACTTTAGCCCTCTGCCTGTTTATGAATACCATTCATCCCTTTGTATAAAGCGCATTCTATATTGCCCCATCGGACCCAGGCTAATCGCATCGAAACTTTTTGGGTGTTGTTTCAACATATTGCCCTGCTCCCCGACTCCGATTTCCGATTGCAATTATATAATATCACTCCGCCTGCTCCCCCGACCCAGATTCCGATTGAAATTTCACCATTATTTCATATATATATCTCTCCGCCCTGCTCCGATTGCGATTGCGATTTATGTGGGTCCCGCCTCCATCTCCCTTCCTTTTTCCCATTTAAAATATGTTTTTCCCTTCACGAATGCACAAATTCAATTCAATTTATTCAAGAGGCATGTTATTAGAAATGTCAGTTTTATTCAAATAGCGAATTGAAAGCAAAGGAATAGTTGAAGGCCGAGAGCTTAAAATAAAATAAAAATATCTACAACAGCAGGAAAATAGGATTGGATTGCCTATTTTGTCTTCGGTTACGATTCAAAGAGATCTGCATTACAATGTTTCACATTCTCACTGACCGGAGAGATTATTGGCCCTTGGTCTTCCATCTTCAGTTATGATTTCTCCTCTTCCCATCGATTTGTATTCCCACAAAATCTGTCTATTTATTGTAAATGCTAATCATTTGTAAAGGGTCTGACAGTCTGAGGTCTGAAAACTCAGAAGTAGGGGAAAAGTGTGGTAGTGAGCTCTGCGCTCCGTTGTACAGTTTGGAAGGGAATTAATAAAGTGATGCAGCTCTGATTTGTGAAATTCATGTGGTATGAGTTTTAGCATATGTATCTCCTTTGTGTTTCATATGTACATTGCTATGTTGCAACATTCGTTCATAAACATTTCCAGTTGAATGTTTTCAAGTTAGAAAGGTAGAATCCATTTTATATGCTTTGCCTTGGGAAATCATTCATGCTCTGTGTGTTTTCTTCTGTCTGAAAAGGATTCATTTATTATGCCATTTTCAGCTTCTCAACAGTCTTTCCACTCCATCTTATTTCAACTTTGATTGCTAAACCTCCTGCCTATCTTGCCCCGTGAAATAATCTATGTCCTTGATTTAATTCCTCGTTTCATACTGTCCTTTTTCCCATACATCCCTGAAAATTCAGTCATTTATCAAAACCCCTTTCACATTTATATACCTAGCCTAAAGTCAGTTCACTATTGTGTCATTGAATATCTATTCTACGGAGAGAGCCCTCTCCTGTCCTTATAGGGCTAGCTACAAGGCTGAGCGTGGTTTAATTGTTACCTTGATTGGCCTTTTTCAGCCTGAGGTTCAGATTGGGTGCTAACATATACTATTACATGAGTATTCTAAAATATTCTATGGAGGTTAAATTTCTACCATCTATATAATAATATTGATGATTAAATTAAAATTCTAGACTCTCTCTTCCAAAATAATCACCCCAATTGACCTAATAAATTTATAATTTAGTTTTTTTTTTTTAATCTTGACAATGTAAAATATAATAAGAGGTATGTGGTTTGATGTTTAATAACATTTACCAACCATTTAATTGATATTATTCTTATAATATATTTTAAATCAACACTAATATTTAAAAATAAATACTAAATTAATTTATTTTTTAATTAATAATTAATAATTAATATTTTTATTATATCCACACATGCGATAAATAATAATTTTCAATACTTTAATATATTAAAAAATTATTACTAAAATCATCTATAATTACTCCACTTAAAATTTTTATTTAAACTTTAATTTATAAATTCATCGAAATCATTCCTTAAAAATTATAACAATGAATAAATAAATATATATATATATATTAAAAATTACATATATGAAGAGAAAAAACCCTAGCGAAGCTCTGCACCAGCTGACCTCCATGACCTAGGTTTTTTTGGTTCTAGCGTTGGCTGCCCTTGGCAATCCTTCTCCCCAGTCAGATCTACAGCAACCCGCTACCTGGACAGCTTCGGGCTTTCCTATGACCGACTCTAGTGGGGGGGTGGCTACTCCCCCCCATACAGGCCATCCTCCAACAAGGACGGGGACAAAGGTTGAAAATGTCAATCAGCACAACTTTGGCTCGTTTGAAGAAAAAGGAGGGGTGATACCCACAACACAGATGAATAATACACAAGTAGTAGCAGCCATGAACATGAAATCCACCATATGCATACCAAAGACACCAAGAAAACAGTGATTGAACTCCCTTCGCATTGCATCAATGGAAAAATTCAATTCATGAAAGATCACGCATTGATAGGAAAGTTCATGGACTTCTCGCCCACGGAAAAAGAATTGAGAGGATGGATAGCCTCGAAATGGAAACCCAAAGGACACATAGAACTGCAACTGTGCACTAATGGATTCTTTAACATTCTCTTCACCTGCTCTGAAGACAAGGACAAGATTATGGATGGAGGGTTGTACTTCTTCAAAATTGTAGGCCTTTACCTCCGACCATGGACTGAGCAATTCAACCTAGAAAAACAGGATATAACTTGGGCACCGGTCTGGATTTGGCTCCACTCTCTCCCCCAAGACTATTGGGATGAGCTCACCCTCCGAGATATCAACAACGCCATAGGAGAGTTTGTCAAGATTGCAGAGGAAACAAAAATCAACCGCTATGCAGCCTACACTCACATATGTGTCTACATGAATCTAGCCGAACCGCTCCCAGGCGAGGTAAGCCTTTTGCATGAATAATTTGAATGGACTCAAACTGTGGATTATGAACATATTCCTTTCAGGTGTAGAAAATGCCACCAACATGGGCATCGCTTTAGAGACTGTCCCCTAAACAGGAAAGATACAGCTGAAAAGGATACCAACGAACAGGGAGCAGAAGGATTCACAAAGGTAGCAAGTAAAAAAAGACACAACAAGAGAGCCACCCTGCAATAGAACAAAAAATGACCTATAACCAGCAACAGCTTCGCAGCTCTAAATCAGTTAAGAGAAAATGAAACTATACCTATCAATGAAGCGGGGAGCACCTCCACAGCACAGGTCTAACCCTCTAAAGCTAGGCAACACAAAACTCCACTGGAAACTTTCTTAAAATATCCCAACGCCAATACTGAAGAGGTCAACAGTCTGACAAAGGGAAAAGAACCGATCATGGAAACAATCCTAGAGGCGATGGAGGAAGAACCAGAAAGCATAGATCTAGAAGGATTGGATCTCGCTGGGCTAGAAGAAGCCTGCACCAATAAGGACTACACATCAATCCCAGAGCAACAAATACAAAAAATGGAGGAAATACTAGCCAGGGTACAACAGATCTCCTCTCTAGGTATACAGGGAGGTACGCTAATCAACACTCAGTACTTCGCGAAAGAGTCCCAAAAAAGAGGAAGAAAAGCATCTCTCCAAAGAACCATAGAATTCAGGAAATAAATGGTGGATTCTGGATGCTTCCCCAAGATGATGAGATTCTATGCCCTCACCTCAAAATATATCCCATGAAGCTAATCTCATGGAACATCAAAGGGCTCAACTAATCCGAATGGAAAATGGCATTCACTCATGGTGTTTATCGACCCATGTTATCCATCCACCTAGGGAATTTAACCATGGTATTGTAAATGGCATCTACCCATGGTATTTATTCGCCTATGGTATTTTAAGTGACATACATCCATGATATTCATTCACCCATGGTATGTATCCACCCATGGTATTCATCTACACATGGAATTTACCCATGGTATTGTAAGTGGTACTATCCAGGGTATTAACCCATGGCATCCACCTATGGTATCTACCCATAGTATTATAACTCAAAAAAATTCTATAAATAAAAAGCTTCTCTTTGTAAAAGGATAGATCGTCCACCACAATGTAGCTTATACAGTTATTCTCTGTTTTAATAAAATAAGTTTCTTTGTGGTTTTATTTGCAGTGTGTTCTCTCTTTTTTCTGGCATTCTAATTTTGCAGATCTTGTCAGATCCATTTCAAATTTTTTAGATCTTGGGGGCCTCCCCTCAATATTTGAATCAATGGTATTATATTTAGGTTACGAATCCATGGGAATGAGGGTTTGAAGCATATTTCAGTTTCAATGTTTTGCAGCAATCCTTAGCAAACTCCATGAATTTTTTGGGCGGCGAGTTTCCAGATCATATTTGAAAATTTTGATGAAATATTTACAAAAATAAAGACCATATCTGTATTCCTTGTGAAAAAATACCAAAATTCAAAAAAACAATCGGTCGAATTGGATTTTGGATGAAGGAGATATCAATCATTCAAAATCAACAATGTTGCAACAATTTTTCTGATGACAATTCATGGACGGCAGATATCCCGTCATTTATTTCAGTTTTAAGTGTGAAATTTAATATATATGGTTATAGATATGAGCTCCTCTTGAAAAATCACCCAATTTCAAAAAAAAAATCGGTCGAATCAGAGTTCAGACGAGGGATTTATCGCTGATTTAGAATCAACTATTTTTTCAGAAATTTTGTCACGGTGGGAAAGTTCCTGCGTGAATATGAGAGTCTAGATATGGTCTAGATTCTCCAGATAGAGATTTCAAACACATGTGAAGATGCATAATGATCATTCCATTTCCAAAAATAGGTTATAATAAATATTACAAGTTATATTGATCGAGTTATGCTCATTTTAAATCTGGAGTCGCTTTCCGAGCGGGTTCCCTTTGGAGACGTGCCCTCCCACCCCACTTTAGTAGGCACCTACTTCACATTCATCAGTTTCACCATAGTAGTATTCAGCTTGGGTTATTTGGAGATGTGCCCTCCCACCCCAAGCTATGTAGGCACATGCTACTTCATCAACAATCATCATCACAGTTATGGGTTAACCGCAAAAAATCCTTCTGATCGAAGTCCATTTGCTAGGTCTCACACTGTTAATATCACAGTTGGTCACAAGCATTACAATGTATCTCTATCCTCGAATCTTCGTTTTCTATGGTTTTGGATCATCCACAAACCCACACTTCATCGATTTCCATTTGCTAGGCTGCACACTATCAATATCACAGTTGGTCACAAGCATTACAGGGTATCTCTATCCTCAGATCTTCGTTCATCATGGTTATGAGTTAACTACACAAAACCCTTCTCTTCGGTGGCTCTTCATATTCAACAAAGGTTTCTCAAGAGGGAACTTCACGCAATGGGGACCATTTCTTCTTAATGAGGGAGGAATGATCCGAATGGAAAATGGCATCCACCCATGGTGTTCATCCACCCATGTTATCCATCCACCCAGGGAATTTACCCATGGTATTGTAAATAGAATTGACCCATGGTATTTATTTACCTATGGTATTGTAAGTGACATATATCCATGATATTTATTCACCCATGGTATTCATCTACACATGGAATTTAACCATGGTATTGTAAATGGTATCTACCCAGGGCATTGACCCATGGTATCCACCTATGGTATCTGGCCATAGTATTGTAACTCAAAAAAAGGATATAAATAACAAGATTCACTTTGTAAAAGGAAAAATTTTCCACCACAATGTAACTTCTACAGTTATTCTCTGTTTAATAAAACAAGTTTCTTTGTGGTTGTATTTGCAGTGTGTTCTCTCTTTTTTCTGGCATTCTAATTTTGTAGATATTGTCAGATCCATTTTAACTTTTTTAGATCTTGGGGGCCTCCCCTCAAGATCCAGATCATCGACAGCCCCACAAAGCACAGGATCTTTAAAAAAATGATCTCGAAGGAACATCCTACAATTTTCTATATGCAAGAAACCAAATGTACCAGCTCTACTCTGGAAACCATCTTCAAAAATATATGGAAAGGTAGTAACACTATAGCGGTTAATGAAAACGGGGTGTCTAGAGGAATGGCTATCATCTCGAACCCCCAAATCATCACCTTAGAGAACCTTCATGCAAACAGAAACTTCATTCAGGGTAATTTTCACCTGACTGGCACGGACATCCATGGACTGCTCACTAATGTCTACGCACCTCAAAATGCACAACAAAAATTGATGCTCCTAAAAAATCTAGAGGAAATCAATATACAGTGACCCCACCCCCTCTGGCTACTAGGAGGAGATTTCAACACGATAACCAACCTCTAGGAAAAGAAAGGGGGAATGTTGCATCTGGAATCCGACAGTAATCGATTCAAAAAATTCATCCAAAGAAACAACCTCATTGAACTTCAGACCTCCAATGGAATCTTTACATGGAACAACAAAAGAGGGGGTGCCCAACAGATTGCCTCTCGGCTGGATAGATTCTTCATCACCGATGATCTCACTCGCCTCGAAGGAAACTTAGATACCACCATCATCCCTGCAGCAAAATCTAATCACCGGCCAATACAACTCCAATGGCTCCAACCAGGTAAGCACGCTCCCAAACATTTCCGCTTTGATCATTGCTGGTTCAGGAAACCGGGGTTCAATGAATTGGTGTCCAACCGGTGATCCTCCATAGAAGCCCCCCAAGGCACCAAAATGCTCCAGTTCCAGAAAAATTTGAAACTTATCAAAAGACAACTGAAAGTCTGGAACAAATCAACCTTTGGCAATATATTCATAGAGCAAAAAGACCTGGAGGAGAAAATGAAGAATCTGCAACGGAACATCATCCAAAATGGACACATAGATGAGACAACTCACCATGAGAAACTCTTAAAAACTCAGCTGGAGGAAAGAAGGAACCAAGAAGAAGCCCTTTGGAGACAAAAATCTAGAATCAATTGGCTCAAAGAAGGAAAAATAAACACCAAATTATTCCACTGCTCCACCATACAACATAGGATGCACAACAGAATCACTGTCATCAAGAACCAAATGGGGGAAAGGCTAGAAATGCAAGAGGCCCTCACTAAGGAGTTGCGTAATCACTTCAAGGACATCCTCTAGGAACCCAACCACCAGAGGCATGAAGCCATTGGGGAAATCACCCAACATATCCCCAATTTGATAACAGAAGATCAGAACAGGATGTTGCTCGTTGCGATCACTCTAGCGGAGGTAGAACATGTATTCTTCCAACTGAAAGCAGGAAAAGTCCCAGGGCCAGATGGATTCACCACCAACTTCTTCTACTTCTTCTGGGACATCATCCAAAATGAAGTCTGGGACGTTGTGGAGGAATCTCGGTCCACTCACTGGCTGCTACCAGTGCTAAATTCCACCTTCATCACTTTGGTTCCGAAAGAAGACAAAGCCGCCTCTCCTAGTAAGCATAGAACTATAGCTCTTTGCAATGTCATTTATAAAATCATCTCCAAAGTTATAGCTAACATGCTGAAGAAGCTCATACCTCTCATCATCTCCCCGGAGCAAACTGGGTACGTGGAAGGGAGTCAGATCCTTGATGGAATCATCTTAACCCATGAGGTCATTCACTCCCTCAAAACCACCAAAAAACCTAGCGTGCTTCTCAAAATTGACCTATCTAAAGCTTTTGACAAACTCAGCTGGGACTGCATCAAAAATATCCTAGCAGCTTTTGGCTTCAGTCACACTTGGGTCAGATGGATTATGAGCCTCATCACCTCTCCCTTTCATTCCATCCTGATCAATGGCATCCCCTCTATCACCTTCAACCCCTCTAGAGGAATAAGACAAG
Organism: Pinus albicaulis; assembly: GCA_034641835.2. Classification (NCBI taxonomy): domain Eukaryota; kingdom Viridiplantae; phylum Streptophyta; class Pinopsida; order Pinales; family Pinaceae; genus Pinus; species Pinus albicaulis. Next base: position 249,603,591 of record CM076577.1, on the reverse strand, counting down.
GGGATCCTATTTCTCCCTTTATCTTCATCATCATGGCTGAAGGCTTGGGTCGCCTTATAAAAAACTCTATCCAGACGGGTGCTTTTCTTGGTTTACCTCTCCATAATCTCCCTCCCTCCTCTCCCCAGTAATTTGTGGATGACAACTTGATCATGGGCTACCCCTTAGTCCAAGAAGCCCGTACCCTCAAAGCTGTACTGGACTCCTTCTCTGAAGCCTCCAGTACAGAGATCAACCAGGACAAATCTCAGATTTTTTTTCTTCCAAATCCCCCCTCAAACCCAATGCAATATAGCTCACACCCTCGGCTTCTCCATTGATACTCTTCCCTCCAAATACCCGAGAGCTCTGTTAATTAACTCTGCCATTAATCACTCCTCCTGGAGAGCTCTGCTTGACAAAATGGAAACCCGTCTCTCCAACTGGACACACCATACCCTAAACATTTCCAGCCGTCTGGTCCTCATTAAGTCCATCTTGCAATCTCTCCCCATCTACCTCTTCTCCGTCCTTAATGCTCCCAAATGGGTTCTTAAAGCTATGCGCACTCTGCAACAAAGGTTCCTATGGGGAGGGAAAAAAAGTAAGAACAAATGGGCCTTAGTCAATTGGAAGGATGTTTGTACCCCTAAAAATCAGGGAGGTCTAGGTCTTCATGATCCTGAACACAATAATACCATAATGGGAGCCAACATCTCATGGAAATGGGTCTCAAACCCCAACACCCCCTGGGCCAAGATATGGGAGGTTATGTATGCACAGTATTGGCTAGAGGAAGATCTAATTATATACAACTTAGATCTGCCAAGCTCCCAAATATGGAAAGCAGCTAGCCAACAAAAAGTATAATCCAAAATCACAGCTTTTGGGAGCTACGAGAGGGTAACCAAGCCAGATTCTGGGAGGATTATTGGCAACAGATGCCAAGCCTCTCCTCCATTTTCTATAGACCTCTATGGAGTGTTGCGCTTTGAAGTAGGAAACGACAAAAGGCTCAAGACTTCTGGACGAACGACACCTCACAAGGATACAGGAAATGGATTCACATAAGCAGATGGCAGGAAAACTGGAACAATGAAAACCAAACTAAAATTTGGGATGAGCTCAGCATAAAAAGAAAAATCCAAGTCAAAATAGGTCCTAATATCCTTTGCTGGGGGCACATGCCCAATGGAGCTTACTCAACCAGAGAAGCATACAACATCCTCTATTAGCAGAATCCTGGCCCAGCCGACAACATTTGGAAAAAGATATGGAAGGCCAATTTTGTCCCAAAATAGCCTCTTTCCTATGGCTCCTCAGTGAATGATGCATCCTTACATGGGAGAATATCTTGAAGCGAGGGTTTGCAAGGTCCTCTAGATGTCCTCTTTGTTAGGTCAACTCGGAAACCATCGACCACCTGTTGGACCAATGTCCTACTGCCAAATCGTTATGGGATAGAATTGTTGTCTTATACCGTCGGTCCAACCCTACTAGAGGTAACGTCATTCAAACCATCAGCAACTGGCAGGACAATCCCTACCTGAGTAACCTACTGAATAGACTATGGAAAATCACCCCAGGTATCCTCATTTGGAATATCTGGAAGGAACGAAATGCCGCATATTCAAGGATAAGGCCTCTACCCCTGAGCAAATTTGGGGAAGGATTCACAGCAACCTCACTGAAACACTGGTTTTAGATGCTTGGAGTAAGGATGACTTACCCATCGGGGCAGCTGAATGTCAAATTTGGAACAACTGGCAAATGAGTCTCAATACTCCCATGGACATCACTCCCAGAAGCATGGGAAGATCTCCTTCTCCAGAAACTTGGTCCCTCCCTCCATTGGCTTCTTCAAATGCAATTTTGATGGGGCGTCTAAAGGCAACCCAGGCACAAAAGGTTTCGGAGGTGTTATCAGGAACACTCATGGAGATCCTCTCATAATTTACTATGGGAATATTGGATGGGATAGAAACAACTCTGTTGAGCTAGAAGGAATGATACAGGGTATTCAAATCACCATAGAATTCCATTAATTCCCCCTGGAGGTGGAAGGAGACTCACAAATCATAACTATGGCTGCCACCTGAATCCTTTAAGGCACGACATCCTTGAAAGTTTCCAACAGTTGGAGACTCACCCACAATATCAAGATGTTGGAACTTCTGCTTCACAATCACAGAGCCATTACTTTCGGTCATGTGCATAGGAGAGCCAACGGTGTTACGGACCTTCTTCCAAACAAAGGGGTGGAAAGCAACTGTGCTTTGCATCATTTCACTCTTGAGCAGGATGGAGAGGAGGCACCTAGATAGAACTGTCTCATTCTCATACATAAATATTAGCTCTCCCTGGATGTGGGTGACACGTTTGACACTAGTGGATATCACATCTCACTCCACCCAGACTACGGAAATCTCCAACGCAATTCTTCACTGCGGCGAATCCAATTACCGTTAACTCCTTGCATGTTCCTCTAACCGCAGATATGCCTAAAATGAAAATGTACTCCACCTCAACATCAGTAATACCTCTCCCCACGCCACCAACCGCCTGCCCACACACAGTTCCATGTGAAGATCACTTGTTGCCAACCTCACAGATCTCATCCTCACCCCTATATAACCCCTAGAATTTTGCCCATTTTCTCACTCATCCGGTCACCTTTTCCTTTCGCTCTCCTCCTTTTGATTTGGCTTCACACTGATTCCAATCAACTGCGTAGCCTCGGTCCCAGAGTGGAGCTATGCAAACTCCATCTACTTGTTTCTCTTCATCCTGCAAACCTGCTCCCCAGTCTTTGCAGCCCCTTCAAACCCAATGTCACTCTTGCCTCCCCTCCTAGGTGCGCCATGGCTCCTAGACTGTCAACGCACTATTCGTGGTGGTCAGAGAGGGGCCCTCCCGAGTCGTTACCATTGCGGCGAGGATAATTTCCTTGAATTGATTGACAGATTCTCGTCCAACACCTCAGTGAGCCATAAATTTGATCTTGATTAGCGAGTAGAATCCTCCAGAAAATCGGCGCAAAGAGGCAGTCGAGGTGCGACGAGGTCCACCTCCTCTCCCAGAACTTACTCTCTGCATCACACCCCGACTCACCCGACCATCCCGACACAGAATGATGAGGATACGAACATCTAGATCATGAACTCCGATGGCATTTGGATGAAGGTTCCTGATGGGGTAGACCAGGACTCCCCCATAGTCCGCGCTCCTGCAAGTTTCCCCAAGAGAACTGTTGCCGACATGGAAGCTATTGTGGACGTTGTTGTTGTGCAAGCTCCTGCCTATCCCATTGATGAGGAGAATCCTAACAGCAACGATGATGATTGTTGTGGTGGATTTGACACACGGGTGTACGAAATCGCACCAGTTTAAGGGGTGTGCTCTACCTCTATAAGCTATTGGTAACAGGCAGAAAGTGGTGGAGCTCAAAATCATACAATCTAGAAGAAAAAAAGTATGCAAATGTATGATCAAATTAAAATAAAATTAAAACACAAATATACAGAAGCTATTGAAGAGATTCAAAACGATAATAATGCAAATGATGGCTCTAGGCCTCTTCTTATTACACGTTTGATATGGAGAAGAAAACCCACTTTCCAAAGGGCCCCTAGACAATGGTGCTAGGTCTCGATGAAAGGATTTTTTTTTCCAAGCTCTGCCTCTGGTGCAGTCTCCCTTTGTCTCTATTGTGATGGACTAAGATTGTTGGGTGGCCAACAATCGAGTCCCCTCTATCTCCAGCTCCGGGTCACACACTGCTGGTATTGCTTAGGAAATTCTGACCAGCAGAACAATGTAATCACTCATTCTTCATCTCTTGGTGGCTTTATATAGGGGATTTCAAATCCTCCTTCCCTCCCTTGGTACATGGTGGATGGTGACCCAAGGGAGAGGTATGATTCCATTATGTGCTCCAAATATTCCTTTGTGTGCTCACATAGTGTCTAAGGAGGCGTTGGTGGCTATCCTTAGGCGGCTTCATGTAAGGAGTAACTGTCATTTGCTTTGTGTGGCCCTAGAAAGAGACATTTTACTATTTTCAAGAATGTGCGCTTATCAGGCAAAAAGGCGCGCAGAGGCGTTCTTCTCGAAGGCTAATGCACGCAATCAACATTTTAGACTAGTTCAAATTTGATTTTCTCAAAACCTTAGAGATTTTAAATACTTTCTTGATTCCATAATGTCTTCCTACCCTGTAAATCCTTTGGCTTGACATTAATTAATGTCATCTTCTGCTGTACGATTTTCCAGTGTTAACAATGATGATGAATAACGTTTGCACAACTGTTCAGTTTTACTCTATTTTTTGTCTTATGTGCCCACAGGGCTTTTCTGTAATTATCTACTCTCTAGCTTTTAGATGTACCAGCGCTACTGCACACAATATAAGGCTCGCTTTCAAGTTTTGTCTAAGTTGGCCTCCTCCCCTGAGGAAGCCCAAAAACATCGTTAAAAAGACAGATATTGGTTAAACGTAACTTACCAACTTTACCTGTAGCATATGTAATATTATTTTTTCAAAATTAATAAGTTAGCTCAACTTACCCAAAAAAAAAAAAAATTACATATATTAAATATATCATTATTATAATTATATTATTACACGATTGATTTGTTTATTTTGATTTTTTCATTCAAAAAACATAAATGAAATAAATTATTAAATAATTTTTATATTTTAAAAAAATTAACATCCAAACGGAAAAACAAGCCATTGTTGGCATATTGTCGAAATGGAGTGAGACTGTGGCTTTTTGGAACCACTAACTAGTTATCTTTTCCAGAGCAAATACAACATTTTCCAAGGAGTTAAGAGGTTTTGTGAGAAGAAAAAGGTTGAGATAGTTCATCTGAATTTTGATTTTGACCAGGTAATACAATTTTAGCTTTTAAAAGATATAATCGTTTAATTTAAAAAAAATAATAATAAATAATTATATAAAAATTAAAATTAAAAAAATAATATAATATAATTTTATTAATATCTTAAAAATATATAATAAATATATTAAAGGTAAATGATATATATGATTTTATTAATTCCTAAAAATATCATGATAAATATGTCAATGGGACACCAAATTATGTTAGGGTAGTTTAAAGATGCTTCAAATTTTTTTGAAAAATAATAGAGATTCTAGCATAGTTTTGATAAAATTTGGTGGAATTTTTTGGAAATCTGAGTGTTTGGAAATTAGAGTTATAGCTATCAAGCTTCAAGATTTTAAGTGTGCTATAGGTTTTTGATGGTTCTAAATCCATTTCCACCATCAAAAACAAGATTCAAGCACTACTACTATCATATTTTTTTGGAAAAAAAACACCAAATTCTCGCAATTTGAAACCTCGGTAGACAATGCCAATTATATTTTATGTAAATAATAATAATAATATGAGCATCATTCCCATTAAAAATAAAAACCAAGTATTTAGTTAGAAAAATATAAAATAAATAAAGAAATAAAATTATTATACATATACAGATAATATATCTATTAAATTTTAAATACCATTTATAATATGTATATTTACATACATGGTTCAACTTTTTCTTGTTGGGATTGATTTTCTCTTTCAATATTTAAACATTCTTCCTTGTTTCTTTTGTAATAGTTTCTCGAGCATTCTCTATGAACCTCAAGGTCTCTAATTATCATATTTTCTCTTGTAATTTCTTCTATTCCCCATGATAATTTAATCTATATTCATTTTTTAAAAATTATTGAAAATTTTATATTAAGAAATATAATTTCGAAGAAAAAATTGCGTTTAAAATTCCCATAATAATTCAATCTACATAATTTTTAAAAGAAATTATTGAAAATTTTATATTAAAAAATATAATTTCAAAAAAAATTGTATAATTTAAAATGAAATTAAAAAATTCTATAATTATGGAGAAGAAAGTGGACAATATACATTTTCATTAAAACAAAAAGTTTGAAAAAACCTTTAATACTAAAACCTAAAAAATATTTTTTTTCACAAAGAAAAAGTTCGTAACTTTTCAATTAATGATCAGCTACATGTTACATAAAACTGTAGTATATACTACTGTTCTGTCCAAAACTATTACAATCAGCCAGACTATCAAAAAATGTAGGCAATCACAGTCCCAAAACATGACACATACAGTAATGACACAAGTGTCCACAAAGTAAGTTCGGTGCATAACTTACTAACTCGTACAGACCCTATATATAAGTATGAAGTAAATATACATGCCGAATATATAAAAAGGGGAGGTAGAAAAAAATCTCCCAGAAGATAGCTGTAATACTAAACATCCAAATCAGGAGGAGCCTCCTCGATAAAAGGCCGATGATAATATCTGTAGAGCTGTCCAACAGTGTGCTCTGTGATGTGCCAGGTACCCCAGGTCAGCTCCGAAGCTTCTTTGGACAGTTGATCAGCCACTTTGTTCCGAGACCTGTAAATATGAGTCACTATGATGGAATCAAAAAGTGCTCTGAGATGGTGAACCTCGCGCAGCAGTGCAGACAGTGTGTGCGAGTGACAATGAGATAGGTTGTTAAACCAATTGGTCACAAGTTGAGAATCGCCAAAGATCTGGATGGAGTCACAGTGAATGTCCCGAGAAAAGGTAAGAAGGAGTCTGAGGCTCTGCAGTTCGGCGTAGTTGTTGGTACCTGGACCTAACCCCATTCTGATGTTGTAGTAGTGTTGTTCATTCAAATAAAGAATGGTGCCCCCCCCACACTTTTGAGCGTTGGATGCACCATCAAAGTATGCCCACGCCCGGCTGTGATCAATAGTTTCTGGGGTCTCATGAGAAGGCTTGCTGCAAATACTATCCTCAGGAATGAGCCTAAAAGTGGCAAGAGAGGCTGCGCTTATCCTATTACAGTCGATAGGAATATCATTGAAAATCTGTTTTTTTCGTCCTATCCATATTTCCCAAGTCACGATTAGAGGGAGGTTGCGTAATTTTGGACTGTGTGCAGAGTGCTGCCACCAATGAGTCCAGGCCTCTAACAAAGAGTCACCCTGCCAATTAAATCTGCAACCCAATTCTGTAATGACCCTGAACCAAATGTTAAGTATGATGCTACATTGCATGAATAAATGGAGTGCGCCCTCGCTGTCATTTAGACAGTAACATCATCTAGATGCCCCGTGGAAGGCTCTTCTGTGAAGGAAATCCGTGGTAGGAATACAGTCTCTAAGCATGCACCAGAACAGAAGTCTGTGTTTATGCGGGGATTTCAATTTCCATATGGTACTCCACCACCAGTCCTTTATAGGGGGTTCCCTGTGCTTGATAAGTTCGAGGTAACCTAACTTTGGAGTATAATGCCCATTTTTTGAAACATCCCAAATCAAATTGTCTTCTTGGTCTGTGATGCGAATGTTGGTAGCTTTCAGTACCCAGATAAATTGTTTCCAGATACGTGCACCTTCCTGAGGGATCCCCAGGTCACACGCCTGTAGCCAGGCTTGTTCTCGGCATGAGGAGTGTGCCCAATCAACAATCTGTGCCAGATAAATGACGTTTCTGTGGGCAAGGTGTTCAATGATAAACGCCGGAAGTTTATGATATTCCCCACTCCCCGACCAGGAATCAGTGCCAATGCGCACCTCAGTTCCCGAACCAATTTGCCAAGAAAGACCATTCTAGAGAATGTGTGCTGCCCTTGTGATAGCCTTCCATATGATTGATGCCCCCGAATTCAGAGTGATGCAGCCATGGATCCATTCAAGAGGACTTTGGGGTGAGATATATTTAGCAACCATGACCTCCTTCCATAGGCTTTGTCCTGTAATTATGTGCCAGCCCATCTTAGCCGCAAGGGCGCGAGAAAATAGGTGGAGATCCTTTAACCCCCAGCCACCCCATTGTTTAGGCAAATTGATACAGTCCCATGCAATCCAGGCAAACGTGGATGCCTTACCTTGGTTGCACCAAAGGAATTGTCTGCAGATGCATTTCATCCGATTAGTAATACCAATCGGAATCCAGGCCAGGGTCATCCAATAGACCGGTATGGCCTCCAGTACAGACTTTATGAGTATTATTCTACCAGCCCTGGTTAACCATCGGTTATACCAGACGTTTATTCTGCGCTCAATTTTCGCTATGATCCAGTTCCAGTCCTTAATCTTATAATCATTTGGTTTGATGTGATACCCCAAATATTTGAGGCCGCCATTGATATCAATGCAGACATAGTCAAATAGGTTCCTAGAGGTGTCTTGTTCCTGTCTCGAGCAGCCCGTCATGATGATAGAGGATTTAGTGCTATTCGGTGCCATACCGGTAGCCCTGCAAAACCATTTCAGGAGTAGATCAAAATGAAAAGAGTCTTGTCTAGTGCCATTTAGGAATATAAGTACATCGTCTACAAATAAAAGGTGAGTGAGATATAAATTATCAACAATCCGGAGCCCCTGTAATAATCCTCTTTCTTTAGCATTGTTGATAAGCACAGATAGTCCCTCCATAACTAGGACAAATAGTAATGGTGAAAGGGGGCAGCCCTGGCGGAGTCCCCGCCCCGCATGAAAGAAGTCAGTAGCAGTACCATTGATCAATATGCTAAAGGTAGCGTGAAAAATGCAGCCCATAATCCAGTTGATAAAGGTATGAGGAAATCCAGAGTGGATGAGGATGAGGTGAAGGTAACTCCAGTCAACTTGGTCAAATGCTTTAGTGAGATCAATCTTGAGAATAGTCGATTTCAGTCGGAGAGATTTGATAGAGTGAAGGGCCTCCTGGGCCGTACCAATGGCCTCATCAATTTTCCTATGATTCAGAAAAGCAAATTGTTCCTTTTCAATATGATCTGACAGGAAAGGCTTAATGCGGTTAACCTAAAAAATATTACTTATGTTATATACAATCTTATTTATCTATTTAAGAAATTTGTTACTTAAAAAAAGTTTACTATCCAAAAGCACACCTAAAATAACTCACTATCCAAAAGATAGATCCAAATTTTTTTGCTATTCATTTAGCATATAAATGAAAACCCTATCTTCTGTTTCAACCTTATCAACCCTCACATATAAGTCAACATTCAACCTTTCACAACAAACATCAAACCAAAAAATTATTGTACAATCAAGTAGCACTCAACACTCTAGTTGTAATACGACAAGTATTTCATGTATATCAACACTATAATCCCTAGCACATTATCAAAATCTACAATCAAATCTGCGTAACACTATCAAACTTAGTAACTTCAGTAGCAAACCTTTGTTATCAGCAACATTAATAACCTTTAATAATAATTTGATATAACAATATAATGACACACTAACAATAAAAATACATTCTAAATCTTCATACATCCAAACCCTGGATCGAGAGCTTTAACAACCTCAGCTTAAACTAACAATTCAACATTCTTCAATTAAAAAAACTCAATCAAAGTCATGAAAAATGTTTTCTGGTAAAGAGAGTTGCATGTATCGGAGTAAACTAAGACAGTGTTGAAACTTCCATGCGCGACGCATTGGCTGGGTGTCGTGACGCATTGGGCGAGCGTGACACTTTGGGTCAGCTTCCATTGTGTAAACTTGCTCCTGCGTGACGCATTGAAGCTGCACGACGCACTGGGTTTGTTGCGCGACGCATATGGCAGCAAGCAAATTCTTTGCCATTTCTTCCAAATCTTCAGATCAGTTTGATCCCTCTTTGACCAAGGGATAAGAAATTGTACCACGGTGGTGCCAACAGGTGGAAATGCTCTACACAGTAGGGAGAATTGATATTTGGAGCGGAAGTTCAACCAGCAGCAGTTGAGATGCAAAACTTTAGATATGGTAGTAGCGGCTCCCATGGATTTTACCAACAGGAAATTTGGGATTTTCTATAAACTGATTTCAGAGGAAAAAAGAACTGGATCTGAGGAGAAATGGAGTCGAGAAGGGTATTCTTGTTCTAGTGAACTGGATGGTCTCTGAGGAGACGATACTAGAGGAACCGGTGAGACAAAGGGTGATTGTAAACTGGATTTTCTCTTTCAGACCAAGCCGACCTTGTAAGAACATGAAGGTCAAGTTGTGCGAAAGGTGGTGGAATTTCGGAGGCTGCTTAACATGTTGCTGCGAAGAAAATTAATTTTTTTCTTTGAGATTGGCTAATCAAGGTTCTTACTGGTAGCGTTTTTCCTCCATGGTATGCTTCTACCTGTCTCTGTTTAGACATCGGCCATTCGGCTTTTCCAGTGGTTATTTCTTTCAATAACCTACCAGATTTTTCAAATTTATCTATCCCGGACGTTCTCCCGCTTTCCAAAGGAGCTCTTGATTTGGACGGGTATATCTTTTTTGTGGGAGTGGAAGATCAAGCCGTAATGGTGCATCTCTGGAGGTGGTTCGTTCTCTCCCTTTCTCCTGTACTTGGGCGGCTCATAGCCGTTTACGTTATGGGGAAGGAGTGGTAAATTGGTTATTTCTGGCACGTCATAGGAGTGGTTTTTACTCTGTCAACCTCTCCTTAATATCGTGATCTTTGTCACCATTGAATGGAACTTAATGATGGATGGAGTGATATTCATCAGAGATGACTGATTCTATATAACTCCATTGTTTTTTACTACAGCTCTCCATTTTTATATGATTTTTATATCTTGTCTCCGGCATGATGTGGCGTTCGTATTCCTACGTGGAAGGAGGATAGTAGGTGGTTGTGAGTATACTGGAGAAACAAGAGAATACGTGGACTGGGCTGGCGAAAAGACTGGATGGCGGAACTCTCCCAATATATAAATGAATGTGACTTGGCACTGCTCGACTTGTCCTTTCTGCATGCCATCAAGGTGGCAGAGGAAGGCCATACTTCGGGCACGATTGGTAAGGACCGGCCAAACCCACCCATTGACTGAACTGACCGGGACTCTATCGCAGGTAACCTACACTCTTCCTTGCAGACTACCGGTCTGATTTCTCCGCGAAGAAAGGCTGCTCAGAAGTTTAAACCCTTCAAAATTAACCCAGAAGTTCGCCTCCTCAGCTTTGGGTTTGATGTTTTGTGGGAGGATTTCCAGGGGTTATTAAAGAGAGCAATTGTTGGGCGATGGAAGTTCGATGGCCATAGGAGCAACAATTTGATGGAGTGGCTATTTCAGGAGTGGGAGAATCTGTTAGGTTACATCCCCTGGGTTAGCAGGTTAGAAGCGGGCTGGCTCTGTTTTCATTTACAAAAGGATGAGGATGTTATTGATGTCCTGCGCCGAACCTGGGTCAAAGGGTGGTGCTTTTTGGCTTTGCACCGATGGGATGCGGGCTTTCATCCACGCACAAATGCACCTGTAAATCATATTATGTGGATGAAATTATACGGCCTACCACTCCACTTTTGGAATTACAAAGTATTGTATGCCATCGGTGATAGCATTGGTGTTTGCAGATTCATCGATCCATGATGCAGCGAGGCTTACGACAAAATAATCGCGTGGGTTTTGGTGGAGGTTTCATTTTCAGGGGGTTTACCGGCCCACGTTGATCTGCATTGGGATGGCAGGACTCACAGAAAGACCATCGAATTCTAGAAAATTCCATTCCGCTGCCACATTTTTCATGAGACCAGACATTTGCAAAAATAGTGTGCTCGTGGGAGGGATAAAGGAAATTCTCGGCAGATCATGATGTCGCGGCCAAAGCTCCCTGAGGATGGAATGACACTCTGTAAGCCTTCTGCAAGTGAGGCGACTCTTCTGGGTAAGTCTATTTCTCATTCCGTGGCAACCTCTTATGAAACGGGTGTTGAGAATAGATCAGGTTCTGCCCTTTTTTCTGTGGATTCACAATATGGTCTGTTTCCTCCCAAGACACCTGTGGCTGGTCTAGTTTCTATGCTTCATGGTCAGTCAAACGAGGAGGGGGCTTTGGTACTGAGAGAAGATAGCACTAAGAGTGGGACAAGGGGGTACTTGGAACTCGGTGATAAAGTTTCAGGCTTACCTAAAATGGATGACTCTATGCTCGCCATGTTACCCCCAAAACTTTGTCACAGGGAACTGGGCAATGTACCCCAATCTCTTTCACCTGTTAAAAATATTTGCCATTCTTTACATATTCCGTCAATCTCGGCATTGGGGATTGCATCGAAACCTATGGGTGTTGGTCATTTTCTTGAAGTGAAATCCCCTCTCTCCCCCAATGTGGGTTCTCCAGACCCTTTTGTTAACCCTTGTGAGCCTTTTTCTCCACACAATTTTGTTGGATCCGATATTGAATGTTTACTACTAAATCAAGAGGTCGCCCTGGAACCTCTTATTGTGAAAACGGGTCCACATCCCCCTCCTTTATAATCAGCCCCTCGTCAAGGTCTAATGTTACTATTAGGAGAGGCAGAGACAAATCTAAGAGGAGGAAAAAATTGGCACTTGTGTCGGACCTGAATGATTTTCCGTCGGAAAGCTCTTTTTGGGATATCCCAGTATCTTTAGCTATAGGAAGGGTACTTGGAGCGTTGACCCAGACATCTAAGGTTCCCCCATGAAGATCATTGCTTCAAATTTCAGGGGGCTGGGGGATTTTGGGAAATTTTTATTATTGAAGGATTACATTTCTATTTCTAAGCCTTATTTACTTCTTTTTCAAGAAACCATGAATTCTGCGGAATGCACCTATGATTACTTTCGTAAAATGTTACCAGAATGGCACATTGCTGCTAAAAGTGCAAATGGACTATCCGGGGGACTCGCAGCAATGTGGGATCCAAGGTGGTTCTCTCTAAAAACCTTCAGTTTTTATGGTGGAATTCTGCTTACAGGTTTTGGTCGGGGATATAGTCAGAGAATCCATGTGGTAAATTTATATGCTCCATACTGCGACAAGCTCTCTTTCTAGGTAAAAATGGAATGGTGTGGACTATTGGAACTGCGCAATGTCATCTTTGCAGGTGATTTCAATGTGGCTCTGTATGCAGAAGATAGTTGGGGTGTGAAGAAGAGAATTGACCCTGCTGCCAATGCCATTAGAGACATTTTTGTTCAGGCTGATTTGATTGATATTAAAATGGAGAAAAAATCCCCTACATGGATAAATGGCAGAAGCAGGAATGAGTTTATAGGAAAGAGGCTCGATAGATTTATGATTAGATTTGATTTGAAAGCAGTTATGGGGGGGGGGTTTTGGCCTCTATTGATGATCTGACTCTGTCAGACCACAGGCCGATTTCTCTTATCTGGGAATTTGAGAGGAAACCTAAGGGATATCCCTTCAAATTTAACAGATCTTGGCTTGAAGATGAGAGTTTTAACACCCTTATTAAAAACCAGCTTAAATCATATCAGAGGCAAGCTGGTGTATCTGCGATGGATTACTTAACAGATACCATGAAAGAAATTAAGAAGGTTGTTCGGCTGTGGGAAAAAGGGAAAATCCGGGAAACAAATGACAGAATTCGGAATATGCAGGTGGAGAAAGCTCAGATACTCTTTGACATTGAAGAAGGTAGACAAGATTTATTGGGAAAGGCTGAAAGTATTAGAGGAAGAATTAAAAACATATCTTTTCAGGAAGGAGATGACTTGGCATTTGAAAAGCCGAGCCTTATGGTTGGATGCCAGAGACCAAAACACCAAGTTTTTTCATAAATATGCATCCGGGAGGAGACGGGAAAATACCATTTGGGGCATTGAAGACGGTGATAAATTAGTTCACACTACTGAAGAAGTTAAGAGGGCAGCGGTGAAATATTTTGGCGCTCTATATAAACGAAGGGAGGTGCAGGTCTCGGATGCACAGATGGAAATGATACAGAAATACCCAGTAATGTTCGATCAACAGGAATTGAAGTGTTTCAAGAAAAAGGTCACGCCGGAAGAAGTAACTACAGTGCTAAAATCATTTGGTACTGACAAAAGTCCGGGTCCAGATGGTTGGACGCCAGATTTTTTCATACACTTTTTGGAAGATTTCATAACGCTACTCACTGAAATGGTGGAGGAAGCTCGGATAAGTGGCAAGATAAAAGGTGCCATTAATTCCACTTTTTTGGCCTTAATACCCAAGAAAAAAGGGCCTATATCCTTTAACGATTATAGACCTATATCTTTATGCAATACTCTATATAAAATCATTTCCAAGGTTATAGCTGAAAGAATGAAGGCTGCCCTATCCAAATATATTACGCCTGAACAATCAGGTTTCTTGAAACAACGAAGTATTCATGATGCTATGGCGACCACACAAGAGATCATTCACTCCATTCAATCTGAAAAGAAGGATGTCGCGGTTTTAAAGATTGATCTAAATAAGGCTTTTGATCGAATGGATTGGGTATATATGAGACTTGTTCTTTATAGGATTGGTTTAGATAGAGAGGATTTGGAGTGGGTGATGGGCAGCTCCACCAATTTATCCATGGCGATAATCATCAATGGTTCAGCCTCAGATTTCTTCTTTCCTAGTAGGGGGCTCCGCCAGGGGTGTGCTTTATCTCCGCTTCTGTTTATTCTAATGATGGATGCTATGAGTTTGAAATTGAGAAAGGCAGTTGTTGATGGCTCTTTCTGCGGGATTAATGTTGGAACTAATATGAATGCCTCCCATAGCCTCTTTGTAGAAGACATTTTAATATTTGGAATGTTACGGAGAAATTGCTGGCAGATACTTCAAAACATCTTTCTGGTTTTTTGTGAGGCTATAGGTATGCTGATCAGTGAAGGTAAGTCTTGATTATATTGTGCAGGTGGAGAGGAAGGGGTAATAAGCGATATAATTTCCTTTTTTAAATGTGGAAGTGCTGATCTTTCCGGACGTCTGGTTTACTTGGGATTTAGGTTGAAACCACTGAAATACACAGTTGACGATTGGAGATGGATTATTGAAAAGTACAAAAATAAATTCAACATGTGGTCAGCAAAATGGCTCTCAAAGGGGGGCAGATTGATATTAACACAGGCAATCTTTCAACAACAAACTGTTTTCTGGGCACATCTATATGTGATCCCAAAACAGATTTTAAATGACATTAGAAAGATTATGGCTCAGTTCATCTGGGGAGGAAGAGGAGATAAGAGATGCATGTACTTAGCTAGATGGGATACAATTGCAATTCCGAAAGATAAAGGTGGATGGGGCATAAAGGATTTGGAGATCTTTGGTAAATCCTTGCTCACCAAATCATTGTGGAGGGGCCTAAATTACAAGGGAAAATGGAAAGATATCATTAGAGGGAAATATTTGGGACAAGAGTCTATGGAGTCAATAACCACTAAGGGATGGAAGGCACACAAGAAGCAATCAAATATTTGGAAGGGCTTCAGTTCAATTTGGCCCACTGTACACGGAAATCTAAATTAGTTTTTTGGGGATGGCTCGAAAATCCTAATCGGCTGTACCAACATGTTGGGAATTGATCATTTTCGTGACATTGATGGAGCATTAATCCTGGCACTAAACCAAGGTGGCTTCTTTTACTTAAAACAGATTATTGCTAATTGGGACAATGAGATCCCAATTTGGAAGTCTTTTAAGGACACAGGTTTGAATCATAGATGGGAACAATCTTGGGCAAATCTCTCTATTTCTCTCAGACATTTGGGACTGTGTAAAATCCCTGCGGGCGATAGGCTTATATGGAGAGATAAAACAATTGAGAGCGGCCCGAAGGTAAAAGATATTTATCAGACCCTCATAGAATCGAAGTTTCTTTTGGGTGCAGACAACTGGTTTAAGTTCATTTGGAAGGTCAAGGTCGAAATAAAAAAGATTATTTTTCTATGGCTCGTTTGGAGGGATAAAAACAATACTTGGAATAACCTGCAAAAAAGGGGTTGGCAGGGTCCGAGTTATTGTTTGTTATGTGGTGCAAATGGTGAAGATAACCAACACCTTTTCTATCTGTGCCCCTTTGCAAAGAAATTTTTGGAAATGCTGTGTTATAAATGGAATTTCCCAATCCCAGAGTACTCGAACACTGTGGATTGCATAAGGTGGTGGTTCAGTAGGGGAAAAACTTTTAGAGCCATACCCATTCTATTCCACTGGAATATTTGGATAAACAGAAACAGAATGACTTTTGAAGGGAGACCTTGCTGGCCGGATAAAACTTTTAACCAAATCTTAATTTGCTGGGAGAGGCAAAGGACTACTGAGAAGCAAACTGTGGATTTTTCCAGGAGGAACAGACCTCATGATTTACATTTCCCGGCAGGATACTTTGATGGGGCTGCACAAAATAATAATTGTGGTTGTGGTGTTTGGCTAATGCTTTCTCCAAATTGCCAATACAAATTCTTCTGGAACGGTGGTATAGGTACTAATACAAGAGCAGAATGCATGGCTCTTTGGGGACTTCTATGGGTGGCGTCACTTCTGTGTGTGGAAAAGTTATGGATCTTTGGAGATTCTAAAATACTAATCGATCATATGAACAGCAAATCTAATCTAAACCCTGGACTAATAACTCACTGGATTGAACGTATTCATATACTAAGGGAAAAGTTCACTTTTATCTCCTTTTGTCATGTGTACAGGGATAAAAACAAAGAAGCAGACCAACTTTCAAAGAAGGGTCTAGAGAGTATTTTTGGATACATGAATTACGAGTTCATTAATTCGCAGGGAACAATAGCTGAAGGAGTGATCAATCTAGCATAACTGGAAGGACACTTGAACAAACATACTCCTGCAATTTGGCTGGGCGATTGTCGCCAGGATCTTTGTTGTTTTCTTATTGCAGATGTTTCCCTTCATCTCAACCACATGCTGAAAAAAGAGACTTAGATTTCACAGTGGGAGCTTTCCAGTTGTTTCTGTGTGGAGCACAGGGCTCTGTTTTGACCAACAAAAGATATCTGTGACTACTGTCCTGATTTAAATGCTATGTAGCTGCTTCCTGTTTGTGGTAAAACTTCACTGGAAGATTTTATTTTTTTCCATTTTTGTTTACTGATCAAGTATGAGGTTAGCCCTCACAAAATGTAGTCCTGAATTGATGTTGATCATCTGAAGATTGAACCTGTTTTGCTCTGGTACATTATATAAACCAACTGTATTTTTTCATGCTAAAAAATATGGAAATATGCTATCCAAAATCTTATTTATTTATTTAAGAAATTTGTTATTCGAATATGTTCACCATTCAAAATTTAGCCCAAAAAAGTTTACTATCCAAACGGTAGATCCAAATAAAATTGCTATTCAAAAGTTTCATATAGAAAATGTGGAGTGAGAGTGAGAAAATGATATTTCAAGCAAATTTATTTATAGGTTTGGGTGGAAACGGTCACATCCTTTTGTTTAACATGGTCACACTATGTTATTTTCTTGACGAAAAAAATGAAAAATGTTTTCCGTTGAAAGTACTAACTTTTTTGCTGAAATTATTTTTTTCTTTAAAATTTAACTTTTAGTCCAAAAAAAATATTATTTTTGGTCGAGAATCTGCAACCTTGCAAACAACCAAGTCTTGAATCACATTTATTCGCCCTTTTCCATTTTCAAAATGGTTAAACTCCATCAATTATACTGAAATTATTTTCAGAATCAACATCAACATTTGCAAAATTGAATTTACTTTCATTATATAGAAAGTTTATGGAATTTCATAGATATTTGTTAATTTTAACTAATTTTCTAATAAAATATATGCAAAAATAATTTGAAAGTCATTATGATTCAGTGAAATCAAAAATTTGTATCTTCCAAAATACACTATGAAAAACTATGGAAGTGCATTATATTTAATGGGTAGTTTTGAGATTTTTTAGTTTTTAACTAATGTGATGAGAAACATGATGCTTTGTTAAGCTTCTTCAAAATATGCAAATTTTCACTTTGGTTCAATTCAAAAAATTCTAGGAATTATGATATCTATTTGTTGGCTTCAACAATGCAGAAGTAGAATCTAGATTGTTACAACATATTTTTTTTATCAAAAAAACACAAATTAACAAAGAATACATTAGTACACAAAAACATGACATTTTATTATTGACGACTTAATTTCTAAAGAACACACAATTAAACAATTGTTAAATTGACATATCAAATGTGAATAAAAAAATTCTAAGAAATAAACGATAAAAAGCTAATAAAATTTAGTACAAAACAGAAAAATTACTTTTATTTACTAAAAATAAAAAAATTCTAAAAATAATATTTTTTTCGTCAAAAAAATATAATCCAACTTCATATTTTTACCACTCTATATATATTAAAAAATATATTATAATTTTATTAATTTAAAAATAATAATTAATATATATAATTATTTGATTCAATATTTATATTTAAATTATTAGTCTCGATGGGTGATTTTACCATTTATTTGGGCCTTCTATTCCCAACACTCATCCCTATTATAAATATCATCTTCATAAAAAAATATATTTAATATTAAAATTTTATTAATTTAAAAATAAAAAATATATATATTTATATATATTTTAAAAATATCTTTAAATAACATAAAATTATTTGTATCAATTTTTAGTTTCATTTACTGCTGTTCCCTTTATAGTCCGTCCCCTCTTCTCAACACTCATCCTCTATAGTTAATCTTTAGTCTAATCTTGTTGTATAATTGAAATACGAGCTTCATCAATAGTTATAACTGAAATACTTGTTTCATCAATAGTTTGGGCGAGTATTGATTATTTCTTGCATTTTTGAGTGGCTTAATGGTTAAGAGAACTTAGCAGTTTACCTGAAAGGTTTAGTGGTTTACCAAGGGTACAAACTTTATATTTATTAATGGTTCTTTTCCGTTCAGGTTGTTTTATTTTATTTTTTGGTATTTTTGTATTTTTCTTGATTGCCTATTTTTTTTATCAATAGGTTTTTTGTCTTACAAACAAAAAAATCTTATACACCAATTTAATGTCTGGCTCGGCCATAACTTTAAAATTAAATAATAATAATAAATAATCATTATCTTCATTACGTTACAAATAAAATAAAATAAAGTAATATTAATATTAAAACTTCAATATTTTTTTTGTTAATTTATATTAATATTATTTTTAATGAATAAGTAATATATTTAAATCCATCTCGACCTCCCACAAGCCTGATCCGCTATTTCAGAGAAAGGTGATGTAAACAAATTCTATGCAGGAACCACATTCACACTAACATTCTCCAAAACCTTTAAACAATCAGATTGCGTAAGAAATTTTCGAAGAGACCACCGTTATTTTTTAATGCCGTTATTTATTTAATTTTTGAGTATAATAAAATGAAAATATTTTTTTTTAGGAAAGAGATTTTAAAAAATAATTAGATTTTAAAAAATATTTATTTTATAAAGGTGAAGTAAGTTGAGAAATATGGTTATCTTTTTTTAGTTTTGTAAGTTTTGCAAATTCGAATCACATTAAAGTGTTTTTAAAGTTATAGTAATGCTTTTTTTTAATTGCTAAATATGTTTAATATAGTTATTAAATTATTTATAATTATTTTTATAAATGTGTTTGGTTTGGAATAGAATTAGTAGTATTTTATTTTATTTATTAATAATTAAGTGGTTGGAAGAGTAAATTTGTATGAAATATTTTAAAATATTCTTAATTGTAGGTATACTAATTAATTATGTCTATTCAAAAGTTGTTATGTTAATTTTGTTTTTTTAATAAATTTATTAACTAAAAATATGTGATATGAGCATATGCCATACTCAATGAATCTAAGTTATGGTTTTGTTTTAAACATTTGGTATTAATAAGTTAGAGTCATTATATTATGACAAAATCTATTTATAAATTTAAAAAAATCATAATAAAACGGGGATAAATCTCCATGGTTAAAAATCTTGTTACATTTTTTTAAATATGTATATGTTTAATTTGTATATTAATTTTTTTATAATAATCATAATAATAATAATTTAAAAATAGCCATTCATATAAATTTAATTGGCCATAAATAAACATCAACCTATAGTAAATATCAAAACACTTACTTTATGATATATCGAGTGTTGCTAAAATTTAATAAAATTATAAAAACTAACTAAATTATAACTTTATTACTATTACTATTATTATTATTATTATTATTGTTATTATTATTTATAAGGGTAATTAACATATAAGTTAAAAATGTGAATTATACTTCATTAGTTTGACACAAAGTTTGGTTGAAGAGGTTTGATAAGATTTACAGCCATGCAACCCCACATTTTTTTGTAGTTTTCTCTTTGTTTGGGAAGGCTAGGGCTTCTCTTTTCTCCTCAAGTATGAGCTGGCATATTTTTATTTCCCTAATTATTTTTCTTCCTCGTAGCCTTCCATACTCGTCACTTTTCCCTTTGTCTCTTTGTTAGATCAACCCTCTAAAAACCTGCTTGTAGTCCCGCTAACAACATGTCATATTGGGAAAAGGATCAAGTGGACTACACATGTAGCCCCACCTCCCTCATCACATTCATCTTGTAGCAAGAATGCATGTCAAACCTATCTCAATTTCCAATTTTCTCTTTTGATATTTCTCTGACTATATGTTCCATTCCTCCCTATGCGCTAGTTGTCCCACCCTCATCTTCTCACCTCTTTCCTTCCAAGCTTGAGTTTACCTCCTCTTATAGTCATCCTCTCTGCTCTTCTCCTATACACTATCATCCTCTCACCTTTATCTCTCAAGCTCCTTGTAAACCCTCTTCTACCCTTGTCTCCTCTGCCAACCCTACTCCGTCCTTAGCCTAGGATATTGAAGGAAGCTTGGGAAGGTGAAGAAAGAAACGTATTCGGGGATAATAGTGATATGTTAGCTTTGTGGTAGGAAAATATATTTATATTTCATATCTGTTTGACTACTTAGGTAAAACCCAAGTGGAAACTTCAACGATAGTTCAATTAAGCTCTTAGCATTAGGGAGACAGATCTCTAAAAATTAGAATATCTCCCTATGTTATGTTCCTATCTTTCATCATCTCCCCAATGAGTGCTTGGTCTTAATTTTTTGTTAGAAGGAAGAAAACAACATGCTTTGCGGTGTAAGTTGTCTCGGGGAAAATCAAGTCTCTCTTTCTAGATTTGGACTATAAATTTTAATCCCTCCAAGGAGCTAGTGGATTGTATTAAAGTGTGGGAAATTCTTTTAGGGTTTCCCTTTCCTCTCTAGAAAGGCGACATTCTCGTGGAAATTGGGAACAAAATTGGGTCCTTTTTTATATGATAACTAGGATGTAACACCAAACTCAAGCGCAGATTGTCGAGAATGCAAGTTGAAGTATTCCTAAAGGAATTTCTTCTTGCAGATATGGAAGGTTTCCACTAGATAAAAAAGATATACTATTGGAAGCTCTCATTTTGATGCTTCTAATGGCATTACATGGGAAATATTTTAGAGGATTTCCAATTGTAGGGCCCTCACTCAGTTGCCCTATTCTAAAAAATATAACTAAGTATGTTGAATTCCCCCGATTTATATAGGATCATCTCCTTCCAAGATCAATGCTCTGAAGATTTCAAATTTACCTTCTCCTCTTTGAATTTCATTGGTTTTGGCTCTAATTGTGGAAACTTTTGTATGTAAGCTCTCTTCTTCTCCCCCTCTGGTTCCCCTTCTTTCCTCCCATGACCACTCTTCTTCTCCGACCTCCTCCTTCCCCTTTATTACCTTCCCATTGTTGGTTTCTAACTTTCCTTCCTAAACCCTCCCTCTTCCCTCCCTTCCCCCTCCTTCATAAATGATCCCCTTATACATCCTATTCTCCCCCCTCTGCCCCCATTTGAGGAAAAAATATTCTATGCTCTCTATTCATGATCCAAATTTTTGGAGGTGCCTCCATCAAGTAGAGGCCTAATACTTGACATCTCAACTCCAAATTTTGTTGGTCATAAATAAAACCTTTATAAGGCCCAAGAAAAGGTTTTAATTGAAATTAAGAAGGGGAAATAGGTCCCGATATCTAGGGCCCTTAAAGAAAGAAAAGGCCCGAAAAAATATTCCCAAATTATCTTCCTCTCTTTCAATGCAAGAGGGTTGGGGGCACCCACAAAATACTAGCCCCCAAATGGTTGATCACCTGTCACAAGTCATATGTCATTATTATCTAAGAAATTATGTGTTTTTGGGGACTTGCTTCACTGCGAAGCCTATACACTCAACTGGTTTACAATTGATAATTACAATGTATCCTTTCCTCCACTCCAGCTAGGTAATTCGAATTCCATGCACGCCTGGGCTATTTTTAGTTGATTTTTTGGTTTAACTGAGAGATCATTTAGTTAACAACAGTTCTACTACTCAACTGACCTTCAACTGACTCAACTAGTTACTTGAGCCCAATTAACTGAGTCAAATTGAATTATAATGCTAAATTTTAGCAATCATTACATGTATAACTCTAATTCTAGCTTATACCTCGAATTTACTTAGTAAACTAGTAGACAATGCCATGTCACACAAGTCAACTACAATCCAAGTCATCCTACTAATGTCGAAAATTGAATTACTAAATTTGACTAAGGCACAAGTCAAATTTAGCCTTTCTTGCTACAATTTCTAACACTCCCTCTTAGCAAGAAATGGATTTTTCACCACCCCTATCCCGCACCTTTGGAATTTGAATTTTCCTCTTAACAATGCCTTTGTTAATATATATGCATCATGCTACTCAGTTGGAATGTATTGTAGCATCATAATTCTCCTCTGCACATAATCTCATCAGTGATGGAAACTACTGTCAATGTGCTTCGACCTGTCATGAAATAATGGATTCTAAAAGAGTTTAATACAAATCTAATTATGACATTAAATCATTTTCGGATCCATATCTTGAATAAAAAGACCCACAAATATTTTCCTCATCCATATCGCCTCACATGTTGCTTGAATTACAACCATGTATTCAACCCTTGTTGAGTTGAGTACGACAAACCTTTGTTTCCTGCTATACCAAGAAATAGTTGTAGACCCAACATTGAAGATAGCACTCGAAGTAATTTTTACTGTTTGATGGACTCCCTGCCCAATCTACATCGGTGAAGCCTTGCAACTTCACTCCATATTTCCTTTTGTACCATAACCCATATTCGGTTGTACAACACATGTTTTGTTGCCTTCTAGTACAACTTGGTAGGCTTCATCATGGCTTGACTCAACTGATTAATTGCATAACATATGTTGGCCCTTATGTTCACCAGATACATCAAAGATCCTACAAGTTGTCTGTAGATGCTAGCATCTATTGCATCTCCTGAAGAATCACTTACGTTTCCATAGGCTTATCGTTGTCCATGTGAAATATCTGAATTATTTCAGAGGAATACTTCCCCTAACTCACAAACAACTCACCATCGCCCTGCCATACTTCCAACCCAAGGAATTATTACATCAAGCCCATTTCCTTCATCTCAAATTCTCTTGCAAGGTCTTCCTTGCAAGAGTGGATCAACCACTCATCCCCTTTAAGTATCAAGTCATAGACATACAAAATCAAGATAAAAAAAAATTCCATCTACCACAATGTGATAGAGACTGGAATATGCTTCAACTTTTCTGAAGCCCAATCCACTGAGGTATCTATCGATCTGAGTGTAGCATGCTTGGGGTACCTGTTTGAGACCATACAGGGCTCTCCTAAGTCTACACACATGTGTCTCCCTGTCGTATGTCTCAAATCCATCTGGATTCTCTATGTAAATTTCTTCCTCAACAAAACCATTAAGAAAGGTGGTCTTCCCATCCATCTGGAAGATCTTCCACCCCATCTGTGAAACTAATGCTATAATGGTTTTTATCGAGGAATATATTGCCACTAGATAAAATGTTTCCTCATAGTCCACTCCCAATACCTGTGAGAATCCCTTGGCCACAAATCTGGCCTTGTAATTCTCGATGCTCCCATTAGCTACATGATTCTCTTTGTATATCCATCTAGAACCAACTAGTAACTTGTTTGCTAGTCTCGACACCACCTCCCATACATTTTTCTTCATGATGGATTCATACTCCTCCACCATGGCATTAACCCACACTGGTTGAGAAACTACTTCCTCAAATGAAGAAGGCTCTATCTAAATGATTTTTGTCTTGAGAGCCATATACCTAGTGTACTTGTATCGTGACCTCCTCTACCTGTGCTAATATGTAGGAGCTCGCACATGCTTCCATGGATCATGTACTAATTTTTTTTCTTATATGGTTCTCTTCCTCCCCTATATAGAATATTTTGGTGGAGTGGGTGCCTCCACTCGACCTCCTATATTCTCCTTTGCTTGTGCCTTCTCCACAATATCCTAAAGCTCCTCATGAGGCTCCTCCTTAGGAAATAATAGCTCCTCCTCTGGCGGGATACTCAGCTCTTTCTCTAGAGAGCATCTCATAGTCTTCTCCTCATCAAATTTAACATCTATCCTCACTACTGTCATCTCGAGTGAGGAAAAATACACCCTATAGTTATGTGGTGTATCTATGTATCATAAAAATACTCCCATATTAGTTGTAGGCTCAAGTTTCTTCATGTTATCCTTGGATACATGATAATACACAATAGATCCAAAAATTCTAAAATGAGATACATCTGGCTTCCTCCCAAATACATCTTCTTTGGGTGTGATCATGCCAAGTATTCTATGAGGGCTCATGTTCTGCAAATAAACTGTGGTGTTGCATGATTCTTCCCATAGATGCAATTACATCCCTTGATCATGCATCATAGCTCTTGCTACTCCCACTATTAGTCTATTCTTCCTTTTAGCCACCCCATTTTGTTGTGGGTTATGGGTTGCTATCAATTCTCTTCTAATACGTTCTTTGGCACAACATTCCTTGAAGGTGTTAGATACATATTATCATCCATTATCACTTATTTGGGCTTTCAATTTCTGACCAATCTCCTTTTCATCCAATGCTTTGAATTCAACAAAATTTGAGAAAACTTCATCCTTCTTCTGCATGAAGAAGATCCAACATTTTCTTGAAAATGCGTCAACAAAAATCACATAATACATGTTTTTTTTCTAGAAAGGTTGTAGAAATGATCAACATACATCAAAGTGGAATCACTCCAACATTTCTCTTGCTCTTCTATCTCGGCCTTGGAAGGTGAGTTTTACATATTTTCCCAATGTGCATCCCTTCCAGACATCGTGGTGGCCAAGGGTGCATTTTGGGAGACCAATGGTAATATGTTGCATGATTTAAAGGCCCCATGGTGTAATTGTCACATGCACATGTTCCAAAGTTCTCCAACATCTTGACTCTACACATTCTCTACCTTGTTACTCAATGCAGCACAAGATTCCACCTCAGGTTTGTAGAGATTCTTAACTTGAACTCCAATCTATTTCACCTTCTCGGTAGCTACATGTCTCAGGAAGGCTTTCCCATTACTAAAAGAAACATCATGTCCATGATCCTCCATTAAAACTATAGATATCAGGTTCTTCTTTAGCCCAGGTACATACATAACATCTTTCGGATGAAAATGGGAGCCTGACTCCCTCTTAAAGTTTACAATACTAATTCCTTTGGTATTATATCGCCTATCATCCCTAGGTTCTATGTGCAACTAGATATCCTTCTCCTCTAGTATACTGAAGAATTATTTGCATCCCGTCATATGGAACAAGGCACTTGAATATAGATGCCACACACTCCCCATTACAATGATCACCATGCATGCAATCAGGGTGAAGTTTAATTCAAATTGTGAGGCATGTTATTCACCTCTTGCTCCTCCTGAATGCTTCTTGTTAGACTTCTTATGTGGACACTTTGTTGGATACTGCCCAAATTCATGGCAGTGAAATTTTTTTATCTTGCTTATGTCCTTCTTCTTACCACTGTTTTTGTTGGATTTTGGCTTTCTTTGGGCCTTCTTACCCTTCCCAAACAAGTAAAAATT
The DNA here is from genome assembly GCA_034641835.2 of Pinus albicaulis. Lineage (NCBI taxonomy): Eukaryota > Viridiplantae > Streptophyta > Pinopsida > Pinales > Pinaceae > Pinus > Pinus albicaulis. The sequence goes on along the minus strand of CM076577.1, from coordinate 249,577,814 downwards.
ATGTTCCTCCTTATATTTTGATGTTAATCCATCTCTAGTGTTCCATTGAATTTCTTCCTACACCATATTGGACCAAAGCCTCTCCCAATTTGGTAATTTTTCCCTTCCATTTATAGAATCCTGGTATTTATGCCAGGATTTTGGAAGGCCTAGGAGAGCTAGGATCACTAGTTATGAAGAGGTAATATTTTATCCAACTCCTTCAAGCTCATCTCGACATTGATTTAACCTAGAGAGGTAATGTGGAATGGTTTCACCTTTCTACATGCATATGTTTTTGAGCTTGTCCCTCACTTCCAATTTCTTGGCATCACTACCATTTTAGAATACCTTAGTGAGGGTCTTCCACATATCATAGGGAGTCTTCTTGACATGTAAATTAGATACTATGTAGTTTGTCACACCCTCCAAGATGATCCTCATGGATTTTGCAGTATCCTTCTTCCACCGGGAAAACTGTTGTGCATCTGATACTGCTAGATTTAGAATGTTAGTTTTGGCGTAATCCAGCACACCATTATCATCGAGCACTATTTCCATCCTTTCCTTCCAGGATATGATGTTCGAGGTTCCCTCAAGGGAATACTCTAATCTCAATATGTTAAAAGACATTTTTTTGCACGAAAGAAAACTGCTTCACTAAATCTACAGATCAAAATATCTAGAAAGTCTCTATTGACTGGTTTCTAGTGTGATTTCTGCTCTAATACCATGTAGAAATTAATATAAATTTTCTACGACTGATGTATTCAAACTAAAAAAAGAGATTAACAATTTCCTCTACTATTTTGTGAAATGGAAATTAATAGAAACACATGCAATGACATGCAACCATTAAAACGCCATAAGAAAACAATGATTTACAGGGGAACCTAATAGGGAAAACCCTTCTGCTACTTTTCATTAATCATATGAGAATTATAAACTATTACAATGTCTTGCTTCAATCCTAAAGCACACCTTGGACTGTAAACCTATTCTACCATTGACTAGCTTGCTCTGGCCAAAACTTAGCCAATTCAAGTCCCTAGCTTGCTCATATTTCGTTGCATAATCCTGGAGGAAATTAGCTCCTAAAAGATAGGAATTTTCTCCTAATTTATTGCACAATTCCCAAGGAATGATTCACCTTCTTAACTTCCAAGGCTATACACTCAACTAGTATACAATTGATAATTACAATGTGATTTTTCCTCCACTCCAGCTAGGCAATTCAAATTTCATGCATGTATGGGCTATTTTTAGCTGATTGGCTAGTTTAACTGAGAGATCACTAAGTTAACAAATTTTCTACTACTCAACTAACCTTCAACTGACTCAACTAGTTACTTGAGCTCAGTTAACTGAGTCAAACTAAAAATAACTGAACTAGATTGCTAAATTTTAGCAATCACTACATGCACAACTCTACTTCTAGCTTATAACTCGAATTCACTGAGTAAACTAGTAGACAAGTCCATGTTACACAAATTAACTACAATCTAAGTCATCTTGCTGATATGGAAAATCGAATTACTAAATTTGACTATGGAACAAGTGAAATTTAGCCTTTCTTGCTACAATTTCTAACAAAAATCCAAGCCATCAAACATATTTATTGCACATGGACAAGGCACACCAAGAAAATTTGGATAGTGAGCTAGTGGAGGTGGTGAAGAAGCTCTTCGAGACACATGTATTTTGACTTTGGGATGGTCTCCTCAGTGTCCCTCTAAGAGATGTGCTCTCTTGAAGAAATATTTTGTTGTTAGAAGAATAACTATTACACATCAAAAGTTGAGCTATTTGGATGGAATATAGAGATAAGAATATATATATATATATTTTCATGAATATACAAATGATTGAAATCAAAGGAATACAACTTGGGAGATAAAATTTTAACACAAAGCTTCATTGGAATCCTTTGAGGAGAAAGTTGAGGTGGGAGGTTGCTACTTTTAATCTCTTTATCAGGTGCCATTTGGATGCCCTATCCAAGACATTCTCCAAGTGGTATTTGTTTTCCCCTCAAATTTCAATGAATAAATGAATGCATATTTGACAGAGGATGATATCGAATCTGATATTATAGAAATTTTGAAATCTATGTGAAAAATCCAATTGCTTAGGATCAAATGTTTTCTCAATAGAGATCTATTTGGTATATTATGATCTCTTAAAAAATGACCTAATAAAGGTGGTAAAATAATTAAAGGACCAAGATAAAATCTTGGGTTCAATAAATGTAACTTTTCTTTTTCTAATCCTAAGGACAGAAGAAGGCACATCCTTTATTGACTATCACACTGTTTCTTGCTACAATGTCCTATACAAAATTATTTCCAAAATCATTTCCAGAAGGCACAACGCCACCCTGATTTCATACATATCATAGGGAAAATTTTGTTTTCATCGGAGTTGAATTATTCTATATGAATCCATTGTTTCTCAAATTGGACCTTTTAAAATCGTTAAACAGGGCATAATTATTAACACTCATAAATATATGCCCTAATTAACACTCATATGCCATAAACTTGCAAAAAGGCCATAATTATTAACGCTCATGAATCCATTGTGAAATGTTTCTCAAATTGGACCTTTTAAAATCGTTAAACAGGGCATATTAGACCTTTATATAACTTCTCCTCATATAGGTGGGTGTGTATTTTTCAATATTCAACTGGATAATGGAATGTATTCGATTAGTCTCCTTTGCAACCCTTATCAATGGAGATCCCTCTAGATATTTTTATGCTTCTAGAAAGATTTTCCATGGCTATCCAATCTCCCCTTTAGTATTTTTTCTAGTGGTTAAATCTCCTCATAAATTTATGGACTCACACAAGTATATCAACAACATAAAGGGTATTACATTTTTTCAATATAAGTCTCTCACTTATTTTTCATAGATGATGTTCATATATGTCTACAAGGCACAGGAAGAAATATCTCATCCCTAAAATCTACATTGGATACTTTTTGCAAGTTTATGGGTATAATTATTAACACTCATAAATATGTTTTTATTTGTCATGAAACCTCTGAACTAGATAGCTCTTTGGAACATGAATATTTTCCTTATCCCACCAAGATGCGGAAAGAGGGCCTCAAATATCTTGGTTTGTTTCTAAAACCAAATTACTAATACAATAAATTTGAATGGATTTGACTCATCAAGAAGGTTGAAGCTATAATTTTATTTTTGCCTCATCATTTCCTTTCTTGAGGTGGCCATCTCATTCTTTTAAAATTAGTTTTGGAAAGTATTCCTATATACTTTCTCGCCATAGTTTTGGTCCCTAAAGGAATATTAAACACTATATGCAAAATCAATTTTATATTCCTATGGATAGGATCTAGAACAAACCCTATAACAGTACTAGTAAGATGGTCAAGACTCATGACTTGAAAAGAACTATGAGTTGGCGTTATAAAAATATATATTTTTTTTCTAAATCCTTATCCAACGAGAACCTATGGAGGATACTTAAAGGAGATTCTCTCTAGATAAAACTCTCAATGTACAAATACCTCAATGGCCTATCCTTCATATAATGGATTCAACTTGCTAGCAAACCCTCCACACATTCAAACACATGGAATGATTTGGTGGAATCCTTTACATTTATTAGGAAGTATATTTCCTAGGAAATTGGTGATGATTCCTAAGTCCACATTGACAAATATCCATGGTATGGGGCTAGAAATGATTTTGATTTATCTCCTCCTCTACTTCAAATACTAGAGGCAACCGACATGCTTCTTCTTTCTAATGCCTTGTCGTGGATCCCACAAGTAAGAGGCATGGTGGGCTAGAAATTAGATCAGATATAAGGATTGGAAGGCAACCAAGTGATGGAATGGAATCGAAAGATCTAGCTCCTTTCATAGAACTTCATTATTCTAAAACTAAACTCACCTAATACACTTTGTTGGAAAAAATATCCAAGAATTAGTGATTTTACTGCTAAGCTCAAATATAAGGCATGGGTTGAGGCATATTTCAAAGGAACAAATTTGTGGAGGTGGAAGGCCCTATGGAAAGTTAGCACCCTCCTCAAATAAAATATCTCCACTTGGCTAACCCTCAACAATGAATTTATTACCTAAGAGGTTCTCACTTCTCGTGGCTAGCATGGCACAAGAAAATTTCCATTATGCAAATGGAAAGGAGAAAATGTTGCATCTCTTTGTAAATTGACCTTTTGTGACATAGGATTTTACACTCATTTAATAAACATTTAATCCCAAATCCCTCTAGATTTCCAACACTCTTGCAAGGTATATAAGACAATGCTTATTAGATAAAATTGTTCATTCGCACTCAGGTCACCCTAATGTCATGATTGAAAATATATCGAGAACTTATAACTCAATTTCATTCCGAGACAAGGGAATGTCACTTGAGCTGTGTGCTTCAAAAATTATTTCTCTTGCAAATTAATATTAAACCCAATATAAATACTTCTCACAACATGTTCTCCGCATTCTAGAGCTTGACTATGATGTTCCATGGGGCTTCTTTAATATATCAAACTAAGGACTCTTGTCCCACTATGGTGTTGGAGTGGTGAGTTTACTTCCATCAAACTCATTTCCTTTCTTTCATATATTCTCCTAGATATGGATCCAACAACAAGGTAGAATTTACAAGGATTTGATTTCTTCTTAAAAATACCAAGATGAAAAATATTCCCAAGCTCCAAGTTCCTAGGGATTCTAATTTTATCATCGACTGGGCCAATAGAAGAGCTATAAATTCCAAAATATTGGCTTCGATTCAATACTTTCAAGAAATTTGACAATTAGCCTCTACTTTCAAGTGTATTTCCTTTAGTTACATCTTGTGAGAATTAAACAAGGGAGTTGTTTTCCTCTCCAAAGAAGCTCTTGAGCTTCCCCTAAGATTTGAAAGCATACTTGAATTAAAAAATGGGAAAGAACTAATGTTATGGAGTTTCACCTGTAAATCATTTCTTTGGTCCCCAATCTTTCTCATTTCCATTTTTCTATGATCATAGTTGTATTTTTTTTTATAAGTCCTCCCATTTTTTATAAAAGGAACAATACATGAAATAAAAAAACATTATATATTAAAAAGAGTCACAAGGTTGATAATAAGAAATTGTTTATATGGCCCAGAGGGTAGCCACCTATTATTGACAGGAATATATATATACTTTTAAAAAGAATGGAATAAGGTTCTTAACTATTGCAGATTTATCCCCACTTTACCATGAAGATTATTAATCTGTAAATCAGATTTGTTACAATGCCATGGCCTATAAATAAGATATGCCCAAAAAACTATAGCTCACTTTATATGACACTTGTTTATATGACATTTTTCAATTAATTAATTTAATTAAAAGGGAAAAAAGGATATAAATACTTTGGAGATAAATCTCAACATTTGATTTGTGTATACTAATATGAATATTCTAGAATATTCCACCGAGGTTAAATCTCGGTCATCCACATTGTAATATTGATAATTAAATTAAAATTCTATTCTCAATTTTCCAAAATATATACCCTATTGGCATAATAAAATGATTATTTAATTATTTTTATTTTTGAACCTTGACAATCTAAAATATAACATAAGTAAGTGTTTTAATGTCTATCAACAATTACCAGCAATTTAATTTATATTATTCTTATAATATATTTTAAATTAACACTAAATTATTTAAAAATATATATTAAAACAATTTATTTTTAAATTATTTATTATTATTTTTAATATATCCACCCAACTCATAAATAATACTTTTAAATACTTTAATATACTCTTGATTTTTTTTTACTAAAAACACCATAATTACTCTAGTTAAAACTATGATTAATAAAAATAATAATTTATAAATTCAGCACAATATTCTCCTTACAAATTATATCAACATCTTTTAGTATTTAAGTATTGATGGGTTTTTTCGGTGCATTATGTTAGATATCATATTTTTGGGATTAAACTGTGTTAAGTAAGTCATACATATATGACCATTTCCATGAGAGGCAGTCGTAAGTGACTAATTTCTCATGATTTTTGAATAGTCCACTTAACACTTATTGCATCGGGTGATGCTCATAGGGGTGAAGAAGTGGGATTGAAACTAGTGAAATGAATCACATAGCATCAATCATCACTTCCAAGGCTTGCACCTGGTAACCAGGACTTCCTGGGAGGTCACCCATCCTAGATCGCCTCTGACTCAAGCACGCTTAAGTGTGGAGTTTTCTCCACAATGAAGCCCAACGCAGTTGAATCCCAAAAAATATGATATCTAATCTTTGAGTATATTTGTGGCATTAAATATGCCACAATTACACATGTTAAATAAATTATTATAAGTATTATAATTATATTATAAAAAGGTTGATTGTTTTATTTTGATTTTTTATTCATAAATATAAATTAAATAAATTATTAATATTTTTTAAAGTTTTTATTTAATTTTTTTTTTAAATGATTATGTATTTGTAATAAAAATTATAAGTAAATAAATTCTATAAAAATTTAAATTATTAATATTTAAATAAATTGTTTAAACATTTATTGAATTTTATTATTTTAATTTTATATTGAAAAATGTTTATTGGGCTTAGAATAGATAGTGATTGAGTGTACTCTTAAGGTATTATGCAATGTAAAAGTCACATGTTCTAAATTTCCTAGGAAAAAGTCTAGCCATGTTAAGGGTTAGTGTGGTCTAGGCCATGTGTAATTCGAGGGTGATTTTGAGGGCTTAAATGTCCCTACATTAATATTTCTCAAACTAAAAATTAAGCATACAACCAACTCAAAACTCATACAATTTAATATACCAAAAAAAAAAATATTAATTAATAAATATATGAAAATTAAAATTATATAAACAATATAATATAATTTTATTAATACCTTAAAAAATCATAATAAATATATTAAATGTAAATGATATATGATTTTATTAATTTATAAAAAAAAATATGATAAATATGTGAAAATTAAAATTAAATAAACAATATAATATATTTTTATTAATACCTTAAAAAAATCATAATAAATATATTAAATGTAAATTATATGTGATTTTATTAATTTCTAAAAAATATATGATGATAAATATCTCAATGATACACCAAACTATATTTAATGTAAATGCATAATAAGAATTTGAGAGCTACTCTCATTCTTATTAGTCCATGTCGTCAGGCATGGGACTATAGTAATCAAAATTGATTTTGAAGCATTAGTTTGTTTGGAAATGTAAATGCATAATAAGAATGTGAGAGCTACTCTCATTCTTATTAGTCCATGTCGTCAGGCATGGGACTATAGTAATCAAAATTGATTTTGAAGCATTAGTTTGTTTGGAAATTAGCTTATAGTTTTTATATTTTCTGTGAAATGAGCATAGTTTTGAGTTTCTCATCTTATTATTCTCTTCCCAAGACAAAAACCCTATAACTATATACTAAGTTGGATATGTTTAGTTGTTATTTGGAAACTGTAAACTAATGCTAGCATTAGTTAACCAGTGTTAAATGCTATGTTGCTATTGTTATTATAAGAAAACCTAAAGTGATAAGTGACATGTGGTGAATGAATGTTGTTGCCGTGGTGTTTACTGAGGATCGTAGCACATATAAACACACAAAAGAAGGCCATATTACAAGGGCCTCCATAGTATAAGGGTCGAGTTGCAGAAAGTGACCTTAGGTAGGGTGCTTCAGATCCATAAGTTTAAGATATTCGATGTATGTATACCTATTATGCCTCTGATGATGTTAGCATTGATGCCTCCACCTTAGCCTTAGCCACTGATCCTAGTGCTGCTTCAACTGGATTGGATTTGCGTAGGCTATGCAGGGCTAACTGTCGGTACCATGTCTCTATCCCTACTGGAACTATCCTTTTAGGGTGGCTTTCTTACAATCTAGCCATTCATAAATACTTCATTTCTTCTCTTGAGAGATATCTTGAGAAGTATTGTCAGCATTTTCTCGCCCTCAACAGATTAAGCCTTGGTGTGCAGTATAGATTAATAATTGGTACATTTTCAATTCTAAAGTTAGGTCAGTTTGGTCAGGACTAATAATTTGCAGAGAAGGCCTAGTATTATTATAATGGCATGCAGATTGGTGAAATCTCTGGTGGGTTTTCTCTTGCTGTGGAACTTCTGCATGTATGTGGGTGTAGGTGTTATTACAGTATGGGCTCTCAAAAAAGCCCTCGACCACAGTTATTCTACTGATAGCTATTAAAGTCTAACCCCAAAATATACATTATTCTTCTTCTACACATAATTTGTTTTTGTGTTTTTGAGAGTTTTGTTTATTGATTGTCTGATGAAAATTTGCAGGTCACAGAACAACTCTTACAATTGGATTTTCTCTAGTGTATTTTCTAATGGGGAATGAAGCCACAAGATTCATGGTTATTTTTTCTTTGATAACTTCCACAGTAGGAGCTTCTTCAAGCCTTTCGGGACTCCATCACATCTGGGTTTTGGCTGCCCATAGTTTGGCTTCTAGTGCTGCATCCATCATGAGCTCTTGGGCCTTCACACTACTCACTATGGGGTATGTATATATAATAACTATAAAGCTACAGAATGTTTGATAACATTATATAATATTTGAGTTATCTATGAAATGAATATGGGAGATGATCTAATTATTTTTCAACACAAACTGCAGGTTGGCATGCAAGGAGATCACTATCAGTGACTGAAACTCAAAGATGGTCTGGATGTTATCTCATCATTAATGTTTCTACTCATAATAGTTGCTTATTGATTTGATCATTAATGACGTTTAATATTAATATTGGTAAATTTTCATTTGTGTGTGGATAACGTTGGAGTTATTTCTTATTATTTTGTGTGTATAAAATCTCATCTACTTTTCCTCATTCAAGGTGGATTCTTCGCAAAGAAATATTGTTGTTACCAGGATACTCTGACACTCTTATTTTGTTCAAATTTTTTCATTAAGGAATTCGATCTGGAAAAACTTGGTCACTTGAATTTTTTTACTTGACCTTCCCTGCTAGGTCTTCATAGGAAATATTCCAGATTCATTTTGATACAAGGAATATGCATAAAAACTCTATATTATTGTGTTATTTATGAGTAAAAATACTACACCATTAAGGAGTTAAACCTTGAAAAGATACTCAAGATACTTATTGGCTTACCTTGATCACTAGTGTAGATAGATTCTTTATAGGCTCCCCTCTTTAACTTAGGTGGATATTCTTTTATGGACTAGAGGACAGAAGCTCAGCTCGAAGAAACATACAAACTTGTGCTCGCCATGGCTTCTGCAAAAAAAATGGATTCTACCACACTTTTATCACTGCCCACCACTTTCAATTATTGCATTTCCTCCTCCCATAGTGCCATGTTTGTGAGGATACATAGCACCTCCCCATTGAATCCCTCCATTGATGCCCAACCTTCCACTAGGTTTCGTGTGCTCGCTTCCATGGAGGGATCCTATCCTCTTGCAACCCCAGGGCAGGGAGCAAAAGGAGAAGCCCCAACTGCAAAACCTCCTCCCATAGGACCCAAGCGGAGTACAAAGGTCAAGATATTGATATGGGAATTGTACTGGTATAATGGCATTAGCTCAGTGGTCACAGTTGATCAGGATCCTGCATCCCAATACCCCGTGGTTGTTAGATTTGACAATGTAAACTATGAAAATGTCTCAACAAACAACTATGCACTTGATGAAATTCTGTAACTAAAGTACGTTGATGATTTTTTCGACTTGCATAGATATTATTTTATGGATAGCAGAAATAATATTTTGTAGGATGGTTGTAGGGCGAAAGGAACTGCTACGAGACAGACATAAGGAACCAACTTGCAGATACAAATAATTTTTCATCCTTCACTTCATCTACTTGCATCTGCTATGACATTTTTTCCATAGCTAAGCAAGAACTTCATATGGAGTAGAAGGATTCATTTGCATGAGTTGAAGCTCCACTTGGAAATTTTGATTATTTATTTAACCATTTAACCTTATTTATTAGTTATTGTATTTATTTGTATTTTTAAATTTTTATAATTTTAATTTAAATATACTAAAAAAATAAAAACCAGCAGCTTTACTCAATACGACTTGCATCTCCCTTGCATGTAGGAGACATGTTTATGGGATGCTAAAATTATTTGATTTCATCACCCTTGCATGTAGGAGACGTGTCTATGGGATGGAGGCATGTCTTAATGATTTTTTTTTTTATTAGCTTTTTAGCCTCTTAGTTTACTATAGAATTACTTAATGCTAGTTTTTTCCTTAATGACCTACATATGTCAAGTAGTACCTGAGTATCTATTTATTTTCATCAATCACAATGCTTCCTGAATTTTGAAATCAATATTATATCACTATATGGTATTCTAAAATCAATATTATATCACTATATAGCATTGTTATATTTTATTTCCCATTAAGTTTGTCTGTGCGAGGATTTTCTTTCCCATTAAGTTTGTCTGTGCGAGGGAAAAATAAATAAACAGTGGAGGAGGAGACAAGGAGAAGCTTATGCGATGCCAAGAGGGAGATATCTTCAATACTCTCCGGTAGCCAGAGCTCCCTCCCCTTAGATGGGAGGGATGTGCACCGCATCAATGCCCACAGACCATGATACGTAAAAATTTGTTTTCCTTCGAATCACTCATTAAAGTTGTGTTTAATTTGAGATGTGTGTGTGAAATCATTCCCTATTTCATAACTGGTTTTAGAAGTTTATATTGATTTTCATTTATACTAACTGACAATCCAATCCTTGGCGATTTGATTGCTATTGAAACAACAACTAGTACTTTACGGAACTCTTGGAAGAGCATCAGAAGCTCAATCTGTTTATGCAAGTCCTACCCAATTGTAGTCGTTTTCTGAATCAAGGTGAGTGAAATTATATTTCCCTCTTGCTAATTTTGCAGAATTCATAACATTTGCAGGAAATATAAATTCAGCTGTTAAAAAAATCCCTTCCCCTTCATTGGCTGGGGGGAATTATTATTATTGTGATGAATCTTTAAAATTTCCTTTGAGGCCTAATTTTGTGTATAGGATCTATTCTCCCAGAACCAAAAACCAAATTTAGTAAGAATACTATATTAACATCTTCTACGCAAGCCAAGCCTTTGGTTTTTCATTTCATGTCATCTATAGGCTTGCATCTTCTATAGAGAATACATTATTTGTCAATCTTCTATTGAAACCCCTGCTTTTCCAGCGAATCACTGGATACATTGATAAATAAAGGGGATAGATTAGCACTTTCTGTTGGAACCCTGCACTATCAAGGAATACCTCCATAACAAGAAATTGAATACTCACTTTATATTTGATTCCTATGCTATTGGGAATTGAGACTTTTTTGGTTTTAAATTTTGAACTGCTGAAGCTCAGGGCTTAAACATAATTGGATGCTTATTATGTGGAGCTATAAAAAGGGTCTCTTTCACCTCTAATTACCTCACATTAATATGTCAACCCGAGAGCGTTTTGTCATTACAAAGAGTGACTCAATCCGAGGCTCATTTGTCAGAGTAATGCTAGTAGTACAGTGCTTAAGAAATACAAGAGTAAACGGATGCTTAACTGGAATGAAATTACTTTAAAGAATAAATCACACACTCAGAAAACTCAACAACTTATCAGTCAAGGGTTCGGCAATGATAACCCATCCCTTCGGAAACTGATAGAAAAGGAACTAGAGCATAGATCACGAGCCTGGGAGCTAGACAGTGACTGCCAATACTCACTACAGCCTTAGATCATCTCTCACACCAAAACATCAAATGCAGATAAATAGAACAGCAAAGTAAATAAAGAATTAACAGCAATTCGGGAATGGAACAGCAACTCTAAAATGGAACAGCAATTGAATAACTAAGTCCCGCGGGTTATAACCAAATCAATCTATACACTCTTTGCAATCAAAGAACATTCTGTCACTCTAAAGGCGATTCACAAAGATCACACTAATGGAACATCAATAGCAACGAATGAATTATAGAACAGTACTGATAAATTAGGAACGCACACCACACGAACGTTTTAGTATAACAGCTCTGTAATATAACAGTAAGAATGTGCGATTAACTCTTGAAAGGATAAATAACTTGATGCAGAGTCAACATACAATTCTATCTGTAGAAACCTCAATGATTCAAACTTGAACAGAGCATATAATATGAACTTGTAAAGCATATCAAATTATCAAATAACAATAATAAACAAACCACACAGAAGTAAAGTCGTAATGGTACAGAAGCAAGTGTCCTTCGGGGCCGAGCCCTTAGCCTCCAAGGATACACCGCTTTAAGTTAATGCAGACGCGAAGATGGAATAATCACCAAGCTTCTATTAATGCATCGATCAAAAATACATCGAACCAGTCCTCAACAAAACTTAATAACCAAAGCTGATGTCTTACAGAAGATTACATAAAACGTATCCTATCTCTCTATTATCTCTTCCTCTTAAACTAACAGTGCTGTCTCTTTTTATAAAGACGATGGCGGAGATGTCCAAGCAACAAGATAAATAAAGCAGCGATCCCTCAGGATCTTCGATCCTGAGGGATTCGCCAAACTGTTAACTCTTCATCCTGTCTTTTCTTTTGCGCTGAGCTGGTGTCCTCTCCTTCTTTTCCGAGCCGATTTGCTTTGATCTGTTTCTCTTTGTTTTCGTTCGGTTCTCGTCCAGAGAGACAGCAGTTATCTCCACTTTGTCCTTTCCTTTGGAGCGGAAACTCTTCGTTTTCTCCTTTTCCTGTATAGAAAATAACCATTATTAGTGGCTAAGTTATGCACATCAATTCTCACATGTTTTGTTATAGTTCCTTATTACTTTCCAAATTCATGATACAAAAGGTTCACAAATTCTATTAAAAAGCCATTGAAATATTCATCAAAAGCATACCTTTTTAGTACTCCACACACCCCCCTGCTTACCTTGTTTCATGTCCTCATGAAAACATTGTAGTTGACATGTAATGCAGTGAGAGAGTATGTTGGAGAAGGAGTCTCATGCGGAGGCCTACAACCATGTTGAGTGATTAAATAGTCAAAGAACTGACCTGCTTGCCCCTCAGGCATATCATACAGAGCCTGGTATCCGGGTGCAGGGTGCCAAATAATTGGAGCGCGAAATCTATATCCTAACCAAGATGACCCTGCTTTCAGAATGATCTGGCCATAGAGATTCAAACGGTCAGCAGCTAACTCAAAGTTCTCATACTTAAATGGTTCTCTGAGCTGGATGTTTGGATCAGAGATTCGATATCGAAATTTGGCTGCATTAATGGCCAAGTATTTGATGGAAAGGAAATACTCTAAACTCTCTCGAATGAGTGCCTCATGCATGGGTCCTAATGTTTCAATGACACCCGGAGTCCTTATGTGGTTTATATGAGCTTTCCATAACTGTGCTGGGTTCCTAGGCTCAGCCCTAACTCGTAAATCTAGACCATTTCCTGACTCTGGAAAGTATCATAGGCTTTGAGCCACTTAACCTGATTAACCCCGAATGAAATGAATGCTTGGAATTGGATATCTCCAATGGAGGGGCCAGGGTTCAATTCAGTCTCCTGACTTAGCACAAGGTCGTGCAAATAAAGTTCACACAACAATCTCTGGACTTTCACTCCATAATGTTTACAGCAGTCTATAAAATCATCGACATTGTTGATTTGTATAGGGGTGCCTGCCTTAACAGCTTTTATTTGTAATTGTAAATATCGTTCTAATAAAAACAGAGCATAGTTTTTAGCAGGGGCCCTACATGCTAAAACATTATTGTATAAAGAACACAAGTCATTCATCTGTTTGATAGTAGTATCTAGTCTACAAGTTACCTGTGTGACTTCCTCTTGTTCCTTCATCCACCCTTCAAAAGCCTGGCTTTTAGCTTGACTGACGTCCCTTAGTTGCTGCTGCAACTCTTCATATTTTTCTCAGGGAACCGTTTGCTCTTTAAGTTGCTCAGCTTCTTGCTGTGCTTGCTTCATCATCTTGTGCAAGGATTTTGTCTTCGGATCTTTTTTCCATAGGTCAGTGGAGGCCGGGAGTTTTACCTGAACTTTCTTGTTATGTTGTTTGGAGTTCAGAACCCTTATTACCCCTGAGGGTGGTGCCTCTGTCTGAATTTGCTTATCATCCTTTTCTATTTTAACACGAACATCCGTTTGTTCCCGATCCTCAGCATCATGTGGAACGACAGCTGGATCCTCAGGGTTTTGGACAGCAGGCCGTTTGTTGGCCCTCTTTTTCCTCTTTACCTTCTGGTTCTTTTTCAGAATCCTAATTTGTTGCCTGAGCTGGGTTATCGTATTTAACAATTTAGTCCGTTCTTTCCGCAACTTCTTAATTTCCATCGTTTCATTTGAAGGAACAACAGTCTGTCGATGGTGGACTGGATCATGACCAGTTGCTAAATCTTCCTCTTGGGGTTCTTCCTCACTGCTCTGCTCCGGCTGTTCTGGTGTATGCACCTCAACTGGTTCTGTTTCTTCCTGAGCAAATGTTGTTTCTGCTCCTACCTCCTCTAAAATTTCCTCTTGTGACCTGGGAACAGAGTGTTCCCATTCAATATTTTCCTCCTCTTCATCATGAACAGGCATGCTTTCTTCTTGGGGTTTGTCGTGAGGGTCCTCTGAACTAGAAGGTTGACCATACTTACTCATATTGGCTAGGATGGCGGCCAAGTCATCTTCTCCCAGTAGGTCTTGTAATGGGCTATCTTCCTGTTGTTCTATTTCCTCCTCCTGTTCAGCCTCTGCCCCCTCTTTGGATTGTTCGTCCTCAATTACCACCGGTTGGCTGGCGCTTTCCTGGAGCTTCTCCAGCCTTCCTCGTATCCGAGCCAACCGGGCTGATTTTCTGGGCTTATCTATGCTTCCTCTCATCCGAGCCAACCGAGCTGACTTTCTGGGTTCCTCTGGTTGCTCGGGTGGATCAACGGCATGCTTGCGCTTTTCCGATTCTTGGTGTGTCTCTGGTTGTTGTGATGTACTAGCAACATTTTCTCTGCGTTTTGCCGGTTGTTCTGGTGGGCTTATAGAATGTCTACGTTTCGGGGATGGCTCTGCCAATCCCCCCTCAATCATTGCAATGAGCTCTTCCCAGCTGCTCTGCTGCTGGGTAAGACCATAACTAACAACAAGTCGAATCAACCCATGGTGACTAACAATTGCCTCTACGTGCTGTGCCTTTTTCATACTTTGTGCAGCATCATGCAGTAACGAGTTTAGGAGTGCCGGTAAATTCACAGAGCATCTCTGCTTTAAAACAACTAAAATTTTAAGGTGTCATGGTCTTACCACGTCTTTTCTTCCTTCGCAAGTAATATAACTCTGCACCGTTCTTGCTAGCTCCGTCCAGGGTTCACCTAGGGTTGCTGGCAGAACTCCCTTCCCCTTGATTGTCAAATTCTGGCCTTCGTCCTGGAAGATGTCGATGACCTTTTGTAATCGTTCCTTTTTTAATGTCCATACCGGTCCAGTGGCTGGTAGTCCTGAAACTTCTGCAATTATGGCATCAGTGACCGCTATCCGTTTCCCTCTTACTGTGGAGTGGTCATCTTGTAAATTCTGCAAGAACTCCATTACTACTGTTTCATTAGCTTCCTGTAGGTGATTGAAATAATTCAACCATCCCGCCCTTTCCAGGATCTCCCGGGCAGCAGCGGAGATCGTCAGCTGTTGAGGCTCACTTCGAATTGCTCTTCCTCCCATGATTTCACTGTGAATTCTAAATGGAACAACAAAAACGTTTTTGGTTTGAAACACAGAGAGTAATCGCAAGGTTTCGAGAAAGAAAACACAGAGTATGCAACAGTGCAACAAAAACAACTTGTGTGAAAATAAAAATATGCCATGCCGTGAAACCATGCCAAACCGTCGTAAACTAATTTTTCCGAATGGTGAATTGACACGTAATACAGGGAATGATGAGGTTACCCTCCCCCCCCGCAGTGTGATAGGCTGTCCCAGCCGGCAAATAAAGGAGCGGCACCCAGTCTGCAATCAAGTCATAAAGGAACAGCATGTGGAATTATGCTATGTTGAAAAAGGACAACAGATTACCGAAATCGAGGCGGAGAATTGATCGCGTATGATATAAGAGGCTGCTGTGTTATGAGTTGAGGCTGATGGATAGGGCATGTATCGTACTTGCCAACTCTTAAGCGGTCATGGTCACCTCCGTTGCCATGATTGGTAATGATAAATATTCATGCGATGTATAAATCAGGAAATAACATATGATTAGTGCCTAGGATATAAGAAACAAAAGAGTGTTAGTATCTTACCCATTGGTGTAAGCAAGGTGACTTCAATACCATTAACATTACTCTGCTGCCAACAGGTGTCCATAACCTCGGCAGAGTTGTTTTTCACCCTTGGAACCATGATCCTTTGTGTATACTTAGGAATGTTGTTATGTCAGAA
Organism: Pinus albicaulis; assembly: GCA_034641835.2. Taxonomy (NCBI): domain Eukaryota; kingdom Viridiplantae; phylum Streptophyta; class Pinopsida; order Pinales; family Pinaceae; genus Pinus; species Pinus albicaulis. The sequence continues at coordinate 249,561,367 of CM076577.1, read as the reverse complement.
TGTAGACCATTATGCTGGCTTGGTGACCAGTTAACCATAATGCCATTCACGAGGAAAGAGTGAAACGTGGGCAGGCCGGCTCTTGATGAGACCTCCTGTTCCAAGGTTTTTTTATTTGATATACCTTTTGGACCATATCCCTGGTGTGGTGGCCAGAATGGGAATGCCACTTCACTTCCATTCTCATGATCATGGTAGGCTGGCTCTCGATGAGACCCCCTATCCTGCATTTGACATTTGACATACTTTTTCTTTTTCATAGAATACTTTTCCTTATTTACACACAAAGGGTGGTTCAGCACTCCTTAAGAGTAGGAATGGCGGAAGAAGTCTTATTATCTCAATAGGAAGATATAAACTCTTTGCTCTTATTCCCAAGTGCTAATAAAAAAAGTTTAAGGGAATCAGCATGATAAAGATAACCAATCAGGGCAAAATTAGTAAAACCATGTCAACAAAAGGTAAGAAATAAGTATGTCCTTCCATTTGTCCTCTTATTAATGCAGAGCCTTATAGATATAGCGATTTATGGTTTGCAGATTTCGGCATGTTGTGTTCTTATATTTCATCGCACAAATACATAGCTGAAGCTTGAAGACTAGAAAGAAGACGGGAAAAAAGCATCCTCAATTTAGATCAGCAACAGAGAGCAAAAGTATGCTAATGGTGTTCCGTTGGAAAAGAAACAACGATGGAAAATAGAAAAAGGAAAAATGCAAATGCCGTTCCTTTGGGAAAAGGAACGGCAATCATACTATAAAACACTCAACATGCCATTCCGTTGAAAAAGGCACAACAGCAATAAATGAACGCTTGTTTCTTTGAAGGAAAAGGAACAGTGGTAATCAAAAGGAACAGCGAGAAATGTAACAATATCGTTTCTTTGAAAAAGGAACAGCAGAGATCCGAATGCTGTTCCTTTAGAAAAGGAACAGCAAAACAAGCAAAACCAACATCATAAAAAAACACGCATATGCTATTAGAAGAGCAAAAATCAAACTATGTGGAAGAAAAAGGAACAACAAAAAATGACAAGAAAATATTCAAATCAAACTTATGTACAAGAATCACTCAAAAACAAGAACTTATGTACAAATTGCAAAAATAAATAGACCCTTAATGAATTACAGGTGAGGAAGATTTCTCTTCCTCTCCTAAGATCTCCAGATCAGTATCTCGGCGTAGCTGCTGGCAGAAGGATTCCCGAGTAAGTGGTTTACGATAGAGACGGACTCGGTGGCCATTTACTTTGAATGCATATCCAGAACCGTCAATGGTGATTAGAGTAAGGGTTCCGTTGTCATGTACCTTTTGGATTTCGTATGGTCCCAACCATCGAGTCTGAAGTTTTCCAGGGAAGTCCTGAAACCGGGAATCATATAACAAAGCCCAGTCTCCCTCGTGGAAGACTTTGTTCTTGATGAGCGCATCATGCCATTTGGCTCGCTGCTGTTGAATCAATGCTGTATTTTGTAGTGCAGAGAGCCGAATTTCGTCTAATTCATTGATTTGCTGTAGTCGATTGAGTTGTGCCTCGCTTAGATATAGGCCAACTTCCTGTGTTGTTCGCAATGTTTGGATTTCGAATTCTATGGGAAAAATGGGTTGTTTTCCAAACACTAGTTGATAAGGTGAGTAACCGGTGGTGCTCCTCCATGTGGTTCTATATGCCCAGAGTGCTTCAGGCAGTCGGGTAGCCCAATCACACCTATGTGAGGCAATGGTTCTTGTTAGGATTGATTCTATTATCTTATTGCTACTTTCTACCTGCCCATTCGCCTGTGGGTGATATGGAGTAGTGATCTGATGCTGGACATGATAATTGTTAAGTGTTGCAGCTAATTTATGCCCAACAAATTGTGGTCCTCCATCTGTAATTATTTCCCTAGGAAGGCCATAACGAACAAATAGAAGGAACAAGAACTGTATGACAGAGTCCTCTGTGGCTCTTGGCAATGCTTCTGCCTCAACCCATTTGGTGACATATTCCGTTGCCACCAAAATATATGTTTTCTGATTTGATGAAGGGTTGATGGGTCCGACAAAATCAAGAGCCCACCGCTCGAATGGTTCGATGACTAACTGTGGTTTCAGAGGCATCTCATCAGCTTGACCAGGTCGTCCTGCTCGCTGGCAGTTGTCACAAGCTTGGACAAACTTCTTTGCATCTTTGAAGATCGTAGGCCAGTAATATCCTGTCTGCAATACTTTATGTCCAGTCCTACGCTCAGCGAAGTGCCCCCCACATGGTCCATCGTGACAGGCTTTTAGGATGTCAAAGATTTCATCCTCTCTAGCACATCGCCTGATATGCATGTCTGCTCCTGTGTGAAACAAATAACCTCCAATCCACGAAAATCGAGAACTTTTCTGAATAATCTGCTTACGCTCATTAGGAGTTAAATGTTTTGGTAATTTACCTACTGCAAGGTAGTTGGCAACATCGGCATACCAGGGTGTTTGAACAGCAACAGCAAACAGGTGCTCATCCGGAAATTGATCTTCCACTGCTGTTGCATCGCTTGATTTTGGTATTCTTGAAAGAAAATCGGCTACAGGGTTTTCTTTGCCAGGCCGGTCCTTGATTGTGATGTCGAATTCCTGCAATAAGATTAACCATCGAGTTACCCTGGCATTTGTGACAGGCTTATTTGCTAAATATTTTATCGCAGAATGGTCTGTATACAATATAACAGGGTAGCCTGTGATATAATGTCTAAATTTATTGACAGCATGTATTACAGCTAGGAATTCTTTTTCAGTAACAGTGTAATTCAATTCAGCAGGGGATAAATTTTTGTTGATGTAATAGATAGCATATGGTTTCTTATCCTCTTCCTGCCCAAGGACTGCACCAATGGCTGTATCTGAGGCATCAGATGATATCTGGAATGGTAGGTCCCAGTTTGGTCCTCGAAGGACTGGAGCTGTGGATACAAGCTTCTTTAGATTCTCGAAAGCACGATCACATTTGTCTGTCCAAAGAAAATCAACGTTACCAGTCAGTGCATATAAAGGAGCAGCAATGTGCGAATAATGCTCTATAAATCGTCTATAATAACCTGAAAATCCAAGAAAACTGCGTACCTCTGTTTGAGTAGTAGGAGTGGGAATACGCAAAAGTATTTGGATTTTGGCCGGGTCTACCTGAATGCCGGCTGCTGAGACATAGTGTCCTAGGATAAGTCCTTCAGTCATCATCAAAAAACATTTTTCATTGCTTAAGCAAAGCCTAGTAACAATGCGGCGTTGTAGGACTTTCTCTAGGGTGTCTAGAGCTGGATCGAAGTCATCTCCGTATGGTGTAAAGTCATCCATGTAAACTTCAAGTCCATCATTGATTAAATCTGCAAAAATACTAAGGATAGCCCTCTGAAATGTGGCAGGAGCATTACATAAGCCAAAAGGTAAAACTCGATAGGCAAATGTTCCCCGGGGGCAAGTAAAGGTAGTTTTATCCTGGTCTTCAGGGGCAATCTGAATCTGATTGTATCCACTGAAGCCATCCAGGAAAGAAAAGAACTTCTTCCCTGCTAAAGTGTCCAATACTTGATCTATGAAAGGAAGAGGAAAATGATCTTTTTGTGTTGCCTTGTTAAGTTCCCTATAATCCACACAAATTCTCCATTTCCCATTCTTTTTTGGTAACACCGCAAGTGGAGAGACCCATTTACTATCAGAAATAGGGTATATAAAATTCACATCTAAAAGCTTCTGAAGTTCAGTTTTTATGACATCTTTTAGATGGGGATTAAGTCTCCTTTGCGGCTGACGCACAGGTCTGGCATCCTTTTCTATGTAAATGTGGTGTGTACATAACTGGGGATCGATTCCTTTCATATCAGGGTAGTCCCATGCAAATGCTTCTTGATATTTTGTTAACAGATGGATGAGCTTTGTTTCTTGTTCAGGTGTGAGATTGGCATTGATGTTTAAAGTTTTCCCCGGTGCAATTTCCACAGTTTTACTATTTGCAACAGAAGTAACAGGTATTGTTTGGTCATGAATATCTTTCAGGGGATCTTCTTCCAATTCATTATCAAATGCTGCTTCTATCATGTGACACTGTGTGCGAGGTTCAATTTGAGTAATGAAATTATTAATGGCATCGTCTTCTATTTGATCTTTGAAATCGAGTGCCTCTTGTATAGTTAATGGAGATCTGATGTTATCAGTAAGATATGATACAGGGTGCTTATTAGTTTTAATCATTGTGACACTTGGCTGCGCTGGAGGATATAGAACTAAATTTTTGCTATTTAGTCCTCTGGTTATGGTCATATTTCCCTGCCGACAGCCAATGTAGGCATCGGCAGTAGCGAGCCAAGGTCTACCTAAAATTAGCGGATGTCCATCAAGTCGGGTTTTTGGATTAATTATCAGGAAATCAGTTGGATACTCCCAGGATTCTACGGAGACCATGACATCATGTAGAGTGCCCTCTGGTCTAACCACAGATCGGTCAGCCAATTCTAACAGAGTAGAGGTGGGTTCTACAGATGTAATGCCGAGCTTTTGGCAAGTTGTGGTTGTTAAAGTATTAATTGCAGCCCCTAGATCAACTAAGGCATTAGACAGGGTCTGACCATAAATTTGAACAGTTATAATTGGGTTCCCGGGGTCTTCATATTTAAGGGGTGTTTCTCTTCCAGACAATAGGTCAGATAAGGTACCGACTACTTGGACTTTTGGATTATTTGTTATATTCCTCCTTGGTTTCTTTATGCACAATTCTTTTATAGTTTTGGCGTATATGGGAATGTCTTGAATGGCTTGGAGGAATGGAATTTTTATGTACAGATTTTGTAATTCTCCCAGAATGTCAAAGTCAGGATATTGTATGGATCGAGGTATGGCTAATCGTTCTGGGAACAGAGGAGAGGATGTGGTTGCTTGATTATGAGTTTGTTTCTTATTTACATCCTCTTGTTGTGACTGATGTTCTCTGGGTAACTGATCTTCAATGTGAAATGTTTTATCTCCCTCAGTTTCAATTATACGCCCAGATCTTAACTGAAGGTCATTGCACTCCCTTAAGTCGGGTCCTGCTTCTGGTGATTCTATGATTTGAATGGATTGGACCTGCCTGTTGTTTGGATTGGGATCGGGTTGGGCTGGGAGTTGCGGCCTCAAGTTAGAATGGGGATTTTTTTGTAGAGCTGGCAAAGTAGGTTGAGGGAGCGAAATAGTTCCAGCTGGGTGGTACATCGGTCTTTGCCAGCTTGTCTGCCAGGGTGAACTTTGTGAAGTAGAGGGAGTCCATTGTGAAGGATACGGGCCATTTTGCCAATATGGTGGAGTGTAAAAAGGGTCTCTTTCAACGGCGCCAAAATGTGGAGCTATAATTCATTAGACCCTGCATTCTTTCTCTAACTTGGGGGGTCTACATCATAGGTTTGCAAAATCTTGGTTATCACAGTTTATCTACTTCAAATTTTATTCAGTTTATCCTCTTTACATTTTATTCATAGATTTTGGGATCTTTATTTCCAACAAGCAAATAGATTGGCACCTTTCATAGGAACCTTCCACTGCCTTAACATTACTTTTCGAGAGTAATATAGATTTGGGATTTGCTACCATAATGGTGCTAAGGAATTCATTGTTCAATTTATTTGATCGACACAGTTTGTTGGATATATGCAGTGCCAAATATTTCATTGTCACGAAGTGTATATGTTGGTGCCTTCCTTTTGAAACCTGTAATTCCAGAGAATATAAAGTCAAAAAAAAATATATGGGCATATTTATATTTTCCTCTCCTATCATTATTCGTTTTTTCCACATAACACATCGTTTGCCTTTTTTACTAAAAATTTGCAGTTTAGAAGAGTTCTTTTGCAAACCTTGGAAAACATGTTGCACATCAAAGGTTTTTATTTGTACATTTGTATAAGGCCACACTCTCCTTAAGGTAATTTGTGACTCATAGGAAGGGACTATTAATTGCTCCTATATTACTCTTTTCCTTCTTTAAGAAGGTTTATTTACTGCTCATAACGCTCTCATGAATTTTAGTGTAGTGTGGAAGCAACGAATTGAAGTTGTTGTATGACCAAGCAGAAGTTGTTGTATGACCAAGCAGGGTGTTTTCTCTGGAGACTTTTCTGATCCAGTAAATGCAGCAACTCTTCATATTTTTCAGGTTGGTACGATCAATTCATGTGACTTTTGTATGTGAGTTCGTTATTTTCATGTTACCAAATAAGTATTCTATGTTTTTGTTATGGGCCTACTTTGCAGGCATTTGAATCTTCTTATGAGCAATTCGACCCAGATTTTATTTCTATTAGGACCAAAGATATTGAATTCTTGCAGCTCGAGGATGATTTAAATGAAATTTTCCAAGTAAGCTGATTATTTTTATTTTTATGTATTTATTTTTTAATTTTTTTATTTTCTTTTTTATTGTTGTTTTATATCTCAGTAATACTTTTCTGTTTCTACAGAGCATTTAGACCCGGGTCATTGTGACAACAACTACTCCAAGTTGGTTCTAGACCACAACTCAATGAACCCATCTTTTTACTTTTATTCTTATCTAAAGTTTTGATGAAACTATGTATGTTTTTTTAATATATTGAATCTCATTATAATGGTTATCGCAGAGGTTGTTAGTTGGTGTTGTTAATCTTGATATCCATCTCTCCTTTTTAACTGAGACTATTTTTCTGGCTTCATTAAAAGTTACTCACAAAAATTATATAGTTTACCCACCCTTTAAGGTTGGCATTAAATGTGTTAGGGTCCTATTATTTATAAGATCACAAGGTGATTTGATATTTTAACTCAGTTATATGATATTGTAATAATAATATTTCAATTTGAAAATGATTTCCAAAAAATATATATATAAAAGAACAGGAAAAATGGGTATTTAAAAAATAGAATAAAAAGAATAAAATAAAGATGAAATCCCCACAAAAGAAAAAACAAAAAGATAGAACTGAAAGTGTTGCAAATATAAATGCGGCTACTTGATATATAGTTTGATTATGCTAAATAAAATGAAGGTTGTGTGCAGTTTGTTCAAAATGCCGAAATCCTTACTCATTGTTTGGATCATAAAGTTCAATCATGGTCAAACAAGTTTAATTTTTTTTAATTAGATTAGAGAATAAGATTATCCAAACTGTTTAATTTTGGCTAATGATTAGTTAGATAGAAAAATAATGTTGATTCAAATGGTTAAGTTGAATCAATAAAGCAATAAATGGATACGATAAAGTAGGTTTTTGTTTTCTCAAAAAAGAAATAAACCAAGGGTTTGCAAGTCCAAATGCAACCTTAGGAATGAATAAAAAGGTTAGTGTTAGGATTAGGTGAAAATTTGAAGTAAAAAGGATAAAATATGGTTAATTCTACTTCAAAGGCTTATTAGTGCATTTTGATCCTAAGTTTGAACAAGATTATGAAATATGTGTTATTTGCCTAATGTTTGAAGTCATTAAGGTTTTAACCAAAGTTCTGTCATGTAATAAAGGTTGTTAAACGACAAACGCGTTTGTCGCTTTTGGTTAAGGCACACACACTTAATGTTAGAAAATTATATATTATAGAGAAATGCAACACATAAAATATGTGGAAACACAAACACATAAAACATATAAAACTAGAGAGACACAGTATACGTGGTTCACCCAATTTGGGCTACATCCACCCCGAATAGCCAGTCCTTCCTTTCTATTATCCAACAAAATGAAGAAACACAACCTACAAAAGATCCGCTGTAATATCCTTTGTTCTCTCTCATACCCTATATGTTTCTCGCTCTAAGAATAAACATACAATACACAACCACAATTACAATGCCCTCATAAAAAACGAGGGGTTGCCTTCTAGGGAAAAAAACCCTAAGTTAAATATAACTTCTACCGTCAGAACATCTGCCTAATGAATGGCCCAGATTGACTATAAATTACAATACTTTTACAGGGAAATTTTACATCTATTTTTAGCTTCGGGGGCATTGCCCCTAAAATCCCCCGCTAGGGGGGGAGTTTCATAAAGTCGTAGTCACCCCCCTAGACCCCCCTTCGAAATCTGCCTAACCATCCTCCTTTCCCTCTCTTCCTTCCAACACACTCCCCTCCACTATTATGCTCCCACGTGGCTATAACCATTAGTCATTTAAAAAATTTCATGGGATAAATGTTAGCCCATTAAATTTTTCTAAGGAAACCATTCGAAACTCCAACGAACCCGCGCCCCCAACGGAAAAATCCCCATTACCATCAAACCTTTTCGCTCCACCATTTTTCACCTTTTCTGCTACAAATTGTGCAATTTTCCTCAATTTCCAGATTTCATATGCCAATGTTGTTCTTCTATTGACCAAACATCTGATCAAGTACAAAAAAAGTCCCAATTCCACTTCTAGTCTGCTACAAATCTGCAGCGTCCCCATTAAACATTCATTATTCCCCCTTATTTCTTTAAATTTTCCATTAACAAGATTCCTCCAAAGAAGAAAAACCCTGAAGATTCTATCAACCCAGTGGTGCATCCTTCTGTAGACCTGAATCACATCCCCTGGCAGACCGAGACTATACAATCTTCGAGACCCAGTGTTAGTTCGATATTTTCGAAATATATTGTTGACTCGAGGACAAATTTATTAATAATTCTGATGAAATTGGACTCTGAGAGTCTAATATCCCTTATTATATTTTTCTCCAGACTTTTCACTCCCTTGAATTTGTCAGAAAATTCCAAGATTGTTATGTGCCAAACTAGAGAGCTATCATAGCCACAAGTGGTGAAATGTTACTCACCATTACCTCTAATACCATTGACTAGATGATGCAAGCCTCTCCTGTAGAAACCAACACTCCTTTCTCCATAGAAACCTTGACTAAACTCTATCAGAAGTTGGATTTTTCCAAAAGAGCACATATTTTTGACATCTTCTTGCCTGAAAATACCCAATTTCCTAAGAAAAATCCACCTTACCACTTTCCCATGTTCCCAGATTAGGTAAAGAAAATAATTTCTGTGTTATTATGCCTTTTGGGCTATTACTCTGATCAATGGGTAGATGAACCCCTGTTAGGTTTCCTGACAATATTTTCTACAAATCATAGGCCTTAAAACATTTTCAATTATAGTCAATTCTTAGCTAACAGTATACATGATAAACTCCTTAAGTTACCAACTGAAGGAGTATTCAGGTATACTTCTATTTTGGTTTATATGTTTATCTATTATCAAGTAGACCGATTCAAGTTTTCAATTCAAAAATTAGATGAGGAAGGGAATCCACATTTGTCATATTTTGGACTTCCCTAGTAATGAAAGATTCAAATAAGTTTACATTCAAGTAGTAAATTAAACAATTCATACATCCAGTAATGATCATGTTGACCAGTTTTGCAGAACCTAGGATCAATGAAGAAATCAAGAATATTCTACATTTGACAGAGAAAGGAAAAACCAGAGGTTGGTACCCGTAACAAAAATATACTGAGATTGGGGTGTATGGCTGTGAATTGCCACCATACAAATTTCCCAAATACCCCGCAATGAGAGTATTTTCACTAGAGTACATAAGACATATGATCAATTCTGATGAAATCCATTTTTCTTCAACCAAAAATAAATCCCAATTCAATATTAAAACTCAATTTGGTCCCTTTGTTTGCAACAATAGGACCATAGGAGAAGTAGTAGACAATATTCTCAAAGAGATGAAGTTTAATCTCAATTTCACATGGTCATATGATCCTTTTGGGCATAATTTCTATGTTAAGGGTAGAACACAAAACCACTTCTTATACCCATACTAAGAGGCCAAAAATTGAAATATATGTCAATCAACTGACATGAACAGAGAATAATTTGCAGGAAGCTAAAGAAAAAATGATGTCTACTTCAAATTCATTGACTCCTACTCCTTATGAGAAAGCAGGAAAGAGGCGAAGAGAGGAAGAATCAACTTCAGTAACACACAGTGCAGGTAAATAATTCAAGATAATGTACAAAAAGAGGCCCAAGATGAGTCCTAAAATATATTTAGAAAAGAATGTAGAACAAGGAGCTTCCATGATCATCAAAGAAACACCATCTTCAACACTGTCATCAATGTCACAGGGTCAACCAGACACAGATCAGGCTTCTAAGCTTGTTCAGGGAGAGAAGAAGATTATCTTTGATAGATACTAAGAAATCAAGCTTAAGAATGAAATTCTCAAGAACAACACCTACACACAGTTCTAGAAGGATACTGCCAGTTTACAAAGAAGACTCCTATCATCCTTTGATTTAGAAAAAGGAAGGATGCATATGGCCTTCCTTGAGGCTCAAATTCCACTGCCAAAGACAATAACAGACAACAAAAAGACAACATTTGAGTTTGACACCAAGGATATTCACCCCATTGATCGAATAGAGAGGCACAAATATTTGGTGAGACAATTTTCTCTACTCTAACCAATACAACCATGATCATGTAAAAATTGTAGGTGTCACTTTCAAACATCCAATATCAGCAGAAGATGGAGAAGATCTCTTCTCTGGCTAAAGACACCAGGATAAAATCATTGGAAAATTTGGTTGTTAAGATGGGCTATGATCCAGAAAATGTGAAGGTTGCAGAACAACTAATTAAAAAGAAGAATGTTACAATTGCAACATTGAGGAAGCAACTGAATCTACCAGCAATAGAATATTCAATGACCAAAGAAATAAAAGAGTCTAAAACACAGAAGGGAGATATGCTGAAATTTATTTTGAGAATTTTGAGGATTTTTCTCCATGATCAACCCCCCTCACAACAATCCCCAGTATAGGAGCTACAACATAAACAATGTCTTCAACCGAATCTGCAGATGCTGTTGAACAATTGAAAAATGCCATAGAAAACATGTCAATACAAACAAAGGAGATAAATAAACTACAAGGGTAAGCCAAAGCTTTGCAGGAACAAAAAACCAAAAGTGAAGCTTCACATTTCGCTTAAGCACAAAGATCCAAAAGGCTACTGCAAAGGATATAGTAAGCAGAAAGATAGTCAATCATTGGAAAAGCCTTGGCCCAAGCCAAGGAAAGAATATGGATGAACATCCTCAATCCCATGAATGAGATTTCGTCATGCATCCAAATAATTTTTTAGCATAAGGACTTGATACGAAAAGCCACACAAGCTATTGCATAAATCAAAGAGAAGTTGGGTGACAAGCCTACTGAAGTAGATAATATCATCAAATTCCTAAATTCAAAGAATAAATATGAGTTGGAGGACATATGAATTGATGACAGGACTGAAACTATATTGGAAGTAAAGAAAGTTCTGACCAAAAGGAATCTCATTATGAAATTAGAAGAGAAATGCGAAGGATTGGAGATAGGAGTTAACAGGTTTTTAACTAGAATTGAAGCATTGAACCAAAAGGAATTACCTTGTGTGTTTGTAATTAATGATAAATTAATTTCACAAGAGGATTACAACAAGTAGTTGAAAGAAGTAGCCAGAGACAATTCTAAATTCGCCAACATAAAGGGAAGTTTTACCATTGAGATTTCCTTGAAGCAATGGGAAATGAGTTTTGCATTCAGCATGAAGTGAATCACATATTTGTGGTAAAACCAACTTTTGAAACATATACTGAAGTAGATGAAATCTATAGGAAGGTAACAAAGTTGACAGTTCCGGATGAAGATAGGTGGGATAAGTTGTGTGACTTACTGGAGTAATTGATAACTCTGAATGCAGTTATAGGAGCAACCAGCACAACAAAGACAAAAAGGACAACTCACCAAAAAATTCCTCCAAATCAGAGCCACCTCTCAACGTAGTTTCCACCTATCCTATTAGATTGCAGGGTAGATAATTTGTTTAGATTTTTCTAAATATACCTTGTCGGTTGTGACAAATTTTTTGTAAATATTGTTATAAATACTTCACACTTCGAAGTGTTATGGGTTGATTGTTGAATATTATTTTCTAAAATATATTGTACTTTTTCCACTCGATGGAATGATCATTAACAGAAGGAATTCTTCACAGGATTCATGTTTTGGACAAATTGTTTAAGTGATTCTCTTCGTTTATTTGTTATTTCGTTGTTTCCTTTACTTTTCTTTCTTAAATCTTAATTACATTATAGAAATGGTGACGATCAGGATTTGTTGAAATATACACCCTATGCTGGTTGTAAGTAATTTTAATGTTTTCTTCTGAAGTCAAATTAAGGAATTCTTAATTTCTCCTTAGTTTCAATTGAATCTTTCTTTTCTTCTGATTCCATGTCATTTTAAATCTAAAATATCCAACTAGTTCACCTATGTTTCCTTGTGAAACTCCTTTAAAATTTGATACATATCCATGTTTATTTTTAAGAATCCATAGCCCAATGGAAATATAAGCATTCAATAAACCAAATCAACCAAATCAATCACAAGCAAATAATTGCATAGTCATAACTAGCCTAAAATTTACAGAAAGCAAAGATAAATCTTAAAGAGAGATCCTTCTCTAAGTTTTGAAGGGCTTGCTTCTAGACTTAAAATTAGTTTTGATGTTACTTCTATGTTTACTCTCACAATCTCAAAAATTACAGAATGATAACATAGTGGCGACCATACTAGGGAAAAACGAAAATATTGTGACTTTTTGTGAATTAATTTCCCTGGTTAAAAGAAATTTATTATAGGAATATTTCATATATTTCTTAATTTTGAAAATAATATTGTGTGTGTGTTTTAGATTTTAATTTTGGATCTAAAAAGAGCTTATACTAGATCTCATCCTGACCCCAAACCTTCCACTATTGTAGATGACCCTGCAAAATTGTCGAGGAGGGGAAGTTTAGCCGAGAGTCAAGGAAGTAGTAGTCCTCCCCCTAGGGAAGATTATCTTCGAAAGAGCTTTGTCACTTTACAAGATATTGAGTTTGATTTTCCTTTTGAGTATAGCCTATTTAGGACCAAGTTAGAAAATTTGGTGGACCAAACTGTGGTAGATCAGTCTACCTTACATCATTCATTTGAAGGAAATTATGTGCAACCTAATCCTAATCTCCAAATCCTTCAAGACTTTGATAGATATCAGGATTTAGTATCAAAAATTGACCTATCTGTCCATGAGGCATTCATCCATAAATATTTTGAACTCTCTTCCTTAAATTTTGCAGTTTCGTCTAGTTCATCTCATTTTGTTCATCCAAGATCATACAGTCCCAATCCTTCTATAATTTCCACTACCAATCCCACATTTTCCCGCCAAGCAACCCAACCTTCACTTGTAACCCAACTTCCACCTTCAACCCAACCTCCACCTTTAATCAATCCACATATTATCCATCCTCATATACCCATAATGGAAGCAAGATATGATCCATTGATTCTTTAGGCTCCTTTAGAAAATATGCCACAGGACTATCGAACTAGGATACCCCAATTTGATGTTACTGGACCCATAACTGCTCAACAACACGTTGATAGGATGAATGATAGTTTTGATCTTCAAGAAGTGGATGAAGAAAATGTTAAGATGAGACTATTATTCTCAAAGTCTTACTGGAGACGTTAGAAAATGGTTTAAAGCCTTTCCAGCTGCTAGCATTAATGATCTCCCTGCATTTCATCAGTCATTACTTAACATAAGTGAAGTTAAAAAGAACCCCCTTCAAATTTTATCAGAATATGAGAGTATTAGGAGGACACCTGTGGAAAGTGTCTAGGGTTATTACACTAGATTCAACAGTGTTTATAATGTAATTCCTGCAAAAATTAAACCCCCTCAAAGTTTAGCCTTGATAAAATTCCTTAATGGCTTTGAGGCAGATATGTCTTATCAGCTGAGAGAGAGAAACTCTGCAACTTTAGAAGAAAAGAAAAGAGATGTGGTGAGTGTAGAGGTTATTTTGTTAGCTAAAAGTGCTAGGATGAGAACAGAGAGGGGAGTGACAATGAAAGAGGAACCATCAACATCTTCTTCTGATGCTAAAATCGATTATTTGTTTAGAACGTTAGAGAGAATGATGGAGAGAATTAGTTTTCCAGATAGAATTCCCCCAAGAGAAAATCAACCTGGTCCTTAAAACCGAAATCAAAATGTTAGGAGAAATCCACCACAAATTAAACAAAGGGAACAAAAGGGACCAGACCAGAAAATTAGACCTACTTTCCAAGAAAATTATGGTAATGACGAAGGTGAAATAGTTGAAGAGGTAGATGCCAATAAAATGAATATGATGGGTATAAATGATGATGAGACAATTTTTATTACTCAAGAGGAACAATAACTTTTTTAGTTGTCTCAAACAGAACTTGATTTTGAGGAATCAAACGACTATAAAAAGGGTTTTGAGAATGCTATCATGGAATTTCACAGACAATACAACCTTAGGAGAAAGAAAACTTTAGATACTCCTTGTAAGAAAACTTGTGATACCCCTGCTAAGAAAACCAGTGATACTCCTCCTAAGAAAACCATAGACATTATTTCCAAGAAAACTATTGAAACTTTAGGTAAAAGGACAGTAGAAACTCCTACTAAAATTGTATTTGACACTACTACAAAAAAAACCCATACATATGCTCCAACCACTAGTCAACAAAAGGAGCATATCCCAAAAGATGTTGCCGATAAATCAGATTTCCTAAACATGAGTAAAGTTAAAACATCCTTGAATATTGAAAATGATTTGGAAAAACTCAAAATACCTATTCCTCTAACATAGATGGTGAACAAGAATGTGTATAGATATCAGGTAATGAAAGATCTTAATATAAGGGAAAATACAAATACAATCAATTTGAATGATGACCAACCTGAACTTTTATTTGGACCAGAATTAGATGGAAAACCTCAGGAAGGAGGTGTGTGTCCCTTCTATGTTAGCCTAAACATTCATGACAAAAAATTTCATAACACCATGCTAGATTCAGGTGCTTCGAATAACTTAATGCCTAAGGTTGTCATGGATAAATTAGGACTTGACGTTACTAGACCATAGAAGGATTTATACTCTTTTGATTCTATAAAAGTGAGATGCTTAGGTCCTATCAAATATTTGTGTTACTTTGGCACAAATTCTAACCAAAATTTTGGTGATGGATATAGTGGTTGAAGATATACCCCCTAAGTATGGCATGTTTTTGTCATGCTCATGGGGAGCTAAGTTGCAAGGAACCCTACAGATGGACATGACCTTCGCTACCATATCAGTTTTTGGTTAGTAAAATAGATTTTATATGGATACCTTGATGAAGTTCATGGTAAGTGGACAAGAAAATCCACACAAGTATCCTCTTTACTCTTTCCATTCAGACCTCAACTCATTCATTCTCTATAATGATGGGGTATTTACACTCAGATTTCCAATTCATAGATTGATATATGTGAAATAGATGAAGACCAAACAAAAATAGTAGAACATGACAAACAACATGAGCCTCTTTGGAAAATAGAATTTGATGGAGCTTGTAGCAAAGAAGGCTCTGGAGTAGGAGTTTGGGTTTCAAACTCAGGAAATAATCATGCCAAAGGACATTCATACAAGCTTAATTTTCAATGCATTAATAATATGGCTGAGTATGAAGCATTAATACTAGGATTAGAGTTACTGAAAAATATTGGTACTAAAATAATTTCCATTCATGGGGATCTTGAGATAATAATAAAGTAGATAAAAGGAAAATATTCTACAAAACACCCTAGATTAAGATCCTACAGAAATGTTGTTTTGGATTTTTTGGAGTGTTTTATGGAATATGACCTTTCTGTGATCCCTAGAAATCAAAATATTCTTGCTGATAGTCTTGCATTTTCTGCTAATACCTATAAAATGCCCCATCCCAATTATTAATACATAGTGGAAGTATAAAATAGGCCAACTGTTCCAGAAAATGTTAGATATTGGAAAGTCTTCGGGAATGATAAACAAATTGAAAATTTTCCGTGATCCAAGGATGAGTTTGAAGAAGATAATAGAGATGTAGAGTGTGAGTTAAAAGATAAGATAGTTGCAAGAACCAATTAGACAAACATGTAAGTAAAAATGTAAATAGAGTAGAATTTCTTGAAATAGATCAAGAAATAGAGGAACTATAAATACTCCAATTAAAAGATAATGTTTTACCTAGAGGATTGGTTCCCTTAGAAGAGCTTTTTGACTTTAATGGTGTAGCTAAGAAACCCAATATTGAGCCCACATGAGCATATGTAGAAGAATACAACATAGGTAGTGAAAAAGACCCAAAAACGATAAAATTGTCTAAATCATTACCACCTACTGAAAAGAAAAAATACATTTCTCTGTTCTAAGAATTCATTGATGTGTTTTCCTGTAGTTATCAAGACCTAAAATTACTATGACACCAGCATGATACAACACAAAATTCCCATTAAAGAAGATCGGAATCCCTTTAAACAAAAACTTTGAAGAATAAACCCAATATTGATGCCTTTAATTGAGAAAGAGATCAAGAAAATATATGATGCTAAGATCATAGTACCTCTTAGGTACTCTAAGTGGGTTTCCAATATATTACCAACAAGGAAGAAAACAGGTGAAATCAAACTGTGTATAGATTTTAGAAACTCCAATAAAGTCTCACTAAAGGATATTTACCCTTTACCTAATATGGATCACATTTTGCAAAAGGTAGTTGGCTCTAGTAGGATTTCTTTGTTAGAAATTTTCTCGGGTTACAATCAGTAAAATTTTAGAGAGAAATGGATATTTCTTTTGCTGATGAAATTGGCAGATTTATTGTTATATATCTTGATGACATCAAAGTTTATTCCAAAACTGATGACGAGAATTTTTTACACTTTAGAAGAGTTTTTGAGAAGTGTACAAAGTTTTGAATTTCACTCAACCCCAAGAAAACAATTTTTGGAATTGAATAAGGAAAACTTCTAGGGAATATCATTTCCAAGGGGGTTTTAGGCTTTATCCCAGTAGGATTGAAGCTACCTTGAAAATAAGTCATCCTAGAAATATTAAAGAAATTCAATAATTTATTGGTTAAATAAAATTTCCAAGAAGATTCATCCCCAACCTCGCAAAACTACTCAGGAATATAACAAACATGCTAAATAAAAACACAAAAATAATATGGAACATTGAAGCCAGATAGTCATTTGACCAAGTGAAACAAGCTCTTACAAAAGCACCAATATTAATCAACCCTGACTTTATGAAGGATTTTATAATATTTTCATTTGCATCTGAACACATTGTTGCAACAATTATTTTACAGAAAAACAATGAGGGATATGAGCAACCCATTGCTTTCTTTAGCAAGGATATAAGAGATGCTGCATTGAAATACAACATAATGGAAAGACAAGAATTTTCTCTAATAAAAGCAATTAAGGATTTCATAGTATATATTATCCATTCTCATATAATTGCATTTGTACCAATTTCTATTGTTAAGGATATCCTGACTCAAAATGGACTAGATGGTAAAAGAGGTAAGTGGACTGCCATTATTCTTGAATATGACACTAAAATTAAACCCACCAAGCTCATTAAGGGACAAGGACTAGCCAATTGATGGATGAGTCTAATTTTCATGCCTTGGATATTAATTTTGTAGCTGCATTAGAAGATCAAGAGGAGAAGGTGACTTCACAAATAGATGATGCTTTTACAACCTCACCCTCATATGTAGACCTCATTTTTGTATTATTCAATTTTCAATCTCCTCCTGGTTTGACTAAGACAAAGGCTAGATTTATTAAGCTAAAAGATGTGAAATTTTGTATCTTAGATAACATCTTATATTGGAAATATGTTGGTGGAATTTTACTAAAATGTTTGTTGAAGGATGATGCAGAAAAAACTATGCAGGAATTTCATGAAGGCGACTACAGTGGACATTGGTATTGGAATACCACTTCCAATAAGATCTTAAGAGCTAGTTTTTACTAGCCCACACTTTTTCCTGATGTCCATAAAAAAGTTACCTCCTGCTAAAAGTTCCAAATTTTTGAAGGAAAGAGAAAACTACTTCCCCTACCCTTGAAACCTATATATGTTGAAAGCCCTTTCCAATAGCGGGGTTTTCATTTCATTGGATAAATCCATCCACCATCCTCAACCCAACACAAATGTAATATCCCAAATTGGGAACTACTAGCAAGGCATGACTGAAAAATGCATTTTCCAGTAATGGCTGCTATAGTAATAAAATATAGCACTTGGATCCCTTAGATCTGAGTATATAAGTCCTAGATCTAAGTTGGCATCAGAAATAAATCCTCCTAGGTGGGTTAAACAGATCTCCCACACCTAGTTTCCTTCAGAAATGCCTCAAAGAGAGACTACAACAATAACAAAGGATTCTACTTATAGAATAACGTAGTTTCTACAGAGTAGTGATAAGAGGCTCATAAAATATGTTTAAACAATATTTACAACAACAAATAAGTCTTACAATTCAATCCAACAAGTACATAGCTAAAAATACAAGGCATAAACAGAAGAAAACTCCTAAAAAGTGGGCTGCAACCATATGTTTGACAAAATGCTACCTTGACAACATTATTTCTATTGAGCTGCACTGCTATATGTTACATATCATATCTAGAGAAGATCTGTGCGTAAAATTTTAGACCTATATCAGATCCATGCACTAGAAAATCTCCTCTTTCAGATCCCCTTAGAATTTCGGAGTTTGCACCAAGCATGAGCAGTAGATCTGAGATCTAAGAAAGCAGATCTGTAGAAATATTCAAGATTACTGAAGCATTCATATTATTGTAGATCAGATCTGAAAAGTACAAGTATAGATCTCCTCCACAATATCTCAAAATGAAGAGTGGAACCTCAACACTCCAAAACCAGCTCTCCAACCGATACACCTAAACCCCCTACAACACCTCCTACAGGAATAACGAAAATATAGAGTAGAAACTGCGATGTATGGGTTAGACAGCTGATGGCCCCATGAAAAGATCAGAAATTAAGGCTCATGCACTCCAATGCACTTCCTCCAATAGAGTAGAGGCCTCCTCCATTGACAAAGAGCATTGAAATGACTTAGATTTGAGGAGATCTGATCTCCATGAAAATAGCGTAGTCTCTCAAGGGAGACTGTGCTACAGCTTGATTAAATATGTTGGCCTAATGCCAAGATGCAAAACTGAAGCTCAAAAATGGATAGACTCTTCCAGGAAGTTAAAAGACACACTCACTGAGAAGAGGTTCCTATACAAGCTAGATCTAGATAGATCTAGTTCTCCACTTGCTGCAGCTTACAAAAGCAAGAAAACCCTCACTGGATCTGCGTTGCAGTTGGAAGTAGAAGCTTTGTCTTCAACCTAATAGTGGACAAGAGAAATAAGGATCCTCCAAGAGCTACTTAAGGAAGGAGGTGGGAGTTCCTAAACAGGAAATCCCAACAAAGGATGTCTAAGCAGACAATGCCATCAGAAAATAATAACATCAACAACGTTCTCTTGTTGTCCTCCTCCTTCTTTTATAAGATGAATGCCTTGCAAAACCCTAAACCACCTCAATGAGTTAACCCATTTCACATGTGGAGCCTCCATCTAGAACTGCACTGTGTATCCATGAGGTTCATTGAACCTAGACTGTGCTATTGATTTGGTCAAGGTTGACCCAGTCTTTGTGATTTAAGCTCATTCACACCTGCAAGATATTATTTACATGGCCCAGATATGTCTCTGTTTACATGGGCATTGATTTATTCATGGTTTTTAGGATTTTTACATGTCATCCTTCATATTTTATTCATAAACATGAAATGTAAGATAAAATAAGGAAAAATAAGATATTCCCATAGGCTTGGCCTAAATGGGAATATTACAGTCCTCCTCTCCAAAATGTTGCTTGTCCTCAAGCAACTGATAAGGTGAGTGCTGCAAGACTTCTCCTCCATTGGTGACATCATAAAAGATCAGGCTTCCTAAATAAGCTGAGTGTTCACCAATCCATCCTCCCATGAGTTGTCTCTCCAAAATCATTATGAGATGTTCGTGATCCATCCCATAAGGTATCAAGAATGCCATTGAAAAAAAAATGGTTGAACCCCTACTCTCCATGAAATTTGTAGCAAAGTATACAAAGAGAGCCTCCATCCCAATGTGGTACACACATGCCTCCTATCCTCCCTCCATACAATCCCAAAAATAAGACAAGTACATCATCCATGTATGGAAACAAAACTACAAATGCATAAGCAGAAATTGGAACATGAGGAGGTGGATCATAGTCCCATATATGGTACCAGCGTAGGGCATCTCCTGCCTACATCAGATCAAGATGTGGTAAGTGGTTTTCCCACCACTTACTTGACCCCCATGCCATCTCATTGTAGTTGTATGTGTGATATATGTTTGGTGCCTTAGGAAAGCACCCATCATGAAATAAGATCTCCCTTTGTCCATCAAGGGAGTGGCCAAGTACAGCAATGGTTGTGGCCCAAAATTTTCCATGAGATTGACAAGATAAAACTCTCCTCCTTGGAGTCATGGCCTGCATAAACAAGGTGGAAGAATACATATAATTAGAATAGAAAGTACATGTATTAAGAGCATGCTCCCCACCAACAATTCTCCTCCCATCAATGGAGTGGTGCATAGATCTACTCTCTCTCTCTCAAGAGGAGGAAGATAGAGCTGATTTAATTCCCCCTTCGAGCCATATTGCTGCTCCAACTCCACATAATCCATGCATGCATGGAGATCCTTGGAATATTCCACCAATTGTTGGAATTCCCAATAGGGGTCTAGTGTGCCCCATAATGACAGTGCTGATAATAAGCCAATTGAAGTGGCTGCCATGTTGTTGCTCCTCTCCTTGACATCCTCCATGTCCAAGGTGAATTTTGGAAGGCCATACCTCCCACTCTTATCCTTCTTGCCATTTCCCATGCCAAAGGTATGAGATGAAAGGTTCTATTCCTTCCTTGCTGCCCTCCTTGCTCATGCACATGCTTCAGAGAAGAAGGAAGCCCTTGGGAGTTAGTCTTCCATGGAAGGCTATCATCTATCCAAGGCCTCTCTGTTTTGGCCATAGCATGCATGTGAGACCACCATCTCTCTTCCAGCAGGGAAGAGTGTTCTTCAAACAAGTTTGTCTCCTAGTTCAAATCTGGCCTTCCATGCTTCATGATGGTATCATTTTCTTTCCTTGCAGCATATCTTCTCAATGCAATTTGAGAGGTGAGAATGGATAATGATGTTAAAGGGAAAATGATTTTCCTTTCTCTGTACTTCCCCCACACTCCCAGCGTTGTAGCATGGTCTACTAGTGCTCCCTCCTTCCTTGGATCTATGAAAGGAGCATCAATGTATGAGACATATTCCATAAATATGACTTGGGTGGCCTCCCAGATGGTACACCACAGGATGATGATGTCTCATGGTCCATCCCCATGTAAACAATAGATGGGAACAGATCATGACTTCTTCCACTACGCAAATCCATCTCTGATTGCTGTGTGGAAGTACCATGAAACGTATAGACCCCTCTTAATGGTGTAAGAGTTCCTCTAATTGGAGCCCTTGCCCCATTTTTAGATAGTGGATCAGTTGTGTGACCCCTTGTTTGTTCTATCTCATTGCCTTCTTACAAAGACACATGATGCTCATGTCCTCCATATGGAAGATCCTCTGGAATTCCTTGCAATAGTGCAAGAATTCCCTCAAAGGAAGCCATTGCCTCATCTCCCTTTGAAAATAAATATCCTCCTACTTGCACAATGCTGGAGGATCTTCTTTGTTGTTTCTCTCTCTTCTCCCCATTAGTGGAGAATGCTTCATCATAAAGAAATCCTTTGCCTTGAATTCTTAGTGAGGATGGAGTCCTCAAGTTTTCTCTTTGGGAAAAGAGATCTTTCTGAATTGGGGACTTTGCCTCTAGTACAAGGTGCAACAATTTTTCAACCCCTTCAACAATGTTTAGGACTGGAGTTGGCTCCATGTAATCTTCCAACTCATGCAAAGATTCGGATTTCTTGGGCTTGATATGCTCCCCCCAAGAAGTCTCAAAATGTCTCTCATCAAATCTTTCCACTAGCCTCTTAGTGAATCTTGGATAACAAGAGATGTTCCTCCCTTTCAAGGAAGAAGACTCAAACAACCAACAAGCATAAGCCCTCCCTTGAAGATGCAGTGCTGCTACTCTCAGGTCTTCTTCTTCTTATACTTGATGCAGCTGAAAGTATGTGCCAATATTATTTACCCAAGACTTGGCTGAGTCTTTAGGTGATCCATCAAATGTAGGTAGAGAGAATCTACCCAAAGTGTGATGCATGCACCCTTTCCTTAAATTGTAGCTGCAGGATATTTCTTCTTTGAGCTGACAGAATTCTGGGAAACTGATATGCTCTTTGAATCCCTCTGATTGAGATTCATATCCTTGGAGACATTCACCAAGAGATCCCCCCTTCGATGCTTCTCCTCTTCCTCCTTCCTTTGACAAGAAAGCAGGTGTGCTACCATGTTGTGGACCAGATTGTGTAGATGGATGCTCACACACATAATATGAAGTAGTGTAGCTATCCTCTTATGCAAACCTCATCAAGTTATCTATTGATATTCCATTCCTTACTCCCCTGATTTCTCCCTCCAACTCATGCAAATCTTGAGAAAGAATGTTACAGAACTCTCCTCCTCTTATTCTTTCAATGGTGTAACCATTTTCCTTCTGTCTTCTCCCATGATACCTCTTCTCTCTATCATTAAGAGGTTCTCCTCCATCTGAGGACATATTGGCTCCAATAATGTACAGGCTGTACTAAAGATCTTGCTCTGATTGGATCTGAAATCCAGAGGCTGAGCCAAGATGGCAGCTCTGATACCACTGTAATATCCCAAATTGGGAACTGCCAGCAAGGCATGAATGGAAAATGCATTTTCCAGTAATGGCTACTACAGTATTGAAATCCAGTGCTTGGATCTATTAGATCTGAGTATCTAAGTCCTAGATCCAAGTGGGAATCAGAAAGAAATCCTCCTAGGTGGGTTAAATAGATCTCCCACACCTAGTTGCCTTCAGAAATGCCTCAAAGAGAGACTGCAGCAATAACAAAGGATTCTTCTTATAGAATAACAAATTTTTTGCAGAGCAGTGATAAGAGGCTCATAAAATATGTTTAAATAGTATTTACAGTAGCAAATAAATATTACATTTCAATCTAACAAGTACATAGCTGAAAATGCAAGGCATAGATAGAAGAAATCTCCTCAAAAGTGGGTTGCAACCATATGTTTGACAAAATGCTGCCTTGAAAGTGTTATTTCTATTGAGCTGAACTGTTGTATGTTACATATCAGATCTAGAGCATATCTGTGCATAAAATGTTAGATCTATATCAGATCCATGCACTAGAAAAGCTCCTCTTTCAGATCCCCTTGGAATTTCTGGGTTTGCACCAAGCATGAGTAGTAGATCTGAGATCTAAGAAAGTGGATCTACAGAAATATTCAAGATTACTGAAGAATTCAGATTATGCAGATCAAATCTGAAAAGTACAAGTATAGATCTCCTCCACAAGATCTCAAAATGAAGAGTGGAACCTCAACACTCCAAAACCAACTCTCCAATTGATGCACCCAAAGCAACACCTCCTACAGGAATAACGCAGATCTAGAGAAAAAACTGCATTTTAGGGGTTAGACAGCTGATGGCCCCATGCTAAGATCAAAAATTAAGGCTCATGCACTCCAATATACTTCCTCCAATAGAGTAGAGGCCTCCTCTAATGACAAAGAACACTGAAATGACCTAGATCTAAGGAGATCTGATCTCCATGAAAATAACGCAGTCTCTCAAGCGAGACCGTGCTGTAGCTTGATTAACTATGTTGGCCTAATGCCAAGATGCAAAAATGAAGCTCAATAATGGATACACTCTTCCAGGATGTTAAAAGACACACTCACTAAGAAGAGGTTCCTATACAAGCTAGATCTAGACAGATCTAGTTCTCCATTTGCTGCAGCTTACAAAAGCAAGCAAACCCTCACTGGATCTGCATTGTAGTTGGAAGTAGAAGCTTGGTCTTCAACCTAATAGTGGACAAGAGAAAAAAGGATCCTCCAAGAGCTTCTTAAGTAAGGAGGTGGGAGTTCCTAAACAGGAAATCCTAGCAAAATATGTCTAAGCAGACAATGCCTTCAGAAAATAATAACATCAACAACCTTCTCTTGTTGTCCTCCTCCTTCTTTTATACGATGAATGCCTTACCAAACCCTAAACCACCTCAACGAGTTAACCCATTTCACATGTGGAGCCTCCATCTAGAACTGCACTGTGTATCCATGAGGTTCATTGAACCTAGACTGCATTGTTGATTTGGTCAAGGTTTACCCAGTGTTTGTGATTTAAGCTCATTCACACCTGCAAGATATTATTTACATGGCCCAGATATGTCTCTATTTACATGGGCATTGATTTATTCATGGTTTTTACGAGGTTTACATGTCCTCCTTCATATTTTATTCATAAACATGAAATGCAAGGTAAAATAAGGAAAAATAGGATATTCCCATAGGCTTGGCCTAAATGGGAATATTACAGTCCTCCCCTCCAAAATTTTGCTTGTCCTCAAGCAACTGATAAGGTGAGTGCTGCAAGAATTCTCCTCCATTGGTGACATCATCAAAGATCAAGCTTCCTAAATAAGCTGTGTGTTCACCAATCCATTCTCCCATGAGTTGTCTCTCCAAAATCATTATGAGATGTTCATGATCCATCCCATAAGGTGTCAAGAATGCCATTGAAACAAACATGGATGAACCCATACTCTCCATAAAATTTGTAGCAAATCATACAAAGAAATCCTCCATCCCATGTGGTACACACATGCCTCCTATCCTCCCTCCATACAATCCCAAAAATAAGACAAGTACATCATCCATGTATGGAAACAAAACTACAAATGAAAAAGCAAAAATTGGAACATGAGGAGGTGGATCATAGTCCCATATATGGTACCAGCGCAGGGCATCTCTTGCCTGCATCAAATCAAGATGTGGTAAGTGGTTTTCCCACCACTTACTCGCAGCCCATGCCATCTCAC
Source organism: Pinus albicaulis (assembly GCA_034641835.2). Classification (NCBI taxonomy): domain Eukaryota; kingdom Viridiplantae; phylum Streptophyta; class Pinopsida; order Pinales; family Pinaceae; genus Pinus; species Pinus albicaulis. The sequence goes on along the minus strand of CM076577.1, from coordinate 249,536,365 downwards.
TATAGCTATATGTGTGAGATATGTTTGGTGCCTTAGGAAAGCACCCCTCATGAAATAAGATCTTCCTTTGTTCATCAAGGGAGTGGCCAAGTAAAACAATGGTTGTGGCCCAAAATTTTCCATGAGATTGACAAGATAAAAATCTCCTCCTTGGAGTCACGGCCTGCATAAACAAGGTGGAAGAATACATATAATCAGAATAGAAAGTACATGTATTAAGAGCATGCTCCCCACCAACAATTCTTCTCCCATAAATGGAGTGGTGGATAGATCTATTCTCTCTCTCAAGAGGAGGAAGATAGGGCTGATTTAATTCCCCCTTAGAGCCATATTGTTGCTCCAACTCCACAGAATCCATGCATGCATGGAGATCCTTGGAATATTCCACTAGCTGTTGGAATTCCCAATAGGGATCTAGTGTGCCCCATAATGACAACGCTGGTAATATGCCAACTAAAGTGGCTGCCATGTTGCTGCTCCTCTCCTTAACATCCTCCATGTCCAAGGTGAATGTTGGAAGGCCATACCTCCCACTCTTCTCGTTCTTTCCATTTCCCATGCCAAAGGTATGAGATGAAAGGTTGTTATTCCTTCCTTGCTGCCCTCCTTGCTCATGCACATTCTTCAAAGAAGAAGGAAGCCCTTGGGAGTTATTCTTCCATGGAAGGCTATCATCTATCCAAGGCCTCTCTATTTTGGCCACAACATGCATGTGAGACCACCATCTCTCTTCCAGGAGGGAAGAGTGTTCTTCAAACAAGTTTGTCTCTTGGTTCAAATCTGGCCTTCCATGCTTCATGATGGTATCATTTTCTTTCATTGCAGCATACCTTCTCAACACAATTTTAGAGGTGAGAATGGATAATGATGTCAAAGGTAAAATTATTTTCCTTTCTCTATACTTTCCCCACACTCCCAGTGTTATAGCATGGTCTAATAGTGCTCCCTCTTTCCTTGGATCTATGAAATGAGCATCAATGTATGAGACGTATTCCATCAAATATGATTCAAGTGGCCTCCCAGATGGTACACCACAGGATAATGATGTCTCATGGTCCATCCCCATGTAAAAAAAGATGGAAACATATCATGATTGCTTCCACTATGCAAATCCAGCTCTGATTGCTGTGTGGAAGTACTATGAAACTTGGAGACCCCTCTTAATGGTGTAAGAGTGCCTCTGATTGGAGCCCTTGCCCCATTTTCAGATAGTGGATCAGCTGTGTGACCCCTTGTTTATTCTGTCTCATTTCCTTCTTGCAAAGACACATGCTGCTCATGTCCTCCATATGGAAGATCCTCTGGAATTCCTTGCAACGGTGCAAGAATCTCCTCAAGGGAAGCCATTGCCTCATCTCCCTTTGAAAATAAATCTCCTCTTGCTTGCACAACACTGGAGGATCTTCTTTTCTCTTTCTCTCCCTTCTCCCCATTAGTGGAGAATGCTTCATCATAAAGAAATCCTTTTCCTTGAATTCTTAGTGAGGATGGAGTCCTCAAGTTTTCTCTTTGGGAAAAGAGATCTTGCTGAATTGGGGCCTTTGCCTCTAGTACAAGGTGCAACAAATTTTCAACCCCTTCAAAAATGTTTACGACTGGAGTTGGCTCCATGGAATCTTCCAACTCATGCAAATATTTAGATTTATTGGGCTTGGTATGCTCCCCTCAAGAAGTCTCAAAATGTCTCTCATCAAATATTTCCACTAGTCTCCTAGTGATTCTTGCATAAGAAGAGATGTTCCTCCCTTTCAAGGAAGAAGACTCAAACAGCCACCAAGCATAAGCCCTCCCTTGAAGATGCGGCGCTACTACTCTCAGGGCTTCCTCTTTTGATACTTGATGCAGCTCAAAGTATGTGCCAATCTTCTTTACCCAAGACTTGGCTGAGTATTTAGGTGATCCATCAAATGTAGGTAGAGAGAATCTACCCAAAGTGTGTTGCATGCACCCTTTCCTTCCATTGTAGCTGCAGGATATTTCTTCTTTGAGTTTACATAATTCTGGGAAACTGATATGCTCTTTGAATCCCTCTGATTGAGATTCATATCCTTGGATACATTCACCAAGAGATCCCCCCTTCGGTGCTTCTCCTCTTCCTCCTTCCTTTGATAAGAAAGCAGGTGTGCTACCATGTTGTGGACCAGATTGTGTAGCTGGATGCTCACACACATCATATGAAGTAGTTTGTCTATCCTCTTGTGCAAAACTCATCAGGAGATCTGTTGATCTTCCATTCCTTACTCCCCTGATTTCTCCCTCCAACTCATGCAAAGCTTGAGAAAGAATGTTAGAGAACTCTCCTCCTCTTATTCCTTCAATGGTGTAACCATTTTCCTTCTGTATTCTCCCATGATACCTCTACTCTCTGTCATTGAGAGGTTATCCTCCCTCTGAAGACATATTGGCTCCAATAATTTATAGGCTGTGCTAAATATCTTTATCTGATTAGATCGGAAATCCATAGGCTGAGCCAAGATGGCAGCTCTGATACCACTGTAATATCCCAAATTGGGAACTGCCAGCAAGGCATGACTGGAAAATGCATTTTCCAGTAATGGCTACTACAGTAATGAAATCCAGCACTTGGATCCATTAGATCTGAGTATCTAAGTCCTAGATCCAAGTGGGCATCAGAAATAAATCCTCCTAGGTGGGTTAAATAGATCTCCCACACCTAGTTGCCTTCAGAAATGCCTCAAAGAGAGACTGTAGCAATAACAAAGGATTCTGCTTATAGAATAACGCAGTTTCTATAGAGCAGTGATAAGAGGCTCATAAAATATGTTTAAACAATATTTACAGCAGCAAATAATTCTCACAATTCAATCTAACAAGTGCTGAAAATACAAGGCATAGACACAAGAAATCTCCTCAAAAGTGGGTTGCAACCATATGTTTGAAAAAATGCTGCCTTGACAGCCTTATTTCTATTGAGCTACACTGTTGTATGTTACATATCAGATCTAGGGCATATCTGTGCATACAATTTTAGATCTATATAAGATCCATGCACTAGAAAAGCTCCTCTTTCAGATCTCGTTGGAATTTCGGGGTTTGCACCAAGCATGAGCAGTAGATCTGAGATCTAAGAAAACATATCTGCAGAAATATTCAGGATTACTTAAGCATTCATATTATGCAGATCAGATCTGAAAATTACAAGTATAGATCTCCTCCACAAGATCTCAAAATGAAGAGTGGAACCTCAACACTCCAAAACTAGCTCTCCAACTGATGCACCCAAACCCCCTGCAACACCTCCTACAGGAATAACGCAGATCTAGAGCAAAAACTGTGCTGTAGGGGTTAGACAGCTGATGGCCCATGCCAAGATCAGAAATTAAATGCACTCCAATACACTTCCTCCAATATAGTAGAGGCCTCCTCCACTGACAAAGAGCACTGAAATGACTTAGATTTGAGGAGATCTGATCTCCATGAAAATAACACAATCTGTCAAGGGAGACTGTGCTACAGCTTGATTAACTATGTTGGCCTGATGCCAATATGAAAAACTGAAGCTCAACAATGGATACACTCTTCCAGGAGGTTAAAAGACACACTCACTGAGAAGAGGTTCCTATACAAGCTAGATCTAGATAGATCTAGTTCTCCACTTGCTCCAACTTACAAAAGCAAGAAAACCCTCACTGGATCTGCGTTGCAGTTGGAAGTAGAAGCTTGGTATTCAACCTAATAGTGGAAAAGAGAAACAAGGATCCTCCAAGAGCTGCTCAAGGAAGGAGGTGGGAGTTCCTAAACAGGAAATACCAATAAAGGATGTCTAAGCAGACAATGCCTTCAAAAAACAATAACATCAACAACCTTCTCTTGTTGTTCTCCTCCTTCTTTTATAGGATGAATGCCTTTCCAAACCCTAAACCACCTCAATGAGTTAACCCCTTTCACATGTGGAGCCTCCATCTAGAACTGTGCTGTGTATCCATGAGGTTCATTGAACCTAGACTGCGCTGTTGATTTGGTCAAGGTTGACCCAGTCTTTGTGATTTAAGCTCATTCACACCTACAAGATATTATTTACATGGCCCAGATATGTCTCTGTTTACATGGGCATTGATTTATTCATGGTTTTTAGGATTTTTACATGTCCTCCTTCATATTTTATTCATAAACATGAAATTCAAGATAAAATAATGCAAAATAAGATATTCCCATAGGCTTGGCCTAAATGGGAATATTACAACAAATGTATCCTCACAACTACTAACTATTTCACCAAATGGATTGAGGCCACACCCTCAAGACAAGAAACTCATGTTGTGATCATGAAATTTATAGAAACCAATATACTGTCAAGATTTGGATGTCCAAATAATCTTATCACAAATAATGCAACAACTTTTAAGTCAAATAAAATGGTATATTTCTGTAGAAAATATCATACCACTCTTGGAAATTACACTAATTATTATCCTCAGGGTAATGGGTTATTTGAATCTTCAAATAAAAGTTTGGTTAAAATTATCAAAAAGCTGCTAGAAGACAACAAGAAGTCATGGCATAATAAGCTTATAAATGTACTATGGGCTGATAGGCTCACCACAAAGAAATCAATTGGAATGTCACCATATTGATTGGTTTATGGAATGGATGTTTTTTTCCCATCTTCTTTAGGGGTTCTAGTTATGAAAATAATATAGGGGTTGCATGTTGAACCAAATGATACCCAGAGAAAGATAAATCAGACCATTCAACTGCAACAATCCAAGGAAGAAGTCTATAACAAAAAAAAGGTTATCCAAGTGAATGTCAAAAATATTTTTGACAGAAGAACCAAGGAAAATTATTTTCAGTTGGGTGACAGTGTTTTAAAGTGGGATTCAAGAAGAGAGGATAAATGCAAGCATGGACAGTTTGATAATCTGTGGAAAGGACCATATATCATCCATGCATTCATAGGTCATAATGCTTTTTTCCTCAAAGATTTGGATGGAACAGAGACACCTGGTGGACCTGTGAATAGAATTATGTTGAAGCATTATTTCTCATAATAATAGAGGTGTTTCTTAGATAATTTCATTGTAAATATCATTGTATTTACTATTCTGATTGGGTGACCTATTTACAGAAGTTGAAGCCCACAGAGAAGGCTCTCAGCTCCTCATTAATGTGCCCCCATAATTACTACAACAAAATAAATAAATCAAATGAAAACATTCCTGAGGTAGAAGATTCAAGGCCACTGGTTACAGGTTCTTGACACTTCTTAAAATGTTCCATCCCTAGCTGGAGCCACTGTTAGGGTCCTAAAATTTATAGGAGCACAAGGTGATTTGATATTTTATCTCAGTTATATGATATTGTAGATAATATTTCAATTTGCAAATGATTTCAAATATATATATATATATATATATATATATATAATAAAATGAAAAGAGGGTATTTAAAAAATAGAATAAATAGAAAAAATAAAAATAATATAAAAAAATAAAGATGAAAACCCCATAAAAAAAACAAAAAGATAGAACTGAAAGTGTTGCAAATCTAAATTCCTCTACTTGATATATAGTTTTATTTTTTTAAATAAGATGAAGGTTGTGTGCATCTTGTTCAAAATGCCACAATCCTTACTCATTGTTCGGATCATACACGTCAATCATGGCCAAACAAGTTTAAATTTTTGTTAATTATATTAGAGAATAAGGTTAGCCAAACTGTTTAATATTTGCTAATGATTAGTTAGGCATAAAAATAATGTTAATTCAAATGTTTAAGCTAAATCAATAAAGAAATAAATGGATAGGATATAGTAGGCTTTTGTTTTTTCAAAAAAAGAAATAAAACAAGGGTCTGAAATTCCAAATGCACCCTTAGGAATGAATAAAAGGGTCATTCTTCGAATTAGGTGAAAATTCGAAGTAAAAGAGGATAAAATATGGTTAGTTCTACTTCAAAGTATTATTAGTGCACTTTTAACCTAAGTTTGAAAAATATTATGGAATATGCGCTATCTTCCTAATGTTTGAATTCATTAAGGTTTTAACCAAAGTTTCGTCATGTAATAAAGGTCATTAAACGGCCAAAGCATTTGTCGCTTTTGGTTAAGGCACACACACTTAACAACTGCCCGATTTTCACTAGCTCAAATCTACGGCCAGAATTTATTTTCGCCCCCCACCCTCCCCCCCACCCCCCTCGCCATCCTACCTTTAGGACGAGGGGGGTATGAAAAGATAGTTTTACTCCCGTTGATCCCATACTATGTGTCACACTTTCTGCATTTTGAGACCCCCCCCCCCCCCTCACAATACCACTAACCGCTTAGACCCCCATCCAAAATCCACCTAACCACCCTCCTTTCCTACCCTTCCTTCCCACACGATCCCATCCATTATTATCCTGCCACGTGTCTATAACCATTAGCAATTTAAAAAAATTCTTGGGATAATCGTTAGCCCATTAATTTTTTCTCAGGGAACCATTCGAAACTCCAACGAACTTGTGCCCCCAATAGAAAAATCCTCATTACCATAATACTCTGTGGCGCCACCTTTTTTCACCTTTTCTTCTGAAAATTGTGTCAATTTTCCTCAATTTCCAGATTTCATACTCCACTGTTGTTCTTCTATTGACTAAGCATATGATCAAGCATTACAAAATTCCCAATTCCACTTCCAATCTTCTATAAATCTGCAATATCCCTGGTAAACATTCATTAGTCCCCCTTGTTTCTTTAAGTTTTCCATTAATAGGATGCCTCCAAAGAAGAAAAAACCTGAAGATTCTATCAAGCCAATGGTGCATCCCTCTGAAGACCTGGATCACATCCCCCTGGCAGACTGAGACTATAAAATGTCTCAGACTTAGTGTGAGTTCAATATTTTCGAACTCTACTGCTGGGTTGAGGAAAATTTTATTGATAAGTATAATGAAATTATACTTTGTAAGTCCAATCTCCCTCATTATATCTTTCCCCAAACCTTTCACTCCCCTGAATTTGTCAGAAAATTCGAAGCTTGTTATGTGGCAAACTAGAGAGCTATCATAGCCACAAGTGGTGAAATTTTACTCACCATTACCTCTAAGACCATTGGCCATATGATGCAGGCCCCTCCTGTAGAAACCAACACTCCTTTCTCCATAGAAACCTTGACTGAACTCTATCAGAAGTTGGATTTTTCCAAAAGAGCACATATTTTTGACATCTTCTTTCTTGAAAATACCCAATTTCCTAAGAAAACCCCACATTATCCATCTTCCATGTTCCTAGATCAGCCCAAGAAAATAATTTTTTGTTATCTTTTCTTCTGTGCTATTACTCTGATTAATGGGTAGATGAACCCATGTTAGGTTTCCTATCAATTTTTTCTACAAATCATAAGGCTTCAAACATTTTTAATTATAGTCAATTCTTAGCTGATAGTATACATGAACAACTCCTTAAGTTACCAATTGAAGGAGTATTCAGGTATACTTCTATTTTTGTTTATATGTTTATCTATTATCAGGTAGACAAATTCTAGTTTTCAATGCATAAATTAGATGAGGAAGGGAATCCACAGTCTGTCATATTTTGGAATTTCATGGTAATGAAAGATTCAGAGGATTTTACATTCAAGAAATACATTGAACAATTCATACATCCAGTAATGAGCATGTTGACCAGTTCTGCAGAACTAAGGATCAATGAAGAAATCAAGAAGATTCTACATTTGAAAGAGCAAGAAAAAACTAGAGATTGGTACCAGTACGAAAAATATACTGAGATCAGGGCATATGAGTGTGAATTTCCACCATACAAATTTCCCAAATACCTCCCAATGAGAGTATTTTCACTAGAGTACATAAGGCAGATGATCAACTCTGATGAGATCCATTTTGCTTCAGCCAAAACGAAATCCCAATTTATGATTAAAACTCAAGTTGGTCCCTTTGTTTGCAACAGTAGGACAGTAGGAGAAGAATCACACAATATTATCAAAGAGATGAAGTTTAATCTTAGTTTCACTTGGTCATATTATCCTCTAGGCATAATTTCTAAGTTAAGGGTGGAAAAAAAGACCGCTCATTATACCCATACTAATACGACAAAAATTTAAATATATGTCAATCAATTGACATGGACAAAGAATACTTTGCAGGAAGCTGAAGAAAAAGTGGTGTCTACTTCAAATTCACAGACTCCTACTCCTTAGGAAAAAACAGGAAAGAGGCGAAGAGAGGAAGAATCATCTTCAGTAACATACTGTGTAGGTAAAGGATTCAAGATAATGTAGAGAAAGAGGACCAAGAGGAGTCCTAAAATAGATTTAGAAAAGAATGTAGAACAAGGAGCTCCCATGATAATCAAAGAAACACCATCTTGAACACCATCAGGTAGAAAATTTGTTACATCTCCAGTTGTTAGCAAAGTTCTATGCTAAGTCATGAGTGTGTTTTAATTTTTTTCTTTTTAGGATAAAAATTTGTAAATTTCAAAAAATGTTAGAATTATACTGAAATTTAAGGTAGCGTCTATTTTATCCCTTTCGGGAAGTCCATTTTAATTTTTTTTATGTTTGTTTTTCCTTTACCCGATGCTATCAGAAATTCCAGTAACCTCCCCTGTTTTAAAAAATAAAATAAAAAACCGCATCCGCTCTTGTGTTAGCCATGTGTTCCTGATATTAACCAAGCTTTAAACCTTTTTATCATGAGATATGTCATGTGATAGGAAAGGTCTACGATGAGTGATGTTGAGTTAAGTTGTGGTCATACGTAAAGTTTTAGGTTTCAATCCGTACCTTTTCCTTTGTCATCCTAAGTCGTTATATCCACATGTCAAGGTGCATATCTAATGTCAAGGTAGATCGTGGATCTGAAATATAATGTGGTGACCTTTTGGTTTGATCATGCATGAAAAATCCCAGAATTTTAGGCCTCTCATAAGAATACGATGGAGGTGACTGCCAGCTCTAATTCCTTTCAGCTTCAATCACCTGTAGCGGATAATCTGAAACAAAACAACCAACTAAATTTAATCATGACTACCACAAGGTGTGTTATACAGTTTAGGATATTTCTCATTATGAAAAAATATCATGCATGGAAAGTTAAACCAACATATCATTTTAAATCACCGAAAGAAAGGGAAACCAATTAGTTTCTGAGTTCAGCTGTTGGTGAATGAGTAGTTCCAGTGAGAATCTTGAGGAGGGAGACTCAGTTTTCAGAAAGCTTGCATTGAAAACACAACACCTGTTAATTGAGCTCTCCTAATCTTGACACCTATCATATTATAACAAAAAACCTTATTTATTGCTGAAGATGACTAAGAAAGGAGGAAAAATAAAGTGCATTGAACCCCAAGGAGATGATTTAGTTTATGCTAATTTGAATGTGAGGAGGTTCTTTGTGCAAGAAGGGTGGTATCCATTTTTTTCAAGATTAGGAAGATCTCATCTAGGATTAGCTAAGGAATTTTCCATCTCATTTGATGGGCAAGAAGAAAATGTCTATGGCCTCATATTGTAGGTATCAGCAGGGTCTATTGCTTAAGCTTTCCACCTTCCATAGGAAGGAGAAAAATGGTTCAAAATCCAATTCATCACTGGAGGAGATCTCAACAAATTTATGAAGGATGAATACATAGACCCTAAATGGGCTAATGGGATTACCAGTAGTTATCTCAAAAAATAATGGGCTGAAACTATCAAGCTCATCAATATATACCTTACTTGTGAGAGGAGGTATATTGTTGCTTTTATTTATCACGTGAGGTTTTTGTTTGACATTACAGGTATGGAGACACTCAACCTACCTTTCTTTCTACTGAAATATTGACTAATATGTTAGCTAAGATACAAACCCATGCATTAGCTTCAAAGCATATCTTATATCATTAGGCTCTTATTAAGGTCTTGGTTGTTGAAGAACTGAGAAAAAGAAACCAGTCATGGGAGAAAATTATATTTTACAGGGTAGGCCAACCTGCACCTAAAAAAGACATTCCTACTCACCTATCTCCAGCTTCACAGCAACATTCTCAACCTTCCAAGCAGAAAGGAAAATGTCAGAAGCCAAATACTTCATCAGTTGGTAAAAGTACTAAAAGGAAAGCTAAAAGGAGAATATATACAAGAAGGCTAAAGGTAGAAAGGAAAGGGCTCCCTCAACCAAAGTTCAAGAGAAGTTGGAGAAAGGAGAAGGTTCATCGACCAAAAAGCCCAAACCAATTAATATTGTGCTTCCTATTTCTCCCTTTCCCAAGGTTTATACCAGAGTACGAAGAGGAAATTCTGTAGCTGCAGAAAAATCAAAATAACATGTGCTGCTAGAAGTTTCGGAAGAAAACATTAAAAAAAAGACTCAGAAGGACTATCAGCCCACCAAGTCACATGAGGAGCTCTTGAAGGATGCAGGGTATGATATTAGCCGCAAGAGAAGACAAAAATATGCAAAACAAGTTGCTGGTAGTAGGAAAAGACATACAAGAGACAACAACAAAGTTAGGCTGAAATCTAAAGCCCTACATAACCCAATTTTGCTGACAGAAGTTATAGATATTGAGAGGCAGTCTGAAGGGTTACAGAGTGTAACTCCTTCAATTGAAGATTATAGTGGGTCCAAGAAGAAATATAAGGGTAAAGCCCCTTCATACCAACAAATAGGATCCTTTAAAAGAAGAAAATTCTAGAAGAGCTCGGAAGATAAAAAAACCATTGAAAAAGAGACAACCATCAGGACCACAAGGTGAAAATCAAAAATTGACAAACAAACATATTTGGACAAGCTTGCAGAAGTTGCAACTCATATGAAGGAGAGGTAAAAGGATGCCCCAACGAAATACCTTTTTTCCTAACTAGTTATATTTTTGAACAAGACCAATATTCAAAATTTATTATTATGCACAGGATTTTTCAAGTATTTTGTGTGCATTTTTGAAAAGGAAACATAGCATTACCAGAATTCTCGGTAGCATTACAATTTTGTGCAGTTACAGGTTTCTACCGAAAGTTCTAGTAGCATCCATTTTAAATGATTTTTGACAGTTGTCACCAGAATTTTCGAGTTAGTCCAAGGATGAAAAGGACTCATAAAGATATCGACATGTCAAGTGATGATTGATAAGTGGTTTTGAGGTTGTTAAAAGTCACATTTAATGAAGACACATGGGTTTTAAAGAAACAAGGTCATGGAGAGACAAATCAACAAAATGGAGGCATGATTCCAGCACACTCACGAACTCAATTTTGAACTGTCATCTGTCTTCCTATATACATCTTTCCTATTAGTTATATTTCAGTAGGATATGTCTTTAATGTCCCATAACTCCTATGTAATGTGAGGAAGAGTGGATCCTTATTTTTAGGAGAGATGGAGTTGGTGCATCTCTATCTATAAATATCATTTGTAAATTCCATTTCAGGGTTGGATTTTGGTTGAACTGAAGACTTATAATAATAAATAAAACTCTTTTTTTCACTTCATGCTGGAGGATTTTGTGTTTCAAGGACTATATAATGTATGGTGTGTTTCTCTCATTGTTTTATTCATCAGATTTATGAGTTGCAGCAGCTAGTAAAGTGTGAGTAAGAGAACTATTAGAAGATCTAATATTAATTATATTATTTTTAGTTTTATGGAAATCATCTCTATGTTGTGTAGATAATGTTATTGAAGGTTTCATGAAGGATTTATGAAATTCTTTATGAATGTATTATGCTTTCTTAATGTTGTTTCCTTTACATAAAACATAATTTATGTAAAGGAAACTCTTGTAGCTGTGTGACTGATTTAGGATATGCATATTTCTTAGATTGAGTACCAGCTATTTGTCACCTTTCATCTGTCACAATCTACTCCCTATACTACAAATTTATCCATTCAATTTATACTTTCCACAACTTGCCAAATGAATGAAAGTCTAAAAGAGTAAAAATCATTTCAAACTCTTTAAGAAGCCATCCCACCACTTAAAATTTTTTACTTTGAAATGAACTATGATGTGTAAGGCTTACTCCTTTGCATTCAATGAGTGACTCCTTGGCTCCATAGAGGATAAAGATCTCCCTGCAAGGCTCTAAGAATATTTTGCAGTTTCATTTCCTTTTCATTGGGTTATGAAGTCTTATTATGAAACACACCTATATTTACAATGAAAAAAGCCTTAGTAAAATAATTTTTTGAGGAAGCACCCATTAAATGGGACTCCAAATAGTTCTATCCCATCAGGATGTTGCAAATCAAAAGTATTATTCCGTAAAATATTGGATATTATGAAAGGACAAAGCCATAAATCATCAAATTTGGAATTCTTACCTGGGTCTTGATGACGTGCATCCCATTTCAACACCAGATCTTCAATCTCAAAATCTTCCTTTTTAGTCCCTTTTTCAAGAACTTTCTTTACAGCTTGATGATATTTCCTTACCAAATCATATTGTGTTCTTGCTTTTTCTGCACTTCTATGATCTAATAAATTCTTCTAGTCATGTCATTTGGTTCAACTTCACGATCTTGCAGAAATTTAGCTACAGGAATGGCTAATTGGACTAGAAAAAAAGCATCAGTTCCATAAACCATTTGAAAAGGTGATGTATTAATATATTTTTTATTGTCACCCTCTTAGCCCATAAAGAAAATTTCATTTTAGAGTCTCGGGCTTTCTTTTTTTGCTCCAATAGCTTATTGATGATTCTTACCAAACTTTTGTTAGATGATTAAGCTAAACCATTCCCTTATGGATAGTAAGTTGTAGAGTGACTAAGATGAATACCATAATCTTCACAGAATTTACCAATGGAGTAGCTTTAAAAGAAACTGCATTATCTGATACTAACCTTGATGTACATCTGAATCTGGTTATGATTCCCTCTAGAAAGCTAATGATGAATTTATGAGTAGAATTCTTGGTAGGTATTGCTTCAATCCATTTGGTGAAGTAATCAGTTGAAAAAGAATCCAACGATGATGTCCACTTGAAGGTGGATGAATTTCCCCAATGAAATCCAATCCCCATTGCTAAAAAGGTGCAGAAACAACTATGGGTTTGAGAGGAAAGTATTTCAAATGTTTTTTACAAGTGAAATTATGACATTTTTCAGATGCTCTCACCTCAGCACATACATCAGAAAATAAGCTAGGCCAAAAATAGGCAGCTCTCAGTATTTTGTATGCAGTAGTTCTCCAATAGTGATGACCTCCACACACACTACTATCCATATCAAACATAACTTTCTTGGACTGATGTGTGTCAATGCACCTCAAAAAAACTCCTATAGGATATTTCCAATATAAAAAGTTATCCTTGATGCAAAATTTAATGGTTTTCAACTTCAAATATCTCGCTCCTCTTTTATCAAAGTTTGGATGAGGTTTAAAATGTTGTAGTAAATAAATGATATCCTTATACCAGCTGCACTCAATAAGATTTAAATTTACTACCATGTTGTCAATAAGTTCTGAAATTTTCCCTTCGAGATTGTCATCCATGAAATTCAAGCCCAAAACTCTACAATTTTCTTCAGCTAGTATTTTTGCTAATCCTTGACCTTTTATTAGTTTGGCATGCTTTATCTCTAAATAAAATTCAATAAATTTGGTCAACCACTTACTTCTTTTTCCTTCAATATCAGGCTGAACTAATATTTCTCTAACATTAGATGAAGGTACATAGGAAATAATTTGAACATGCAGAATATAAACTCTAAAAACCTTCAAAGCTTTAACTAATTCATAAGAATGATTTTCCAACATTTCATACTTCAATTCTACATCTTTAAGAGATATGCTAAAAAATGCTATTGGGGCTTCCTTATTTTCTACATATTTTTGTAATAAAACAAAAAAAATAGTATCTTGAGAGGAAAATGAGAATATTAAGAAAGGCTTCCAGTATTCAAGGCTTACCAACTGAGGTGATTCAATGATAGATTTTTTCATAAGCTCGAATGAATTTATGGCTTCAAATGTCCACTTGACTTCTTTTTCCTTCTTCAACATGCAAGTAATATGCTTCACCACTTCAACAAAATTGGGAATGAATCTTCTTAAAAAATTTATCTTACCAAGGAAATATTGAATGTCTTTCTTGGATCTTGGAAGTGTTAAGTCCTGAATTGCAATCACTCTTTTGGGATCAATTTTCACTCCATCTTTAGAAACTATGTGACCCAAAATATTACCTTATTTAAGAGAAAAATGAGGCTTCTTTGGATTCAATGATATACCATATTTTCTGCATTTAAAAAATACTTGTCTCAAGTTTTGAAGGTGCTCTTGATCTGAAGCCTAAAAAAAAGTAATATCATCTAAATAGATGACGAAGAATTTGTCTTTTTCTCCAATGAATGCAAAGTCCATAGCATGCCAAAAAGTATCTTTGGCATTCATAAGCCCAAATGGCATATTTTTATACATGAATGTTCCCCAGGGAGTAGTGAATGTTGTCTTCTCTCGATATTTCGGCCAAACCGATACTTGGTTGTACCCGGAGAACCCATTTAGCATGGAAATTATATATGACTTGGTTACCTTTTGAAGAATATGATCCATCTTTGGCAATGGATAATTATATTTCTTGGATCATTTGTTAATATTCCTGAAATATACACATAATATGACTTTACCACTCTTCTTCTTACTAGAACTAGATTAGCAACCCAGTCTAAGTATCTCAATGGAATGATAATTTTAGCATCCAAAATTTTCTTCACTTCCTTTTCCACCAGTGGTAACAATATTTGATTGATTTGTCTTAATTTCTGCTAGAATGGCTTAGTACCATCTTTAAAAGGCATTCTATGCTCAATGATAGTTGTGTCATATGTCTTAAGATCCTCATATTTCTAGGAAAACACATCAACAAATTCACAAAAAAACTTGTGGTATTCAATATTTCTTTCTTCTGATAAAGCTTTTGACAAATTAACATACCTTAGCTCTAGTTGTGTACCCAAATCATAATCTTCCAATTATGCATCTATTTCAGCTAACTGTGGTTTAACTGAAACATCACTGTGATAAAAAATATTCTCAAGTGGGATTGCCCCTTAGGAATATGATTAATAGGTAGTTGTATGATAGGCTGATCAAAAATTTGTATTAATAATAAACATTTTCCTTCATGAGATCTTCATCCTGATCAATGTTTAGGACACAAAATTATTTAGCAACTTTAATGAATCTTATATTCTCCTGATCATCCTCAAAATTTTCCAATGTTTGAGATTATCAAGAAGCTTAGGTCTAATCCTAACTTCCAATTCATAGTTTAGTTTTATAGGTATTGGAATATTGAATGAGCTTGCTAAAATAGAAAGTGAATCAACCAAAATATTACTTTCTCTCGGAACTAAAGAAATGTTAATGGCCAGGAATGAGTCTTCTATAATTGAATTATGGTAATCCCCGAGTCTGGGATGCTTAGTTTGATAAACATTTCTAATTTGCTAAATAATAATCTCATCATATATATAGAAATTATATACAAGATTCATGTATATATCCAGATTCTCCTGATCTAACAATATTTATCTTCTTGCTAAATACAAAATCCTTCCACTGTTAATCTTTTGTGGAAATTTAAGAACTTAATTGCAAACACGTGAAGCAATAAAAACAATCGCACATAACATAATTGTTTAGCCTGAAGCTAAAAAACCCAACTATCATATATTATGTATCATGGAGATCATGTAACAATCTCATACAAATCTTAGTACATAAGCTCTCAGTACAATCAATCGTCACACACTAACATGAAGAAATCTGCAAATCCATGCACTGATTTCTTGCCACCTGATAGCCTGCCTCCACTGCACAATCCCTGCTGAAAAATACCCCTGAATGAATTCGAATTGGCCTTTCCTTGATTGCGCAATCCTAATTGGCGTCTCCAATGCGTGTGTGATGCAATCAATGCATCACTATAGTCACAACAAATAGTCCATCTCACCCTTTCACCTATCTCTCCACTGGGTCTCCATTGGAACTGACATGCACTGTATTTATCTATTGTCTCTGTTTAGTTGTTAGTGCGTTATTAGTTGTAAATTAATTAACTAATTAATTCACTCCACTCTCACTAGTGTATCATTTAGTTAGACTAGATACAACTAGATCAACTGAGTTTAACTCCATTAACTAAGTTAAACTGAATAAAAACTCCATGAACTACTCTTCCAACTCTGTCATAACTTTACCACTTCAGTTCTAACTAAGTCCTCCATGCATGAACCACCAGTAAATCCTAGGAATTGCATAATTCCTTCAGCCCACTGATTTGCCAAATATGTATACTAAAATTAAGTGCTCCAAGAGAATGAGTTGATATTTAGAGTCTGATTATTATTAAGGCTAATAATAATCGACACTTCTATTTTTATATTGACGATCTATAAATAGACTTTGCCCAATATTCTAAAATTATAATTTCATCTTTTTTTCCAACTTGACCAACCATCCACAAATAGCATCCTGCAACTTCTGAAATATGATCACCATATCTAAAAATAGATTTACACCTAAAAATAGCCTGCAGGCCCACTTAGTGAAGGTGACTGATTTTCACTAAGCTCATCATCTTGTTGAATCTCAACACTCCCTCTCAAAAAGATAGGGATTATCCTTCACCCTGATCCTGCATCTATGGTATTTGAATTTTCTCTTGCCGAGCGCCTTCATCACAATATCTGCATCCTGATCTTCTGTAGGAATGTACTGAAGCAACATGATCTTCTGCTGCGCACAATCTCTGATATGATGATACCGGATATCAATCTGTTTATATCTATCATGAAACACAGGATTAATTGAGATTTTAATGCAAATCTGATTATCGCAATGTATCACTATAGGATCTAAATGTGAATTGAACAAACCGACGAAGATCTTCCTCATCTAGATAGCCTCACATTCAACTTGAATTTCTGCCATGTATTTTGCTTCTGTTGAACTATGCCACAGATCTTTGTTTCTTTCTGTACCAAGAAACTATTGTAGATCTGATACTGAAAACCCCTCCTGATGTTCTCTTTCTGTCTGTTGGCCTGCCTGCCTAATCTGCATCCATGAAGCCATGCAACTTTACTTCATCCATCTGTCTGTACCATAAGGCATACTCAGATGTGCCCCTGAGATACCTCAATACATGCTTGCCTGCCTTACAAAAGATCTTGGTAGCCTTAACCATCGCTTGTGAAATCTGGTTCACCGCATAGCATATGTCTGGTCTTTGTAATATCCCAAAAAGGGAATGCATATCAATGCCTATTGAAATAACACACTTTTGGTAAATATGTGCATTTAAATCAATATGAAGCTCCTGGATCCCTTAGATCAGTTTATCTGGGGTCTAAATCCAAAATGAGAGAAAAAAAAAATCAAAATAGGTGTGCTAAACAGATCTCCCACCACCTAGTCTAGCTGAAAAACACCCAAAGAGGGGGGCTGCAGCTACGTACAAAAAACTGCTTTAGAAATAATGTAGTTTTGGAAAGCATGAGAAGGAGGCCATCAATAAAGATCAAATTTTGAATATAAAACATCAAATCAGATTTATCTTGATGCTCTTACGTTATACAACAGAATATAGAAGACAAGAGAGAAGAAAATCTTCAGAAAAGAAGGCTGCAACACATGTATTTACTGCAAAATGGCTTAACAATGTTATTTTATGGAGCTGCAGCAGCTGATATAGAGTAGATCTATGTACAAACTATCAGATCCATTTTAGATCTGTACACTAGAAAGGATATATTACAAGATGCCCTTAGGTTTTTGATGAAATCATGCAATACAAAGAGTAGATCTGAGTTTAAAGTAGCAGATCTGCAATATTATTCAGAAATTTCTGAAGATGATTTTACATTAGAAAGAGATCATATCTATACAGAACATGGATCAACAAGATAATCCATGGATCACCAAAGTGAAATTCACAACCCAACACCAGATATCTCTTCTTAAAAAGGGGATCAAAACACCTTGCAAAACCTCCTCTAAAAATAATGCAGTCCTGGGGGGAAACTGCGTTGTAGCTTGAAGCACTGAGTTGGCTTGATGCCAAGATGTGAAATATCAGCTCCAAAGGTTCAAAACTCTCTTGCCCATGGGATAGAAGACTTTCCTAGTGAAAAGAGGGCCTGAAATGGCCTAGATCTGAGCAGATTTGACCTCTAGTTGCTACAGCTTGCAAGGACAACCTAATCCTAAAAAGGATCAACGTTGTAGTTGAAAGATGAGCTTGGCCAAATGCTTGATAGTGGATGAAATCAGAAATACTCCTCCAAGAAATCCTCAATGGAAGAGGTGGGATCCCTGCATAGGAACTCCTAAGTGCTAAGAAACACTATTCTCAGCTAAACAACAGAGAATGATATTTGTCTAAACAGAAAAGATACTAAAAAATATGCACAATCAACAACCTCCTCTTGATACCTTCCTCTTCCTTTTATAAGATGAAAGCCTTGTCAAACCCTAAACCACTTTGATGAATTAGCTCCTTTCACATGAGGGGCCTCCATATAGAACTGCGTTGTCCCTCCATGAGGTTCATTGTATCTAGACAACGTTGTAGATTTGGTCAAGGTTGACCCAGTCTCATAGCTCAAACCCCTTTCACACCTGCAAGTGATTTGTTTACATGGCCCAGATTTATCCCTGTTCATATGGGCATTGATTTATTCATTCTTTTCAAGATTTTTACATGTCCTCCTTTATTAATTTATTCATGCAATAGAAAATGAGACAAAAAGTGTATATTCCTCTTAGCTTAGGCTAAGTAGGAATATTACAGTTCTCCCCTCCAAAATGTTGCTTGTCCTCAAGCAACTGATAGGGTGAGTGCTACAGTACTTCTCCTCATCCATTGGTGACACCATCAAGGATCAAGTCCTCCTCATAAGCCAAGTGTTCACCAAGCCAAGACATCATGAATTGTTCCTCCAAGGTCATCATCAGATGTACATAGTCCATCCCACAAGGAGTGAAAAATTCAATAGAAATAAACATGGCTGGACCAATTCTTTCTCTAAAAAATGTAGCATGGGGTACATAGAGAAGTTCCATTCCATGTGGTACACACAAACTGCCCATCCTCCCTCCATACAGTCCCATAAATATCACAACTATGTCATCCAATTATGGAAGCAAAATTACATATACACAAACATAAATTTGAGCTTGAGGAGGTGGGTCAAAATGCCACATGTGATGCCAGCGCAGTGCATCTCTTGCCTACATTATATCAAGGTGTGGCAAGTGGCATTACCACCACACATTTGCTGAATAAGTCATCTTAACATAGATGAAGATGTTAGATGTGTTTGGTGCCTTTGGGAAGCACCCATCATGAAAAGGAATCTCCCTTTACACAAGAAAGGAGTGGCCAAGTTTAGAATTTCTATTGGCCCACCAAACGCCATGAGATCCACATGATATCTCACTCCCTTTAGGAGTCATATCCTACAAAAACATGGTAAAAGAATGTGATAAATCAGAAAATGAAACTTGCTTTGCATGATCAAATCCTTTACCATCATAGTTCCTCATACACATGGAGTTGTGCATGGGAATTCCCCCTCTCCCAAAAGAAGAAAGAAATGGCTGAAATGACTCTTGGATAGAGTCCATTGGCTGCCCCAACTCCACATAGCTCATGCACTCTTGAAAGTGTTGATGTAGTTCCTCTCTCAAGCCTTCCCAATCAAAGCTCCTTATGATCAGGGTGTAGATCTTCATTGACTGCATATGGCTGAGAAAGAATTATGTGTGTGCCCCTTGTAGTATCTTTTGCTTGAGCTTGGAAGCTCTAGACAAGAATACCCTACCATGATGATAGATGAATCCCCTTTGGACTAAGTAGCCCTCTTCTTGTTGCATGTCATCTAGTAACATACATGTGTGGAGATCTTTGGAATACTCTACAAGCAATTGAGATTTCCAGTATAGATCCACACTGTTCAAAAATGATAGCGTTGATGATACATACATGGGAGTGTCTGTCATGTTGCTGATCTCTTCTTTGACATTTCTCATGCCAAATATGTGTGTTGGAAGGTTGATCCTCCCATTCTCCTCATCCCACAGCGTAGATCTAGAAATGAGAGGGGGTGATAGTGATGAAGGGAGAAGATCCTCCTTAATCTTGAGCTATCCCAAGACCCCTAGCACTATAGCTTGGTCTTCCATTGCTCCAATCCCTCCTGGATCTAAATTTGGAGTAGCACTCTATGAGGCCTTTCCCACAAGATCTGAATCTAGTGGCCTCCCAGGTGGTTTGCCACTAGATAAGAATGTCCCATGTAGAATTCTCATGAACATAAGAGAAGGGACTGTGAGGTCCTTGCTTCCACTGCACAAATCCATCTCTGTTGTTTGTGTGGAAGTGCTAGGTGAGGGGTAAGTATGCATGCCTTGTATCATTTGAGGTTCACCACTTTTCATGTCTACCCATTCCATTTGCAAAGCCTTCTAATCAGTGGTGAATTTTCCCAATGTAATCAACCATTGGACACCCAAAATGATATTGGTGTCTTGTATGTCAACTATAAAAAAGTGATCCACCAAAGTGTAGGACCCCATAGTGACTGAAAGTGATGGGACATAGTGCATGCATTGCATTTTCTTATCTCCAAGGACCAAAACAGAGAATCCCTCCATTAGGGGAATTTTGAGGTCTAAAATGGGCCTCCTAAGGAAATTATAAAATAATAGTGGAAAAAATCAAATAAGATTTGATGACATCATAAAATTTTAGAGGGAAAAATGGAAAAACTACTTTTTCAACTCATATTTTCAACTTATATCCTAAATTTTTTACTCAAATTTCGATTGGGAGTACTCGTTGGATGCGAAATTTAATCCCCCATCCAAGGAGTACCCATGTTGCATACTTTCGATGGGTCCTAGTACACGAAAAATGAGAAATACATTAAAAAACATGATTACAATCATGTTTTTTATGTATTTCTCATTTTTCGTGTAGTAGAGTTCATCGAAAGTATGCAACATGGGTACTCCTTGGATGAGGAATTAAATTTTGCATCCAACGAGTACTCCTGCTCGAAATTTGAGTAAAATTTTTGGGAGATAAGTTGAAAATACGAGTTGAAAATGTAGTTTTATTATTTTATTATTTTTTAATATTTTTACCCTTTTATTTAAAAAATGGTGAATCATCCCCCATGGTTGACATCATCATCTTGAATCCTATTTGTTGTTATAAAGTTTATTTTTGTTGTACATTTTTCTTATGAGGCCCATTTTAGACCTCAAAATTCCCCTAATGAAAAGTATTAGTGGGTATTGCCCTCCTTTGCACAAGATGAGAATCAATAAAGTTGTGGGTTACCCCCACTGTCAATCAGTACAGAAACCCTCTGATTCATGATTGAACCTTGTACTCTTAAGGTCAAGTATCTAGGTACTCCTCTCAAAGATGTAAGAGTTCCTCATATTAGAGAAAAGGCTCCATTCCCATCTCCAGATGGTGTTGGATCTCCCTCAACATTGTCAGCATTGTGACCTCTCCTTGGTTCATCATCTTCTCCTTCCTCCTCAAAATATGAGAAGAATTCTATGTAGTGTGTTTTCCCAGCATCACATCTATGTCCAAGTGCCCATGAATCTTGGAAAGTGAAACATAGCCTCTTCTTTCCCAGCTCCCTTCGGACTTCAATATCAAGAGGCTTCTTGAATGATCTCTCCTTGGAAGGAGCAACTTTCTCTTCCTTCCCTTTAGAAAGGTAAAGGGCCTTGTTCTGAAAATTTGCCTTTAATTTTGGCAAGGCATCTTGTAGGTCTCTAGCCCTCTCAATGGCATCATGAAAAGTGATGGGCTTGGTATATTTAACCAACCCATGCAAAGGTTCATCAAAGCCATCGATGGACATGTACACTCTCCTTGATGTAGACAAATCAGGGACCATAATAGATAATCTCAGAAACTCAAAGATATAAGATTCTGCATTTCCTGACTGCTTCAACTTTGCAAGGCTCATGAAAGGTACTTTTGGATCCTTTCTGTCAAACCTCTCTGCCACCCTTCTAGTGAATTCAGAATAGGGAGTCACATTAGCATGGCCCAATGTAGACAACCCATGGAACCACCAATTGTGTGCTTCACCTTCAAAGTGTAGCGCTACAATCTTGATGGCTTCCATCTCAAGGACTTTGTTTAACTGAAAGTAGATATCTAGATTTTCTACCTCTGCTTTGGCAGAACTGGTGGATGACCCATCAAAATTGGGTAAAAATAATCTACCCATAGAGTGATGTCGATCATGATTCTGAATGAATCCACCATCTCTATACTGATGCCTTGGTCCTCTTTGTCCTTGAGGTGAAAAAACTCTTGAAAAATCAAGTGGTCCTTGAATCTCTGATTATGAGACTCATATTCCTCAAATTAGTCTTCAAGGGATGCTTGCTATTAAGGCCCTTCATTCTCCACAACCAAGAAAGTAGGCATAGTAGAGCGTTGTGGAGCTTGTGGCTGGTTCACTGGTTGATCAATCTAGCGGCGAGACATGCCAGAGCTTTCTTTAGGATGAAATATCCTAGGATATTCCTTCATCCTGTGTATTCTCATCTCTTTTATCTCTCTAGCAAGATCTTTCATGGCTACCAAAATATTTCTTGCAAACACTTCTCCTTCTTTATCACTTCCAGATTCAGGGGCTTTCCCCTTGTCCTGATCATCATTAGTGTAATCAAATTTCTTCTATCCTCTATGCAGATATCTCTTCTCTCTATCAGTAAGAGGCTCATATTCTCCTGAAGCCATCTTGGTTTCAGCTCTTCAATGATAAGCATAGGTTTTTCCAAGAAAGAAGCTCTAATACCACTATAATATCCCAAAAAGGGAATGCATAGCAGTGCCTACTGAAATAACGCACTTCTGGGAAATATGTGCACTAAAATAATTTTGCAGCTCATGGATCCCTTAGTTCAGTGGCTCTAGGATATAAATCCAAAAGGAGAGCAAAAACAAATCAAACTAGGTGTGTTAAACAGATCTCCCACCACCTAGTCTAGCTGAAAAACACCCAAAGAGAGGGGCTGCAACTATGTACAACAAACTACTTCAGAAATAATGTAGTTTTGGAAAGCATGAGCAGGAGGCCATCAATAAAGATAAAATTTTGAATATACATCAGCAAATCAGATTTATCTTGATTCTCTTACATTATACAGTAGAATATAGAAGACAAGAGAGAAGAAAATCTTCAGAAAAGAATGCTGCAACACATGTATTTACTGCAAAAAGGCTTAACAACATTAATTTATGGAGCTACAACAGCTGTATGTTACACTTCAGAACTAGAGAAGATATGTGTATAAAATATCAGATCCATTTCAGACCTGTACACTAGAAAGGCTCTATTACAAGATCCCCTTGGGGTTTTGATCAAATCATGCAATACAGAGAGTAGATCTGAGTTTAAAGTAGCAGATCTGCAATATTATTCAAAAATTTCTAAAGATGATTTTACATTAGAAACATATCACATCTATACAGAACATGGAACAGCAAGATAATCCATGGATCACCAAAGTGAAAGGCATAGCCTAGCACCAGAGATCTCTTCTCAAAAGGGGGATCAAAACACCCTGCAAAACCTCCTCTGAAAATAACGCAGTCTTTGGAGGGAAACTGCTTTGTAGCTTGAAGCACTAAGTTGGCCTAATGCCAAGATATGAAATATCAGCTCCAAAGGTTCATAACTCTCTTGCCCATGGGATAGAAGACTTTCCTAGTGAAAAGAGGGCCTAAAATAGCCTAGATCTGAGAAGATCTGACCTCCACTTGCTACAGCTTGCAAGGAAAACCTAATCCTAAATAGGATCAACGCTATAGTTGAAATATGAGCTTGGCCAAATGCCTGATAGTGAATGAAATCAGCAAGACTCCTCCAAGAAATCCTCAATGGAAGAGGTGGGATCCCTGCATAGGAACTCCCAATTGCTAAGCAACACTATTCTCAAGTAAACAACAGAGAATGGTATTTGTCTAAACAAACAAGATACTCAAAAATATGCACAATCAACAACCTCCTCTTGCTGCCTTCCTCTTCCTTTTATAAGATGAAAGCCTTGTCAAACCCTAAACCACTTTGATGAATTAACTCCTTTCACATGAGGGGCCTCCATCTAGAACTGCGCTGTCCCTCCATGAGGTTCATTGTATCTAGACAGCACTATAGATTTGGTCAATGTTGACCCAGTCTCATAGCTCAAACCCCTTTCACACCTGCAAGTGATTTGTTTACATGGCCTAGATTTATCCCTGTTCATATGGGCATTGATTTACTCATTCTTTTCAGGAGTTTTACATGTCCTCCTTTATTCATTTATTCATGTAACAGAAAATGAGACAAAAACTGTATATTCCTCTTAGCTTAGGCTAAGTAGGAATATTACAATCTTGTATTAACTAAATACATGAGTGAACCCACCAACTGTTGATAAATAGTGGCATCCACTACCTCTGCCGATGTAGCATCCTCTTTCCTCCAATTTCCTGGAAGAGGAGTGTCGATAGGCTTGCAACCTTGCATGTGAAATTTCTCTAGTATCTCTCGGGCATACTTTCCCTAAGACACAAATAGTTCACCTTCCCGCTGCCATATTTCCAATCCAAGGAAATAATGAAGGAGGTCGAAATCCTTCATTTCAAAGTCCTTTGCAAGATCTGCCTTGCATGAGTGTATCAATTGCTCATCATCCGTTAGTATTAAATCATCAACATAAAGAACAATGATTAAAAGCTTACCCTCCACCACAATTTGGTATAGGTTTGCATCCGGCTCACTCTTGGTGAAGCCAAGTCTAGTGAAATAGTTGTTGATCCGAGTGTACCAAGCACATGGTGCTTGCTTCAGCCCATACAGCACTCTTTTGAGCCTGCACACATGCGACTCGCTGCTGAAGATTTCAAATCCTTTAGGCTACTCAATGTACACCTCTTCCTGAATGATCCCATTAAGGAACACAATATTCACATCCATCTGATGATTGTGCCAACCCATCTGCGCTGAGAGATCAAGGATGGTCCTTATGGAAGAATACCGTGTGACAGGCGCAAAGGTTTCTTCATAATCAATCCCCTCAATTTGTGAGAAGCCCCCGGAAAAAAAATTTCCTTATACTTCTCGACGCTCCCATCAGCAACTTGCTTTACCTTGTAGATCCATATTAATCCTACAACTGATTTACTCACTGGCCTTGGATCAATCTCCCAAGCATTGTTTCTGACAATGGAGTCATGCTCCTCCACCATGGCATCTACCCATGTGGGCTCTTGCACTGCTTCTTCAAAATAAGATGGCTCGGTCATGATACACTTGCTCATGAGAGCCATGTATCTAGTAAATCGGTCAGGTGACTGTTTCTTTCTATGTTGTGATGTAGGGACTCCTACATTTTGTGCCGCATCAAGCTTCAATCTCTCAGCTTCTGTGGTACGCTTTCTGCCTTGTCTGATGTTTGGTTCTTCATGAGTGGACTCCTCCACTCCATGAATCTCCTCCTATGGTTGATCCACATCTAGAGGCTCATCTTTGGGAACAAGAAGTTCCTCCTCTGCATGCAAGTGTAGCTCCCTCTCAAGCGACAACTTCATGGCTTTCACCTCATTGAATTTTATATCTCGTCGCACCAAAGTAATTCGACTGTTTGGAAAGTACACACGATAATTATGGGGTGTTTCTATGTACCCCACAAATATCCCAACTTCTTCAGTTAGCTCCAGATTCTTCCTAGCATCCTTTGTCACATGAATGTAAGCAAATGAGCCAAAAATATTCAAATGAGAAATATCAGGCTTCTTACTAGTAAAAGCTTCTTCAGGTGTACTCATGCCAAGTACTCTATGAGGACAACGACTTTGCACATAAACTATAGTGTTGCATGCTTCTGCCCATAAGTGCATTGGTAGGTTGTGGTCATGCAACATAGCTCATGCAACACCCATGATCATTCTATTCTTCCTCTCCACGACCTCATTCTGGTATGGGTTATGAGGCGCTATGATTTCTCTTTGAATTCCTTCTTCGCTACAAAAGTTTTGAATTCGCTCGAGATATATTCACCACCATTATTGCTCTGTAGAGCCTTCACTTGCTTCACCGACTCCTTCTCCACCAATGCTTTAAACTCACAGAACTTTGAGAATGCTTTTCTCTTCTTCTGCATGAAGAAGATCTAGCATCTACGAGAATAGTCATCAACAAATATAACATAATACATGTGTTTTTCTGTTGAAGCAACCTAGAAAGGTCCACACACGTCTGTGTGAATTCTCTCCAGGATCACCGAAGCACAGTTCTCCTTCTCATGAAAGGTGGTCTTTACAAACTTACCCATAGTACATACCTTTCACTGATCTGACTGCACAAGAGTACCCTTGGGAATTCGAGTAGAAATCTACTACAAAATCTTCAAAGCACCATGGTGAAGATGGCCCAATCTCCTGTACCATAATTCGCCCTCATCCCGGCTCACCACTTCTTCTACTTTCCCCATCATTGCAGCGTAGCCATCTACCTCCAGCTTGTAGAGATTCTTAACTTGAATCCCTATCCTATTGGTTTGAATTATTTTTTTATGTCGCAGGAAAGCTTTTCCCTCGCTGAAAACAACATCATAACCTCTATCTTCCAACATTGCGACTGAGACCAAGTTCTTCTTCAAACCTAGAACATGCATAACATCTTTCAACAAAAATGGATTACCTGAATCCCTCTCAAAGGTAATGGTCCCAATGCCGGTCACACTGTATCGACCATTGTCACCCATCTCTATATGCATTTGGAGGTTATTCTCCTCCAAGTCACTAAACAACTCCTTGTAACCCGTCATATGGAAAGACGCATCACTATCAAGATACCAAACCGATCCCATTGAGCTTGAAACCAAGCATGCGATCAAAGAGAAATAAAGTTAAAATTGTGAGGCTAAGGCCTCTCCAATTGCAGCTCCAACATCCTTCTTGTTCTTCTTTTTCTATGGGTAGTTAGTGGCGAAATGCCCATGTTCGTGACAGTGAAAAAACTTCACCTTGGACAAATCCTGATTCTTGCCTTTAGCTTCAGATTTTGGAGGGAATTTATTCCCCTTCCCTTTCCTTTCTTTGGGAGCCAAAGAGAAATTCTCTTCATCATCATTCTTTGATGAAGAGCCATCCCTAGTACTTCACCTTATCTCCTCCTACACAAGATCCAACCAAAGTCGCTCCCATCCCGACAGTTTCTCTCGTCCATTGATAGAGTCTTCGTAGCTATGCCAACTCTTCAAAAGCACAAGGAGAGCCAAGCTCACCAAGTATTCATCATCAATAGTAATCCCCACACTTCCTAGTTCATCCCTATAGTGGAAAAAATTTGTGAGATATTTTGGAATACTGTCGGCCTTCTCCATTTTTATTTTTCTAAGCTTATCTTTCAATACCATCTTCCTCTGGTCACTACTGCTTTGGAAAAAATCTGTCAAAGCCTTCCACATTGCAAATGGAGTGGCTTTCCCATGAAGGCTGGAAACAATATGGTCCTTCACACCTTCCAATAGAATTATTCTTGTCTTTGCTACCTTCTTTTGCCATGCGTCAAGGAATGCAGCATCGCTAGAACCAAGCTTAGGAACATCGCTATCAATGAACTCCTTCATTCCATTATCTTCCAGCACCGCCTCCATGCTATCCTTATAGGCTATGTAATTCGATCTACCCTCAAGGGCATACTCCAATTGCAACCCATTGAAAGACATTTTGATGTATACTCAACTGTCGCACCAAGAAATTTCTGCAGCAAATATGAATTGTCCACCAGCACAAACTCAACAATTCTTCACAATTGCAATCTTCAAGAATTAACACTGCTCTGATACCATGTAGAAATTACATACAAGATGCATGTATATATCTAGATTCTCCTGATCTAACAATATTTATCTTCTTTCTAAATAAAAAATCCTTCCACTGTTAACCTTTTGCGGAAATTTAAAAGCTCAATTGAAAACACGTGAAGCAATAAAAACAATTGCACATAACATAGTTTTTTAACAAGAAAGCCTGAAGCTAAAAACCCTAACTGTCATATATTATGTATCATGGAGATCATGTAACAATCTCATACAAATCTTAGTACATCAAGCTCTCAGTACAATCAACTGTCACACACTAACATGAAGAAATCTGCAAATCCATGCACTGATTTCTTGCCACCTGATAGCCTGCCTCCACTGCGCAATCCCTACTGAAGAAGAACCTTGAATGAATTCGAATTGGCCTTGCCTTTACTACACAATCCTCATTGGCATCTCCAATGTTTGTGTGATGCAATAAATGCATCACTATAGTCACAACAGATAGTCCATCTCACCCTTTCACCTATCTCTCCACTGGGTCTCCACTGGAACTGACATGCACTATAGTTATCTGTTGTTTCTATTCATTTGTTAGTGAGTTATTAGTTGTGAATTAATTAAATAACTAATTCACTCCACTCTCACTAGTGTATCATTCAGTTAGACTAGATACAACTAGCTCAACTGAGTTTAACTCTGTTAACTAAGTTAAACTGAATAACAACTCCATGAACTACTCTTCCAACTCTTTCATAACTTTGCCACTTCAGCTCTAACTGAGTCCTCCATGCATGAACCACCATTAAACCCTAGGAATTGCGTAATTCCTTCAGCCCACTGATTTTCAAAATCTGTACACTGAACTTAAGTGCTCCAAGAGAATAAGTTGATATTTAGAGTCTGATTATTATTAAGGGCTAATAATAATCGACACTTCTATTTTTAGATCAACGATCTATAAATAGACTTCGTCCAATATTCTAAAAATAGAATTTCATCTATTTTTCCAACTTGACCAACCATCCACAAATAGCATCATGCAACTTCTGAAATATGATCACCATGTCTAAAAATAGATATAGTCTAAACATAGACTTACACCTAAAAATAGCTTGTGGGCACACTTAGTGAAGGTGACTGATTTTCACTAAGCTCATCATCTTTTTGAATCTCAAAAATATCCAAAAACATAAATTTATGTAATATTCATGTCTTTTGTTGTTTATAAACCAAGTAAAAGAGCTTCATATTTAGCCACATTTTTGGTTCCTTCGTATTCAAGTTTGAAAGAAAAAGTGGAGCTCTCTTTCAAAGGGGAAATGAGAACTATTCCTGCACCAAATCCTTCTCTAGAACATGAGCCATCAAAATAATTTTGCCACACCTGAGAAACCTCATGAATGATTTGATTTTCAGCAAGCTTTAAAATCTAAAAACTTTCTGTAGGCAGGGAAAAATTATCCATATGTAAAATACTTGAACCCACATCAGTTGTTCTAGCATAAATCAGATGATTAGTGGGGTCTTTATTGTCTCTAATGATATATGTCATCTAAGATTCTTTATAAATTATTATTTATTTTCCTCCAAAAATAGGGAAAATAGCATAAGTGAAATCCATTTTCAAAGTTCATCCCAACCTTCTAATCCATGATCTAGAAACAAACATGCCAAATCTAGGGGGAATGTCAGCTGCAACAATATCCATCACCATCCATCTCATGGGTGACTGAAATATGCATACTGCGAGGTATTTTATGAAACCAATGCATTGGAATTTCTGGGAATCAAAAGAGTAGAGATCTTAGTATTCTCTAGTCACTTGAAGGCCTAGTTCATCCATGACTACCTTGGGCATTAAATTATGTGAGGCTCCAGAGTCCATCAGAAAATTATGCAGGATCTTATCATGAATATTCAGAGATAGATAGAAGGGAGGTGTAGAGTCATCTCAGTCTTCTACCAATGGACCTAAAATAACAGTGGGCTTGTCATCTTAAAGGTTAACAAAATCAGAGGCTACTTCGATATGTGGAGGCTGAAGAGCCTTCATGAAATTATTTTTGAAATCATAATTTTGCATGAGTTCTAAAGAGGAACAAGAATATTAATCTTTTGTATCTTATTCTCAAAATTGAAAATAGGGGGGTTAGCTTGTGAGAAATTTTTACCACAATTGAAGGAGGGTTAGTTGCTACCAGAATTTCTTGCATGCTTGGTTTAGACACTTTCTTTTCTGCTAGAATTTTAACTACATCCTTATTCTTCTTTGGTTGTGCAACAGGCTTGGAGTTATTATCAATATTCTTTGATTTTATATTGTATTTTCTTTGATGATCAGCTGCAATCATGGAATGATCAAAACTCACTTCATTATTGTGAGTATATGACATGAAATCTTCCTACTCTGCTTGTGTAAGATGAATCAACCCTTCTTTATCTCTTAGATAATTAATATTATCACCTTTATACAACCCTTCATCTTCCTCTTCATCTTCAAATACAACATTCTCCAAAGGGGGTTGCACTTTTTGATCATCAACATCTCTTCTTTCTCACTGCAAAATTTGAGGAGCATTCAGTATTCTAAACTGCTGCCTATTAGGCTTATCAAATGAAAAATTTCTAGCAGTAACTGGTCTTGCTTCCATCTTGAGCTTAGACATATCAGTGGTCAATTAATTGACCATCTTGGTCAGCTCATCTAGCTTAGGATCTATGTCAGAAGTTCCTAAAGATAAAAATTCAACTTTTTGCTTCCTTTTTCCTCTGCCAATCACTCCTCTAAGCCTATCAGCTACTAATACATTATATTCTACCTCCAGTGCATTGTCTTGCATTTGTATTAGTGTTGTAGATATTTTTTCTCTCAATAAAAAAAAAAAAAACAGGATCAAAGGCACCAGCATAAGTGATTTTTTCTGAAGCTTCAGTAGGCTCGATTTCAGTAGGTATTTTTCTATACATCTTATTGATTCTCTTATAAAAAGCAGAAACTGATTATCCTTATTTTCTTTTGATTGCACCAAAGTCAGTGATATAATACAAAAAATATTTCTTATCACCCCATTTCCTTAAAAATGTATCATCTAGGGTTTCAATTCTAGTGATGCTACTAGTTGTCAAATATCTAAACCATTTCCTAACATCACCCTCAAGGCTCTGAACAAAAAATGTCATCCAAACATATTCATGCTCAATATTCAGATTGTCAGCATAGGCATAAAAATTAGCAAGGTGTTCTTTAGATTTTACCTCCCTCTCACCACTAAATTTAGGCATATACTTAAGATAATCTCCTGTAGGTAATGCATTCATAGGTTGAGGTAAAAATAAAGGGGCATACATGGAAAAAAAAATTGCATCCATTCGATTAGGGGGTGGGTTTTGACCTGCCATGGTATGAGTTGCTGGGATTTGTGGAACAAAAATTGGTGGATTTTGAACAACAACTAATGAAGCACCAACACTTGATGTAGAGACTGTTTGTTGGCTGGAAAACAAGGTAGGTACATAATTTTTTTCAAAATTAGGGGACAGATTTTGTAACACTTCTTTAGGGACAACTTTTGAGAAAATAGTAACAGAGGAAACACACCTTCATTTACTCCTTTTCTTGATTAGCTTCTCAAGATCAGGGACTGGGGTTCTCAAAAGGTAATGTAGGTTAGCCCTAGTTATAGCCCTTCTTGGAGCTAGAACTTCAACAATGGAGTTGATAGGTGTAAAGGAGTCTAAAAATACAACTGGAACTATACACCTCAAAACCAGACTTATAACTTTTTCATTAACCTAGGGATAAGCTTCAATTTTCCTCCCTGACATCGGCACCAAAGATGGTAGTGCAAAGAGTCACTCCTTGACTACAAAGGAGTAAGCCTTACAGATCATAGCTCATTTCAAAGTAAAAGGTTTTAGGTGGTGGGATGGCTTCTTAAAGAGTTTGAAATGATTTATACCCTTTTAGACTTTGATGCATTTGGAAAGCTGTGGCTAGCATAAATTTTATGGATAAATTAGTATAGGGAGTAGATTCTGACAGATGAAAGGTGAAAAATAGATGGTACTCAATCTAAGAAATATGCATATCCTAATTAGTCACACAGCTAAAAGAGTGGATTTTACATAAAATATGTTTTATGTAAATGAAACAACATTAAGAAAGAAGAATACATGCATAAAGAATTTGATAAATCCTTCATGAAATCTTCACTAACATGCTCTACACAACATAGAGATGATTTGCAGAAAACTAAAAAGCAGATAATCAAACCATTATGCCTTTTAAAAATTCTCTTAATCACACTTTAATAGCTGTTGCAACACATAAACCAGATGAGTAAAACAATGAGAGAACCACACTATGAATTATATATTCCTTGAAACACAAAATATTCCAGCATGAAGTGCAAAAAGGAGTTTTATTTATCATGATAAGTCTTTAGGTCGACCAAAATCCAGCCCTAAAATGACATTTACAAATGATATTTATAGAGAGAGGCGCCAACTCCATCTCTCCTAAAAAGAAGGATCCACTCTTCCTCACATTGCATAGGAGTTATAGGACATTAAAGACATGTCCTATCAAAATATAACTAATAGGAAAGATGTATATAGGAAGAAGGATGCCAATTCAAGCTTGTGCTGCTGAGTGTGCTGTCATGCTGCCTCCTTTTTTGCTAATTTGTTTCTCCATGACCTTGTTTCTTTAAAACCCACGTGTCTTCATTAAATGTGACTTTTAACAACCTTAAAATCACTTATCAATAATCACTTGACATGTCCATATCATTATGAGTCCTTTTCATTCTTGGACTAACTCGAAAATTCTACTAACAGATGTCAAAAATAATTTAAAACAAACGCTACTGAAACTTCCAGTAAACCCTGTAACTACACAAAAACTTTAATTCTACCGGAAATTCTGGTAACCATATGTTTCCTTTTAAAAAATGCATAGCAAAATACTTGAAAAATCCTATGCAGACTTATATATTTTGAAGATTGAGCTTGTTCAAAAATATAACTAGTTAGGCGAAAAGGTATTTCACCGGGACATTCTTTTACCTCTCCTCCATATGAGCTGCAACTTCTACAAGCTTGTCCAAATTTTTTTATTTTTCAACTTCTAATTTTTACCTTGCAGTCCTGGTCACTGTCTCTTTTTCAATGGCCTTTTTCTCTTATGAGCTCTTTTGTACTTTTCTTCTTTTCAAGGATCTTGTTTTCTGGTATGAAGGGGTTTTACCCTTATCTTTCTTCTTGGACCCACTAGAATATGCAATTTAAGGAGTTACAATTAGTAACCCTTTAGACTGCCTCTCAAAATATATAACTTCTGTCAGCAAACTTGGGTTATGCAGAGCTTTATATTTCAACCTAAATTTTTTTCTATCTCTTGTATGTCTTTTCCTGCTACCAAAAACTTGTTTTTCAAATTTTTGTCTTCTCTTGCAGATAATATCATACTCTACATCCTTCAGGAGCTCCTCATATGATTTAGTGGGTCGATAGTCCTTTTGAGTCTTTTTCTAAATTTTTTCTTCTAAAACTTCTGGAAACACCTGCTCTTTTTATTTGTCTGCAGCTATAGACTTTCCTCTCCGTGCTCTGGTACAAAACTTAGGAAAAGGAGAAATAGGAGGCACAATATTCAGTTATTTGGGCTTGTTGGTTGATTAACCTTCTCCTTTCTCCAACTTCTCTTCAAATTTAGTTGAGGGATCCTTTTCCTTTCTGCCTTTATCCTCCTTGTAGATATTCTCTTTCTTAGCTTTCCTTTGAGTCCTTTTACCAACTTATGAAGTAGTTGGATTCTGAATTTTTCCTTTATGCTTGGCAGGTTGAGAATTTTTCTGTGAAGTTGGAGATAGCTGAGCAGGAATTTCTTGTGTAGGTGCAGGTAGGCCTGCCCTGTAAAATATAAAGTGCGACCATGAATAGTTTCTTTTTATGAGTTCTTCAATAACCAACACCTTGCTAAGAGCCTGATGATATAAGCTATACTCTGAAGCTACTGCATGGGTTTTTATCCTAGCTAACATCTTATTCAAGATTTTCAGTAGAAAGAAAGGTAGGTTGAGGGTATTCATACTTGCAATGTGAAACAAAAGCCTCATGTGATAAAGAAAAATAACAATATACCTCCTTTCACAAGTAAGGTATATCTTAATGAGCTTGACAGTTTCAACCCCATTCTATTTTGAGATAACTACTCGGAATCCCCTTAGCCCATTTATGGTCTCTGTATTCATCCTTGATGAAGCTGTTGAGGTATCCTCCACGGATGACTTGGATTTTGAACAATTTTTCTCCTTCCTATGGAAGGTGGAAAGCTTCAACAATAGACTCTGCTGATACCTACAATTTGAGGCCATTGACATTTGCTTCTTTCCCATCAAATGAGAGGGAAAATTCCTTAGCTACTCCTAGATGAGAGCTTTCTAATATTAAACAAAATGGATACCACCCTGCCTGCACAAAGAACCTCCTCACATTCGAATTAACATCAACTAAATCAACTCCTTGAGGTTAAATGTGTTTTATTTTTCCTCCTTTATTAGTCATATTCAACAATAAAAAAATGTTTTATGTTATAATATGATAGGTGTCAAGATTAGGAGAGCTCAATTAACAGGTGTTTTCATGCCTTCAATGCAAAATGTTTGAAATCTGAGTCTCCCTTCTCAAGCTGCTCACTGGAACTGCTCATTCACTAACAACTAAACTCGAAAAATAATGGTTTTCCCTTTCTTTCGGTGATTTAAAAGGATATGTTGGTTCACCTTTCCATGCATGAGATTTGTTCATAAAGAGAAATATCCTGGGCCATATAACACACTTTATGGTAGTTGTGATTAACTTTAGTTGACTTCTTTATTTCATATTATCTGCTATAGGTGGCTGAAGATGAAAGGAATTAGAGCTGGCAGTCACCTCCATTGTATTCTTGTGACAGGCCTAAAATTCCAGAAACATTCATGCGTATTCAAACCAAATGGTCACCACATTAAATTGTAAATCCACGATCTACCTTGACACTAGATACGTATCTTGACATGTGAATATAACGACTTAGGCTGACAGAGGACAAACAACAGTTGGATTTTCTTAACTGTGGATTGACACCTAACACTTTACTTATGACCACAACTTAACTCAACATCACTCAATGTAGACCTTTCCTATCACGTGACATAGCTCATGGTAAAAAAATTTAAACCTTGGTTAATATTGGGAACAAAAGGCTAACAAAAAAGTGGATGCGCTTTTTTATTAAAAAATAAATAGGGGAGGTTACCGTAATTTTCGGTAGCATCAGGTAAATGAAAAACATACATAAAATAGAATTAAAACAAACTGTCCAAAAGGGCTAAAATAGAAACTACCATAACTTTCGGTAGCATTCTAATTTTTTTTTAATTTACAATTTTTTATCCTAAAAACAAAAAATTTAAAACAACCTCATGACTTAGCATAGAATTGTGCTAATACTAGCAATGTCATGAGTTTGACAGGGTCATCCAAACACAACTCAGACTTCTAAGCTTGTTCAGGGGGAAAAGGAGAATAGTACCTTTGGCAGATACAAATAAATCAAGCTTAAGGATGAAATTCTCAAGAACAACACCTACACACAATTCTGGAAATAGAATTCCAGTTCAGAGAGCAAGCTCCTATCAGCATTTGATTCAGAAAAAGGAAGGATGCAAATGGCCTTCCTTGAGGCTCAAATTCCACAACCAAATACAACATCAAACTACAAAAAGACAACATTTGAGTTTGACACCAAGGATATTCATCCCATTGATCAAATGGAGATGCACAAATAGACTGGTGAGATGATTTTCTCTATTCTAACCAATACAACCATGGCTGTGTAAAAATTACAAGTGTCACTTTCAAACATCCAATATCAAATGAAGATGGAGAATATCTCTTCTCTAGCTAAAGAGACTAGGATCAAATCATTAGAAGATTTTGTTTTTAAGATGGGATATGATCCAGAAAATGTGAAGGCTACAAAAGAACTAATTAAAAAGAAGAATGTTAACATTACAACATTGATGAAGCAACTGACGCTACCATCAACATAAGATCCACTGACCAAAGACATAGAAGAGCCTGAAACACAGAAGGGAGATATGCTGAAATTGATCATGGAGAAAAATTCTCAAATCAAACAAATGGAGACTGAAATGGAGAAGATTATTAAGGAGAAAGAACAAAATCCATATGTGGCCATAGGTCCTATGGATGCAGTGCCCCTCAAAACAATCCCCACTACAGGAGATACAACATCAATAATGCCTTCAGCCCAATCTGCAGATGCTGCTGAAGAATTAAAAAAGGCCATAAATAACATGTCAATACAAATAGAAGAGATAAATAAACTACAAGGACAAGTCAAATCTTTGCAAGAACAAAAAACCAGAAGTGAAGCTTCACATTTGGCTGAAGCACAAAGATCCAAAAGGCTACTAGAAAGGATACAGAAAGCAGAAAGAGAGTCAACCATTGGCCAAACCTTGGCCCAAGACAAGGAAATAAAATGGATGAACATCTTCAATTCCATGAATGAGATTTGGTCATGCATCCAAATCATTTTTGAGTGGAAGGATCGGATACAAAAATCCACATAAGCTATTGCAGAAATCAAAGAGAAACCGGGTGACAAGCTTACTGAAGCAACTAATATCATCAAATTCATAAATTCAAAGAACAAATATGAGTTGGAGGACATAGGAATTGATGACAGGAGTGAAACTATCTTGTAAGTCAAGAAAGTTATGACCAAAAGGAATCTAATTATGCAATTAGAAGACAAATGCCAAGGAATGGAGATACGAGTTAAAATTATTTTAAGTATAATTGAAGCATTGAAACAAAATGGATTACCCTGTGTGTTTGTAATTAATGATAAATTAATTACACAAGAGGATTACAACAAGAAGTTGAAAGAAGTGGCTAGAGACAATTCTAAATTCAGCAACATAAAGGGAATTTAGGAAGATCTTTCCTTGAAGCAATGGGAAATGATTTCTACATTCAACATGAAGTGAATCACATCTTTGTGGGACAACCAAATTTTTAAAATATAATGAAGTAGATGAAATCTATAGGAAGGTAATAATGCTAACAATTATGGATGAAGACAGGTGGGATAAGTTGTGTGACTTACTGGAGTAAGTGATAATTCTGAATGTAGCTATAGGATCAACCAATGCAGCAAAGTAAAAAATGATAGCTCACCAATAACTTCTTCCAAATCAGAGCCACCTCTCAATGCAGTTTCCACCTATCCTATTAGTTTGCAGAGTAGATAATTTTCTTAGATTTTACAAAATATACCGTCGGTTGTGAAAAAAGTTTTTTAAATATTGTTATAAATACTTCACACTTTGAAGTATTATGGGTTGATTGTTGAATATTATTTTTTGAAAT
Source organism: Pinus albicaulis (assembly GCA_034641835.2). NCBI lineage: Eukaryota > Viridiplantae > Streptophyta > Pinopsida > Pinales > Pinaceae > Pinus > Pinus albicaulis. The sequence goes on along the minus strand of CM076577.1, from coordinate 249,499,111 downwards.
CTATTGTCCTTTTTTTAGTCGACAGAATGATCATTAACGCAAGGACTTCTTCACATGATTCAATTGTTGGAAAAATTGGTGAAGTGCTTCTCTTCGTTTATGTGTTATTTCGTTGTTTTCTTTATTTTTCTTTCTTAAATCTTAATCACATTACAGAAACGACGATGATCAGGATTTGTTGAAATATACAACCTGTTCTGGCTGTCAGTAATTTTAATGTTTTATTCTAAATTCAAACTAAGGAATTCTTAATTTTCTTTAGTTTCAATTGAATCTTACTTTTATTTTGATTCCATATCATTTTAAATCTAAAATATCCAACTAGTTCACCTATCTTGGCCTGTGAAACTCCTTTAAAATTTGATACAGATCCATGTTTATTTTTTAGAGTCCATAGACCAGTGGAAATATAAGCATTAAATTAACCAAATAAACCAAATCAATCCCAAACAAACAATTCCACAGTCATAACTAGCCTAAAATTTACATAAAACAAAGTTAAATCTTACAGAGAGATCCCTCTTTGAGTTTAGAAGGGCTAGCTCCTAGAATTAAAAGCGGTTTTTATGTTACTTCTGTGTTTACTCTCACAATTTAAAAAATTATAGAATGATAACATAGTGGCGACCATACTGGGGAAAAACAAAAATATTGTGACTTTCTACAATTCATTTCCCTAGTTAAAAGAAATTTTTTATATGAATATTTCAGAGATTGATTACCTTTGTAAATAATTGTGTGTGTGTGTTTTAGATTTTAATTCTAGCTCCAAAAAGAGCTTATACTAGATCTCATCCTGATAAAAAACCCGCCACTATTGTAGATGACCCTGAAAAATTGTTAAGGAGGAGAAGTGTAGCCGAGAGTCAAGGAAGTAGTAGTCCTCCCCCTAGGGAAGATTCTCTTCCAAAGAAATTTGTCACTTTACAGGATATTGAGTTTGATTTTCCTTTTGAGCATAGCCTCTTTAGGACCAATTCAGGAAATTAGGTGGACCAAACTGTGGTAGATCACTCTACCTTACAACATCATTCATTTGAAGGACATTCTATGCAACTTGATCCTGATCTCCAAATCCTTCAAGAATTTGATAAATTACAGGATTTAGTATCATACCTAGACCTATATATCCACGAGGAATTCATCTAGCAATATTTTGAACAATATTTTCTTCATCCAAACACATGGAAGAAAATAATTCGTGTTAAAAAAAAACCTGATATCGAGGATCATATTTACATTGCATGTTACATAAATTTGGCATATCAAATTTATGTTGCATGTTTAACATAGGCATAAAAGAAACTCGAAGCTTGTCATTCAAATTATGAAATGCGAGAATCCACCTCTAAATTTTGATCACAAAAATATGGTAACAAGTTAGTGGCTCTGATCATAATAGAGGTGTTACACATATAAAAGTGAAAAAGAAGAGTTTTTAACACCATAATTTTTGGACAATGATGTGTATTACATGCAGAAAAATTTCAAGAGTCTGAGTATATAAATTAATTAACTAATTATTGCATGTTATATGTTAGTTTATTTAACTAAATATGAACGGAAACCAACATTTTATATCTAAATATGTGGGATCATATTTTTCCCACTTGTCAGTAATGCGATAAGTATGAAATGAATGCCATATTTTAAAATTTATGTGTGTTGTTTCGCCATGGAGAACTAAAAATTCACAATATTAGGATCATATTCCAATCAATGTTTAGGAGTTAGAGGATGAGAATTAACCAAATAACCATGATTGATTGATATATCTATTGAGATATTGATGGACTATGAAATTGAGTTTATTTAGATATTGATGGACTACCAGATTGAGTTTATACACAGTGTTTGGTTGGCCCATAATTTATAAAACCCTCCTCATTTCCTCTATTTTAGTTAGAAGAAAATTAATATTTAGGGGAAAATATATTTATGGGGGGAATGAACGAGATTCTTTTAGTTACTAAAGAATTCCATTTCATGACCCTAGTCTGAATCTCCATGTTAGGCGAGAGGGAATCATTTTATTTTAGGTTCAGCGTTGTTCACTGGGGAGGGGAGGAACCAAGAGGGCTTAATTTTTCTAACTTTTTGAATATATAGATGTTTCTAATGGGTGGGATTAAGGCACGACGAGTGCACGAAATGGCCTTGAATACTATTAAGAAGACCACATCTGGTTGGAAACATTGTAACACACTTTGAACAAATGTATGAAGACTAGAAGCGACAACGTAAGAGCAAAGGAGAAGATAATAGGAAGAAAAAATGCAGGAAGAGGAAAAAAAAAGGAAATCTAAAGAGTGATATTTCCCAATAAATAAAACAACTTTAAGTCACAAACCTATAAATACTTGCACAATCATGGTTTTTCATTCCAATACATGGGGTGGGTGGAAGGTAAGGTCCTTTTTATTCTTATTTCAGAACCAATTAACTCCAATTGAACAAAACCAATGAACACATACATGTTGTTGATTATTATTGAAATAAACATTTAAATATACAATTTTTTCCTAAACATAATTTGCATTATAGTAGAAAATGTCTTTTCCATTGGAATAGTTCATCTCACCCATTGATATGATTCTTCACAAAAAATATTTAGTTGTTCTCATAAGGAATTAACTTAAAATGAAAAAAACACAACCATTCAAGCAATGTGCTCCAGAAATTTTCACAAACCCTAGAAGCAATCAACCCTAGAAACTCTCTTATCCTAGTGCCTTTGTTCTATAATCTTGTGTGAGTTTGTTAAGGTACCCCTAAGGATGTCTTCAATGGATATTATCAGGTATGAGGCAAGGAAGACATAAGTAAATATAATAGACCCTACATAAAGACCGAGTAGTCATCATTCGAGCATGGGCCTAAAGTTGGCTTATATTCAAGCCCTTACATAGACCCTTCCAATTCTAGTTTTCCAATGTTTGTGCCCACCGTTAGCCTTTAATTCATTATTTATTTTTTGCAAAATGAAATGTGTAATGAAACATATACACACTATTTTATGAGTTGTTACGCTGATAGGCGTATCCCCCTATCGGAAGGAGCATGTTTTGTGATTAGGCTAATTAATCTTTTTGATCTGATGGTCTAGATTGAAAGATGCTGGTATATTCTGGTCGTCGCCACTAAATCAATGGATGAAATTAAAAAAAGTAACTTCCTTGCATATCTAAATCACGTGTTTAAACCATACTTAAATTATTTTTTTACAAAACATGATTAAAAATTTACTGTGCCATTTGTTGACTGCCACCTATCAAGATTAACCAGTGATGGTTCAAACTAAAATGCCACCTATTTGATTGTTCAAATTCTCAATTAAACATAAGCGCGCCACCTATCAAATTAGGGTGAAGTGGGTAAATGAACGTGGGTGGAATGGAGAAAACGTGGCAGCTCATCCTCAAAGGTGGAGCACGGAATGGGCCTTTTATCTTTGCTTGGACCAACAGGCAGCGCAGATGTTAGATCCGCGGATTCCTAGGCCATTTTAGTTAATTAGTGGTCCACCCTTCGTTTATTGATAGGGCAGCGGGCTATTTCTATTAATCAAATTGCATTAATTTTTATTTTGGTCGACGTTCTCATGCAACATTAATGTTAATGGGTAAATGAACGTGGGCGGAATGGAACGTGGGCCACGCGTAGGTGTTATGGAACGTGGGCGAGAGCGAGCAGGTGAGCGGCTTGTTGATGAAGGCGGATGGAAGTGAGCTGGCACAACGTTTCAGGTTCAACTTCATAACATTTCAGGTGAGAATATCAGCTTCATAACGTTTCCCAACCGTCATGAAAATTTCGTGTATGAAGAATTTCAAGCCACGAACAATTTCGGCCCTTGCGCGGCTTTTGCTTCCTGAAAATGTTTAGCAACTTTAAAACCTCTGCGAAGAGCCGAAGGAAAGCATATTTAGGTGATTTTCCACTGGGAAGAGCGAACTTGGTGCCAAAGGATTCCGACGAGGTTTGGTCCAAGAAATATGAGTTGATAATAGTTTTTCAACGAGAAAAACCGTAAATTTTTTGCTCGATTTCATCCTGTAACAAATATCGGTCTATTAACCAGTTGCGACTGCTCAAGGTATGAATATTTGAGGTTTCAACTCTTTTGCTGGAATTTTTTCCCACTGAGTTTGTATTTGCACAAAATCTTAATGTTTTTCTCTGGAAATTTTGATTGTCAAGAGCTCTCTTTACAGGTTCGTGCGCCGGATGTGAATAGTATTTGCCGTTGAATTCGGTGTGGAGGAGAGTATCGTGGGGCGCAGGTTACAGAGTATCAGTGTGCAAGAGATTATTACATGTATCTTCGGTGTGTTCCATATATCTTCGGTGTGTTCCATTTTTTGGCGTTTTTAATAAAAGAGCGGGCCTGCATTTGATTACTGTGCTTTAAATATTCTGTGTAAGAATCGTCAATAGTCAATGTCTTACTTAACATGTTGATCCCATTCCACTGTAATGTCCTCCTATTTCCTCGGCAGATAGTACTTATCATAGATTTTGTAGTTTAATAACTTCTTTGGGACATGGTTTTATAAATATGATTATCTTTATATTTTACAATGATTTTCACGTCGAGTTTGCGAATGGTTTCATAAATATGATATCTTTATATTATACAATGTTTTTCACGGCCAGTTTGCGAATGGTTTCATAAATATGATATCTTTATATTCTACAATGTTTTTCACGTCGAGTTTGTGAATTTGCGAATGGTTTTATAAATATGATATATTTATATTCTACAATGTTTTTCACGTCGAGTTTGCGAAATGTTTTTTCTGCTACACATCCTTCAAATCATCTCTCTTTACATTGCCCAAGCGTAATACGCGTATTAATGCTTTATACTTTAACTAATTTTTCCGATAGATTTAATTGCAAATGTGTACATTTAAATTTGACGTTGATGTCTGTGTCGAAAGATTGAATTCCTATTCATTTCTCTGAATGATTGAAAGCGGTTTCGTACATTTAAAACAAATTTAATATATGTGACCAAAGATTTTGATTTTGATCTAATGTCCTTTTTAATGAACATTTACATATTTTTCTTTGATGAGAGTTTCGTATGTTTAAATTTGAGTTTAATGTATATGCCAAAAGATTTTGGTTAATATTTGTGTTATAGTTTTAGACTAATGGGGTCATATCATGAAGGTTTATGGCAGTTTATTAATAGTATGTTTTGCTCTGGAAATTTTGATTGTCAGGAGCTCTCTTTACAGGTCCGTGCGCCGGATGTGAAGAGTATTCACCGTTCAATTCGGTGCGGAGGAGAGTATCGTGGGGCGCAGGTTACAGAGTATCAGTGTGCAAGCGATTATTACAGGTATCTTCGGTGTGTTCCATATATCTTCGGTGTGTTCCATTTTTGGGCGTTTTTAATAAAAGAGCGGGCCTGCATTTGATTACTGTGCTTCAAATATTCTGTGTAAGAATCGTCAATAGTCAATGTCTTACTTAACATGTTGATCCCATTCCACTGTAATGTCCTCCTATTTCCTCGGCAGATAGTACTTATCATAGATTTTGTAGTTTAATAACTTCTTTGGGACATGGTTTTATAAATATGATTATTTTATATTTTACAAATTTCAGATTTTCACGTTTTGTTTATGAATGGTTTCATAAATATATATATTTATATCTTCACAATGTTTTTCTACGTCCAACAGAAATGGTTTCATAACATTATGATATCTTTTTTTATATCATACAATGTGTTTTCATTTGTGCTTCAGAAATTGGTTAACGATTTTATGCAAATGTTGATATATTTATATTCTACAATGTTTTTCACGTCGAGTTTGCGAAATGTTTTTCTGCTACACATCCTTCATATCATCTCTCTTTACATTGCCAAAGCGTAATAGGCATATTAATGCTTTATACTTTAACTAATTTTTCTGATAGATTTAATTGCAAATGTGTACATTTAAATTTGACGTTAATATATGTGTCGAAAGATTGAATTCCTATTCATTTCTCTGAATGATTGAAAGCGGTTTCGTACATTTAAAACAAATTTAATATATGTGACCAATGATTTTGATTTTGATCTAATGTCCTTTTTAATGAACATTTACATATTTTTCTCTCATGAGAGTTTCATATGTTTAAATTTGAGTTTAATGTATATGCCAAAAGATTTTGGTTAATATTTGTGTTATAGTTTTAGACTAATGGGGTCATATCATGAAGGTTTATGGCAGTTTATTAATAGTAGTTTGAAGAAGGGAATTGGGAATGCAGTAGGCACTGATTTGAAAAGATAAAATAATTTAAAATACGAAAGGAATATTATATATTTATAAATGGTGTGGTATATAAATTTTTATTTGAGAAATACTTTATATAAATACAAATACATATTTATATCATACCCACTGAAGGATAATGATGGTATTATTATAGCTTACTATGCCCATGTTTACTATTGTTGACTATGTTTGAGAGCAGTAAAATATTGTAATAAAATTTGCAAAATATAGTAAGGGGGCTGACCTACTATTAATATTAATATTAATATTGATATTGTTAAATATATAATAATAATTTTATTGTTATTATAAAAAATATACTTATATTATTGTATTTCAATTATAATTAATAATACTAATAATAACTAAAATTGCCATAAATGAAATAAATCTATATTAATTATAATATTAAAATAATATTAATAAATATTTAATAATAAAAAATAATATAAATATAAAAATAATTAATACAATAAAAAATTATTATCATTAGAAAAAATAATAATAGTGATTAATCTATATTATTATAGTTAGTTTATTTTTTTTTTTATTATCAACTTAATATTAATTATTATTATTGCAAATATTATTTAACTATTTAGTGATTTTTCCAAGCTCACTATACTTTTGGCATCTTAAAATGCTAGGAAGGTGAGTATTACAACAAATATTATTATGTAAAAGATCTAATATTAAACTCATAGTAATAATTATATAATAATAATATTACAAAGATAACTAGTTTAATAAATTATTCTTATTTTAAATTATTTATATTATTATTATTATTTTGCAATAATAGTAGTAGTAGTAGCAAACCATGACACCAACCACTCAAAAACTACTTTTTTTAAAACACTAAACCCTTGTGGATTCAACACACATGGTGATTAACTTAGGTCTATGCCCATGTTTACTATTGTTGACTATGTTTGAGAGCAGTAAAATATTGTAATAAAATTTGCAAAATATGACGTCTGGATTGGCTATGGTAGATTTTGTTGTCTATATTTAACTATGCTTGACATTTGTTAACTATGCTTGATTCATGTACATATAATTTCCGAAAAATGATGCCTAAGTCGACTATTGTTAACTATAATTGGATTTTATTGACTATGGTTAACTTTAGTTGACTATGGTTGATTATTGTTGAGTTTTGTTACTTATATTTTATTTTTGTTGACAAAGGTTATATTTTGTTGGTTATTTTTTAATATTATAAATATCGTTTCTAGAACATGTTCCCATGTTGACTTTTGTTGGATATGGTTCAATAATCTATTTTTTATTTGGAAAAGATGATGCTCATGTTGGCTAGAGTTTAGTTTTCTTTGGATTTGTAAGGGATATAGTAAGGGGGCTGACCTACTATTAATATTAATATTGATATTGTTAAATATATAATAATAATTTTATTGTTATTATAAAAAATATACAAATATTATTGTATTTCAATTATAATTAATAATACTAATAGTAACTAAAATTGCCATAAATGAAATAAATCTATATTAATTATAATATTAAAATAATATTAATAAATATTTAAAAATAAAAAATAATATAAAAATAAAAATAATTAATACAATAAATAATTATTATCATTAGAAAAAATAATAATAGTGATTAATCTATATTATTATAGTTAGTTTATTTTTTTTATTATAATCAACTTAATATTAATTATTATTGCTGCAAATATTATTTAATTATTTAGTAATTTTTCCAAGCTCACTATAATTTTGGCATCTTAGAAGGCTAGGAAGGTGAGTATTACAACAAATATTATGATGTAAAAGATCTAATATTAAACTCATAGTAATAATTATATAATAATAATATTACAAAAATAACTAGTTTAATAAATTATTCTTATTTTAAATTATTTATATTATTATTATTATTTTGCAATAGTAGTAGTAGTAGTGGTGGTAGTTATGGTATATTATTTAATTATTTAAGAATTTTTTTTTAATTGAATAATTTTTAAATTATGGTATATTATTTAATTCAATATATCATTAATTATTATATATTAGTATTATTGTTAGTTATTTCATAATATTATTAATTGATAATAGCAATAATATTAAATTAATAACCATATTTTTAATATTTGCTGGGAAAAAATAATATAGATTACACCTCCCATCTTGGAGGAGGAACTTGTTGTTCTTGTCGGTCATATCGTTTTATACATTATGTATATGTGCATGTTACTATATTTGTAGATGGAAAATTGCTTTTCTATATTACTTATTCTATTCACCATTAATTAAAAGTTGTTTTGTTGATATCACGTCTGTTTTCTTTTATGTTAGGTGATTTCCTTGTTTTATGATGGATCCAACTATTTGGAGTTGTATTCCATTTGAAATTCTTGAGATTGTCTTCCTTTGGCTCCCTTTATTAGTTGTGATAAAGTTTAGCATTGTTTGTCAACAATGGAAGACTGTTTTGCAAAATCCTTGTTTCTTATTGCGTTGCAAGCATATCTGTACAAATGAATTTGGATTTATGGTTCCTTTCCTCAATGATGAAGACAATTATTTTGCTGCTGAATACCTTAATCAAAATGGGTGGATATCTCGTTTTCATTTGTGATTCATAGATTGAAGATACAAGGTGGAGTCTACTATTGGATCAATGGTGGTTTTATCCTTGCCAACAGAATTATCCCATTCACGAAAGTATTTTGTGATGAATCCATTTACAAAGGCCTTAAAAAACATTGGGCGAATACGAATTGGAGACTGGGGATTCTTTTCGTTATTGGAGAATGTCAGCAGCAACAAATATGACTGGGTTGTTCTAAAACATATCTATGATAGAATTCAGTCTAAATTTTATGTTGACAGTAGTCTTTATAGGGTTTGGCGAAGGGCTGATCTTCCATTTGGTTGCACCTCACCCCCTCAAAATGGAGTGTTTTATAGAAGTAAATTGTTTTGGATTTACCTCGACACAGAGTATGAATATTATCCTCGATATGGGTATACAATCTACTGGTTTGATGTGATAAAAAATGATTGGGGATTTTCATTTGTTCCAATCACTGACATTCGGTGTATGTCATTAGCAGTATGCAAGAATGAGTTGATATGTCTTATCAATGACGGCTCCACTTCTGTGTGGTCAATTGAAGAAATAGATAATTTTCAATTTGGTCACTCGTGTAGTGAACGAAGAACTGATTACTTTGAGGATGATTGGGGCTTTAGATGGAAGCTGTTGGAAGAAAAGTCTATAGATATAAATATGAAATGTCATGGTTATCTTCCTCTTCGAACAGTCCAAGGTGTGGTTCTTATGTGCAAATGTAGTGAAGTTCCTTTCGTGTTATATGACATGATGGCTGGCCTTTGCTTCCCAATAGATATTGATAATTCAACTAATCAAAAAATGAATGGATTTTGGTCTCCAACGTTGCAGGATTGCAATGATTTGATCGAGTATGGAAATGTATTTGCAATTTCTCCGCGTATGGATTCTATAGATGAGATTCCACCATTAGATGTGGACATGGAGTCTCAGGCTATTAGCCATTTTGTATTCTCTCTGTCGTTGTGGAAATATTTCTTTTTCTTTTTTTAGTTTGCATACTTTTGGGTATGTATGCTAGGACTATGGATATTTATATGGCTCCATTCTGAGGGGGTGTATTCTATATGTGTATGTAACGGATGTTGGATATTAAATTACATTGCAGTTTGCTCAAAAAATATTTTTTTTTTTTGTCCCGTTTAGTCCCCTTAATTGCATTTGAATGTGTTTGGATGTTATCCATTTCTCTTTGTTTCTATAGTTGTAATTACTGTGACTTATTCTATGCATGGTGTTTCCATCAGTTTTTTTTCATTGATTCTCAAACAATGTTATATCTTTGGGTTTTTTTTATGGTATATAGTTCCAAATATTGAGATATATTTCAAATTCATATAGTTCTTTAGAATTTTGTTCCATTTATATGGGTTCCCCATTACAGTTATAATATGATATAAGAAATTTAATCCTTTTTTGTTTTGGCCATTTGAAAAAATCCATTTTTCTTTTCAACCATTTGGTTGGAAAAATAACGTGAACGATTTTAATTTGTTTTGTGGGTGGAAAAAAAATGTGTTCCTTTTTCATCCTTTTTTGTTAATTTATATTGGATATATTATATCTTTTCCATGTTTACTCTTCTATAACAAATATGTTATTATTTTTTGTAGACATGTCATCTGAAGGTACAATCAAACGTACAAGAAAAAGGAATAAGTCGCCTGCATCGCGTGACAAGTCTAATGAAAGTCGTCGTTTACGGTATCAACAAAATAAGGACACAATAAATGAGCATAGAAGAGAGCTAAATATCGTAGAAGAAACACTGAAACAACTCTTCAAAATGATTTTATGGTTCCTCCTAGGTATCGTACTATGGATGATATCATGGAAAGAACATTTCCGATTGGTAGTTCGTTGCCAGAATATGCTCCTCGTGAGCATAATTTTGTTTTTCAACGCTCTCCTGAAAATTTTCATAATATTGAGGAAACATCTCGCAATAGGGAGGAACATCATATTCATAACGTGGATGCAAATGTTCACCCTAACCCTTCTGTCTCTGCAATTGCATCTTGTGAGAAAGGCCAAAAGTTGCAAAATATCCATGGTGGAGGGAATGATGACATTGTATGTGGTGACTTGGATGATAGTTTGATTGGCCATTTGTTTGATAATATGGATCCAGTTGATCGAAACATCGTCTCTTCCAATCTCCCTTCTGAAAATAATGTTGTCCGACGAACAGAAACAGTCATCCCTGACAGCAATTCGCGTGGAACAATGGAGGTAATCCAATGATATCTTTACAGTTGATGCAATAGTGGTTGTTTTATTACATTCCTCTATTTACATTTCTTTAGTGAAAAGGTATTTTATTCTCTTGGAGTATGATACACCTCATTTTAATAGAGGTCTAGAAATTTTCTCCCCGCGTCTTCCATCTCTTAATATGAGATTTAAATATGAAGCACATCATATCCTTCCACTACATTGTCCTCGAGAATCAAATCAACAAACTAATGTTAATGTTCAACGTGTTTGATTTGATTTTTTTATATTTGAATTTGTGGTGCATATTTTGTTTTTCTTCAAGCAAGACACAACTCATTTCAATAGAGGCATACAAGTTAACTTCGTAGATGTTCCGTATACTGATGTTATAATTGAAGAGGAACGATCGCATAGCGTTCATCCAGATCACCAACAAAATGTAAATGTTGAATGCATTTGGTATTTTCCTCCTTTTTTCATTTATTGGTAATTGTAAAATTACAAATCTATCTTTTTTGACAAATCTATCTTGTAATCGACAAATCTATCTTGTAATCGACAAATCTATCTTGTAATCTATGTTTGAAAGTCTCAAGGTGGGCAATATAAGTATAGCAGAGACACAATTATCTTTCCCCAAGATATTTCAACAATTGCACAAAGACTTCCGCGCCATGTTGAAGATCTTGACTTTCTAATTGTGAGGAGACATGGTGCTCAGTCTAAAAATTATGAATGTTATGTAAAAATATCCCGTGTTATGGATGCATTGCGTTTCAAAATTGAACGTGATCCATATTATTGAGATGTTGTAATTGACTATGATTCAGTGAATGCTCTTCCCGAAATATCGACAGATGTCTCCTCCACGCTTAAATTTGTTGATTGTGACATTGCAGAATCTGAGTTCAGTGCAGCTAATAATGAAGGGTTTCCTCTTAACCATTTTCTCTCTCATCCTTCATCTTTTATTGCTCGCCTACCCAATGAATGGAGAGAAGTGGAAGAAATTAGAGCATTTCTTGATAATGTTGATTCTTCAGATGTTGATGAAATGGATTGGCCCAGTATTGGAATGTCTCTAGTGAATGAATATAATATTGAGGGGTTATTGGATATGGCATTCCCCACATTGTTCCCCACTGGTGCTGCTGATTGGTTGCAACCACGCATTTGTACTGTTGAACTTCATGAGTATGCATTGCATCTTCTTAGATACCATGATCAGAGGTTTGGAAGCCATCCTCGCTTCCGATATTTCTTGTTGAACATGATAATGAGGCATCGCAGCCAAGCAACTGCTTCAGTTTTTGTGAAGAAAAATTTACATGATAACTCACCGACAACAATTGATGAGTTGCGTCAGCAACTTTCTGATTTACCAAATAATAAGTTGGCTGAGCATCTTATGCGGTTTGGGTCTTGTTTAAGAGGTACAAGGGCATACTGGACTAAATGTCGAGTTGAATTGACTGACATGATTACTCAGTTGGGATGTCCATCTTTGTTCTTTACTTTGAGTGCAGCTGACACAAAGTGGCCAGAGCTGCATAGCCTCATGCCTGCACCATCACATTCTCGTTCCTTAAATGAGCATCATATGAAGGTAGAAAATGTTATCCAGTACCCTCATATTGTTGCCACATTTATGCACCATAGATTCAATATATTTCGAGAGGAGTTTATCCAAAAATATCTTAAAGCTAAAGACTTTTGGTACAGGTCTGTTTTCTTGAATTTATTTTCTATTCATTGTCAATTTCTTATTGATTTTCCATTCATATTTTTCATATTAGCTCTGTGTTCATTTTTTCCAGATATGAGTGGAAACATAGAGGTTCAGCACATATCCATGGTTTCCTATGGTTGCAAGGAGCTCCTGACATGGAAAGACTTGATTGGTCAAATGATTGTGATTTGCAACATGCAAAGAGATTCTTTGACAATTATGTAACTGCATGGAATCCACGTGAAATACATCATCGCAATATAATGGTTCTAAGAAGTCTCAATGATGACCCTTGCCTACTGAATACTGATCAGATTTTCTCTTGCAATCCTCATAATGATTATGAAGAATTGTTGAACCGTGTCCAAAGGCACACAAAGTGTAGTGTAGATTCTTGTTTGTGCAAAAAGGGCACTATTCTCGCTTGTCGGTAGAATGCCCCATGGGATCTTTCTGAGGAATCAAGATTGTTCATATATGATCAAGGAAGAAAAAAATATGAACCAGCAAGAAATTATGATAGGCTCAATGTACATAACATTGACCTTCTAACAATGTGGTGTGCAAATGTTGATTGCCAACCGGTGCTTTCTCGACATGCTATCCTGAAATATATTGCTAAGTATGCATCAAAAGCAGAGAGAAGGTCTGAAAGATATCATGATATGTTAACTAGAATTTCAGATTCTTTTGCCTCTGAGGATCATGCTTTATGTGCTTATAGGAGGTTTCTTGAAGAAATAGTCGTTGAACACGACATTGGAGCACAAGAAACATGTCATATGTTGCTTAAGCTGCCTCTTGTTGTGTGTAGTCGACAATTTGTTTCCTTAAATGTTGGGAGAAAGGTGTTCAGGAAAATTTCAAGGGATGGCCTGCACTGTTCATCTGAGAATACATTTGTTCAAAATTATCATAAGATACCTTCTTTCCTCGACCATCTATCTTTGATAGAAACAGCGAGATCTTGGACCTATGAGAGCAGCCGTAAGAAAGATCCATGGAGGCCAAGAGATGCTCATGCAATTGTTCGGGTGTGGCCACGGTTTTATTCTATTCCTGGTGAGGATTCAGAGGAATTTGAAATGTTTTGCTAGTCATATTTTCTCTTATACAAGCCGTTTCGTGACATTTCTTCAGAGATTGGGCTTTCAACTGAAATTATTGTTGAAAACTGGAGGAATTTCCGATATCGAGCTTGGCATGTTGATCAAAATCCATCAATTGATGAAAATATTGAAGATGGAGAAGATGGTGATTTTGCTAACCAGGAAATGAATCTTGAAGATGATTTTCAAGATTGGCAACTTTTCTCTCACTTGGTTCCACCAAATAGTGTCAATTTTTCTCATCTTCACACCCTTGGTCGAAGGGATTTTGATATATCCTTTGACTGGAAAGGTACAACTATTTCTGATGATGTGGCCGAAGAAGCTATTAATTTTATAAGGAATGCAATATCAAGGGGTGATGTTGGTGACCTTTCAAATAGAACATTTGTCTCTCCGGATTCATTGGCAGAAAAACAATGACTTGCTTTTGAAATCGTTTTAAGGCATTCTGCTAAATATGAGATTCGTGAAGCTCTTCTTATGATTATTCAAGGCACTGCAGGCACTGGCAAGTCTTTCCTTATCCATTGTATTTCTGAGGCTCTTTCTAATCTGTCAAGTAATGGAAAAATTCCTTCGCTTCTTCTTGCCCCAACAGGAATAGCTTCTTTCAATATACATGCAAAAACAATACACTCTGCTTTGAAAATCCCAATTAGAGATATGAAACCACTACAGGGTCAATCATTGGCACTATTCCAAGAGGAAATGAGGCACATTCGATATATATTGATTGATGAAATGAGATTTTTAGGATCAAGGTTGTTCATGCAAATAGATGCTCGATTACGAGAAGCATTTCCAGATAAAAAGAATTGTCCTTTTGGTGGTAGATCCATGATCCTTGTAGGTGACCTTGGCCAGCTACCTCCTGTGAGAGATAAGCCTTTGTATGCAGGTAATACAGCAGGGAAAGTATTATGGAAAAAATTCAATATTATGGTCACTCTTGACACAATATTTCGCCAACAAGGGAGCAATGACAAACAATCTTGTTTTCGTCGAGTCCTCAATAACATAAGAAACGCAGAACCTGTTCTTGATGATTGGGAGTTTCTTATGTCGCGGGCTGATATCAGGTTGCATACTAGAGAAAGGGATTTATTTAATGCAGTAGTTCACATGTTTCCAACAAATAATTTGGTCTCCTTCCATAACAGACACATGTTGAAATCATTAAATTCTCCAATTGCACGATGTATTGTTGTGAATTCAAGGCGTTCAGAAATCAGTGGTGCCAATGATGATCAATTGGACCGTGAAGTTTTGCTGCGCCGTGGCCAACGTGTTATGTTGACATGTAATTTGTGGGTTGAAGCTGGCTTGGTGAATGGTGCACTTGGGTATGTGAAGGAAATATTTTATATGCCCAACTCTAAGCCACCGGAGCTTCCAATGTTCACAACTTGTTGGTACTATTTTATTGTTACCCTTTTCTCTTAAAATTCCACCATTTATCTATCATTTTTCTCCATAAACTTCCCATAAGTCCATTGAAATTGATTAGTGAAGCATTATAGTTGTTATTTTGCATTAAATTTAATTTATGAGTTTTTATGTTAAAATTTGGAATTTTTCAACAAAATTACAGGATGTAGTGACTTCCTGTAATGAGTTTATGTTGTGACATGTGGCATGACAGGGAAATCGAAATAGAAGGCATGAACATGATCTAGGATGTACAAATATGGTTGAAAATGTATTTAGCATCGAATTTGGGGTTCCTGGATATATGGTCAAAGTCGGTCAAACTCAGCCTCTTCAGCAGAAAAATCTGAAGCTCTAATGATGTACTTGATCTTTTGCTTAAAGTTAGGAATTTTGAACTAATTCGAGCTATGTTGGAATCAGTTAGGAGGAAGAAGGAACGAATATAGCCTTCTAGTTGTAAATTGTAATAAATAGGAGGATTTTGATTAGAAAAGTTAGCTAGTGAAAACGTTGAAGAAATCAGACTTAAGACTGTAAAGCATATTCCAGCACTCTGTTTTGAATGTAATCTATTTCCAGAACTTAATGAAAGGCAAAATTTCATCAATCACAGTGTTTACGAGTTAAAAGGTTTATCATTTGAAGTTATTAAAGTGTGCCATCAGAGCGTGGAAGGGCCCTACATAAAGATTGGTACACTTTCTTTTACGTTTTACGTTTCATAGAGTTTAGTTTTTAGATCTGAATAGCGTATTTCATTTCATTGCTTGTGAGTTCATTCATTGCTTGTGAGTTCATTAATTTAATTAGAAGTTATTGAAATTATTGTTATTTTATGGTTCATAGCAATAGCTTGAAGATTCGATTGCAGAATTATTGAAACAGTCCTTGTAAAAGGTGTAATCGAGCATTGGATTTCAAAATATCTCTATGAACTCTGTTTGTTTTTTTTATGAATTTGATTTCTAGAATGTTTAATGTGTTATCTTAAAGGAGTTTTTGTGAAACATATCCTTGTAAGAGGATTGAAAAGCTCAGATTAGAAACACTCTGTTTTTTTAGGATCAGTAGATTAAATTTTGATAATATAAGTGTTTAAATTGTGAAAAGGAAACATATTTTAGCCTCTTGTAAAGGAGTACTGAAGCCTGTCACAATTAGACATTTAATTAAACATATAGAACAGAACCTTTTAGGTCTAAAAATATTAGATGTGCCTCTAAGACTACTGACCCTGGTCGACATTAAATTGAGTCTAATCTAGAATCCTAGATTGGTTGTTACATTTTGGCGCCGTTGCCGGGGACGCGCAACTAGAGGAGTTCTAAAAAAAAAACTCAAAACAAACAAAAACAAACAAAAGCATAGATTTAATTTTAATTTTAGAAGTCATGTTTACATATGTCTAGACCTAGGGATGATAAAAGCAGATTCATAAAAACCCCCCATCCAAGAACTAACCCACCATTAGGAGCAGATCTTTTAGAAAGAATTTAACACACAACACCAGCTGGGAAAGTCACTGTACAAGAACTAGAGGATAAACAAAAATCAGGCCAAAGACTTACACTTATAGAGAGACAAATTCTATTGGCATACGAAACAAAGAAGAAACACTTTCCTGAATCCTCTACAACAAGAGAAGGCATCAAAAAAACTCAACAATCTCTCCTTGAACCTACTGTTATTGAACAAATTCAATTAGGAGAAAAACCAACACAACAACTTCTCTTTGAAACAAGTGACACTGAACAAGAACTTAAAACAATAGAGGAACCTATCAAAATGGCTGAGGAAGGAGGAGGATCAGCAAGAAGACCCACTCCTGAACAACTTATAGAATATGAGAGACAACAGGAGGAAATGATAAGACAACGAGAAATTGAACTGAAATGAAAGCAAGATCAAGATCAAAGGGAGGAGGAAGAGTCAACCTTTAAATTTCCTATTCAAGAACCAGGAGAAAATCATGATGAGGAAATCAAAATGAAAAACATACCTCCATCTGTGTTACCAAATTTTTATGGCATGGCTTCGGAAGATCCTGATTCATTCTTGTTTGAATTTGACATAGTATGCTAAACATATGGCTACACAGATGATGCCCATAGGCTTAGACTCTTCCCAGCAACATTAAAGGCATCAGCATTAAGATGGTTCATGGGACTAGGTGAACATGCAATAACTGACTGGGATGGCATGCGAAAAATATTCCTAAAGAAATATCAACCTTATTGTAGATCGAAAGATTCTAAAGATGATATCTTCAGAATGAATCAACAGGAGGATGAAACTTTAGAGGAGTATTTGGAACGATTTGTCTACAATTTACAAAAATCAAAACATAGAACCATGTCACTTGATCTGATTCGAACAATATTTTTGAAGGGCATTCAAGAGGAATACTTAGATGATCTTAACTTTGTGGGAAAAGGTGATATTTCCACCTTACCTTTTGATGAAATTGCTGACTTATGTGAAAAGTATTCCAGGAGAAAAGCTAGAAATGGAAAAAGAGCTATATCATCCAAAGCCACAAAATGCATGACTAGTGTCCTGAGGGTGACAAAATATATTAGAAATTAAATAGACCTGTTAGGCACCTTAGAAATCAAAGAAAAGATAAGAAGAAAGAAGATCAAGTGTGTTTGTCTTTTGTCCATAATCATAAAACACTTTGAAAAGGAGGATTTTCCTTTGAAAACTGGTCAGTGTACCTTTATGTAGAAAATCATGATATATTTCATTGTTCTAAAATAAAGATTTTTAGGGTAAAACTTTGGAACCCAATGCAGTTTGGAAAAATATGTTTATTGGTTACCCAAAGATATGACCAGACCTCACCTCAGATAACTACAATCAAATTTTTTAATTTTCTACAGAATCTAAGTAACAAGATGTGAATGTGCCCATGTAGCAACAAAATGCACAACAACAATGGAAACCATTTCAGCAATACCCACCATATCCTCAACCATACTCATCATATCCTCAACCATATCAACAGTATAATCAGCCATATCAGCAGTATCCTCAAACATATCAGCAATATCCACAGCAGCAAGTTGTTCATCCACCCCAAAACATTCAACAAACATTGCCTACTCCTCCACCAATAAATCCACCCCAATTACAACCATGTATAAACAACAGAATATAAGTTCTGTTTTGTACCGTCAAAATAACCAAATGAGAAATACGACAAATTAGATGAGGGATGTCCTGTATCCCACACCACTTACAATATTCAGTTGAGTGGTGGTATGAGCTTTGTATTTGAAAAACCGCACCACTTTGATAAGCCAACGCCAAACAAAGAAACACCATGACATAAAAAATAAGCATTAGTCGCCGTGATACCTTTCTGGAAAGATTTCTTCATGTCAAAGAGCTTCCCACGTGTATTTTACAGTTGGTCTTTAGGTAATGGGTCAATATATAAAAATTCCACTTCTCCAAGCCATAAAATACATTCCTATATATACTAAAGCAATTAGAGAGTTATGCCTCAAGAAGCCTACAATAAAAAGACTTGATCCACAAACAATTCACGTTATTGGACACCTAGCTGGCCTTATGTCAAACACTATATCAATGGAAAAGTATGTTGATCTTGGCATTCCCAGAGTCACTACAATCATCAACAACATACCTATTCCAAATAATTTAATTGACTTAGGGGCAGCAATAAATGTGATGACTCTTGACACAATGAAGACACTACAACTGAGAAATTTGCAATACACACCAATTTTTTTAGAACTAGCTGATAGGTCTAAAGTGATTCCTGAAGGAATTTTGGAGGATATAATTGTTTCACTGGACTCTTGGGAGTATCCAGTGGACTTTTTAGTTCTTCAACCAAAATCTAATTTAGGAGGTCACCCTATCATTCTTGGTAGACCATGGTTAGCAACTGCTTATGCATTCATAGGGTGTCGATCAAGTAATATGATCATTTCACGAGGAACTGAAAGGAAACAACTCACTCTTTACCCATCAGCACAAACACCAGCAGTAGCAAACAACTTATGGCTAGATGATAAATACAATGATAAGGAAGAAGTTCAATCTATTTTTAGCATCAATTAGATCTGTGATTTTCATGAAGATAATAATGATGATTTGATAGAATTGTTCCTTTCTAAACCTGAAATGTCTGAAGAAATAAGAAATGAACAATACCATGCTGCAGATGAATTTTTGGCACAAATTTTTCAAGAAATATGCACACTCCATTCTTTGCAAACATCATTTCAAAACATTTTTCCCATCCAATCTATCACAAACACTCAGAGTAAGACTATAGAGATTAGTCCGGGAAAAACATTGAATATTAGCACTCACCTAGACTTATCTCAGGAAGAAAAATTGATTCAATTATTGAGAAAGTATCAGCAAGCATTTGCTTGGGATTACACCGATATGCACGAAATCCACCCTGAAACATGCACTCACCATATCTACACAGATAATAACATAAAACCAGTGAGGCAACCACAAAGAAGAATGAATCCCATTCTTCAAGATATTGTTAGAGAGGAATTGCAAAAACTATTGAAAGTTAATTTTATATATCCTATCTCTGACAGTCAGTGGATATCACCATTGGTAGTAGTGCCCAAGAAAAATGGTAAGTGGAGGATTTGTGTTTATTATAGACAGTTGAACAAAGCAACCCTCAAAGATTATTTTCCACTACCATTCATCGACCAAGTGCTAGACACTTTAGCTGGGAAATCATCATTCTCTTTTCTTGATGGTTTCAGTGGCTATAACCAGATCATGATAGCTTTAGAGGACCAGGATAAGACCACTTTTACTTGTCCCTTGGGCAATTATGCCTATAATGTTTTACCATTTGGACTTTGTAACGCTCCAGATACATTTCAGAGAGCTGTTTTAGCTATTTTTGCTGATTTAGTTCATGAATGTGTTGAAGTTTATATGGATGATTTTTCGGTTTATGGTAATTCATTTGAGCATTCATTAGAAAATCTTGAGAAAGTTTTGAAGAGATGTATTGAAGCTAATCTGTCCTTGAGCAATGAAAAGTGTTTTATGATGCTAGATGAAGGGATAGTATTGGGTCACTATATTTCTTCTCAAGGCATTAAAGTTGATCCAGCAAAAATTCAGATCATTGTCAATTTACCAATTCCAAAGACACAAAAAGAGGTAAGAAGTTTTCTTGGGTATGCAAGCTATTATAGACGATTTATTGAACATTTTAGCAAAATAGCTCTACCTCTGTTTAAACTTCTAGCAAAGGACACACCTTTCAACTGGAATGAAGATTGTCAGAAAGCTTTTGAAACACTCAAAGAAAAACTATCAACCACACCAGTCTTAAAAGGACCTAACTGGAGTCTACCATTTCACATCTTTTTAGACGCATCTGACACTGTAGTAGGTGCTTATTTAGGCCAAAAAGAAGAGTCTTTCAATTATGCTATCTATTTTATCAGCAAAAATCTAACACCTGCAGAATTAAATTACACAGTCACTGAAAAAGAAATGTTGGCAATCATACATGCTGTAAATAAATTTCGACACTATATCACTAGTTATGAGGTTTTTGTACATACTAACCACTCAGCCATTAAATATTTAATGAATAAAACAATCACTAATGGCAGAGTTACCAGATGGCTGTTATTATTACAGGAATTTAATATTACAGTGTTAGATAGGCTAGGTAAGGAGAATCAGGTGGCAGATTTTCTTTCTAGACTGCAGAACTCAGGTGAGATTGTTCCGGTTGAAGATTCTTTTCCAGATGAAAATCTATTTTCAATTTCAGTAGTAGATCCATGGTATGCTGACTTGGCCAATTATTTGTCCACAGGAAAGACACCTCCACATTTTACTACAAAGGAGAAGAAGAGGCTGATCAAACAAAGTGCTAGATATTCATGGATCAATGGAGATTTATTTTACACCGGTTATGATATAATTATTAGAAGATGTGTAAGAAATTATGAAATAATTGATATTTTAAAATCTTGTCATGACGAACCGTGTGGTGGGCATTTTGCAGCCAAGAGGACAGCATTCAAGATTCTCAGCCTTGGCTACTATTGGCCATCTATTTTTAAGGATTCCAAGAGGTATGTGAAGAGTTGTGATAGTTGTCAAAGAATGGGTAGACCCACAGCTTCAGATGAAATGCCACTTCAGCCCCAAGTACATTTAGAGCCATTTGAGAAATGGGCTCTAGATTTTGTAGGCCCCATCAATCCACCGTCAAAGGGCAAAAAGTACATCCTAGTATGTACTGATTACGTGAAAAAATGGGCTGAAGCAAAAGCATTAGTCCAAGCAACAGAGAAAACAGTGGTAAACTTCCTCTTTGAAGAAATTTTTGTAAGGTATGGAGTATCTAGGGAGATAGTCACAGATCAGGGTACTCAGTTCACTTCAAATTTAGTTCAAGATATAACAGAAAAATATAAGATCAAGCACAGAAAAAGCACACCTTACCATCCACAGGCCAATGGCCAAGTGGAATCAACAAATAAAACTTTGGAGGGGATTATCACTAAAACAGTATCAATGAACAGAAAGAATTGGGAAGAAAAACTCAAAGATGCACTGTGGGCTTACAGGATTACGTGGAAGGACACTACTAGATTTACACCATATCAGTTGGTGTACGGAAAAGAGGTACTGCTTCCTATCGAATTTCAAATACATACTTATAAGATGGCTGCAGATTTAGGAATTGATCTCAGTGAAGCACAAAAGGAGAGAATTATGCAATTAAACCAACTAGATGAGATGAGACAGCAAGCAGAATAGAGAACAATCCTAATGCAGAGACAGAGGAAGCAGTGGCATGATGCACACATTAAGAAGAAGCAGTTTAAAGAGGGAGACTGGGATTTACTCTTTGACTCTAAATTCAGAGACCATAAAGCCAAATTTACAACACATTGGATGGGCCCATATGAAATAGTTGAAGCATATGACAATGGATCGGTCAAACTTACAACAATTGATGGAGAAGGCAAGACCTTTACTGTCAATGGTCACAGGCGGAAACTCTATCATAAGCCCATAAGCAAGGAAGATTTTATTGAAACAGTATCTCAGCAAAAGGAGGTTGAGATATCACAGCCTTCAGTTGTGATATCTCTACCTTAGTCATTTCAATTTCTTTTAAAAAAATAAAAAATAAATAAAAAAAAAACACAAATTAAAAAAAAAAAAAAAAAAATAATGGTTTAGATGTGAAAACCAGACTCTGGCACACTCTAAACCCGAATTCTTACTTGAAAACCAATCATTTGGCTGGTAAGAATTATTTGTTCTACTTGTTTATTGTTTTTCATCAATTCAATAATGACTTGAGGACAAGTCAAACACTTAGTGGGGGAGAAGAATTAGTGGTTTTTCTCTTTGGTAGAAGAATCAGTGATTTTTCATCTCCTCATTTTTAAATCTTCAAGTAATTTGTGTCAGTTATTCAGTATTTCAATTCAGTTGTTCAGTATTTCAATAAAGAGCTACTTTTGTTCTAATTAGAGGGACCTGTTTAAGCAATAAGATTTGCAGTGGGACCTGTTCAGAAGACTATGTCAACATTATCAATATCAAAAGGACATGTTAAGGACTGCATTAAAGATTTGCAGTGGGACCTGTTCAGAAGACTATGTCAACATTAACAATATCAAAAGGACCTGTTCTACTTCAACAAAAGATACATCATCAACAAAGGCTACTTCAGAGGGACCTGTTCTACTTCAACAAAATTTTCAAAGGTAGTTTATTATCAGAATTCGAAGGCTACATCAACAACAAAGGATAAAAGAAGCTGCATAAAGATGGTTCTTCAAATTTTAAAGGGACCTGTGTTACTCATTTCAAAGGGACCTGTTTTGAAAGATGAAGATCAGTCATACCTATACAAATAGATCAGTCACCTGTGCAAGCCAAATCAGCATTCTGTCAGTCAACAAGTGTAAAGTATTGTTGAAATTTTTATTTTTAACATTTAAATTCTTAAATTAGTTTAGTGTTCAAAAATGATAATTATTATTGCTTGATTATCAATTTCAAAAAATTCCTATATCCATAATCTTTGTTTTCTATACCTTAGCCTATTATTCTATTTCCTATTTCCATTCATACCTTAGCCTATTATTCTATTCCCATTCATTTATACCTTAACCTATTATTCTATTCCCATTTATACTTTAGTCTATTCCTTATTTCCTATCCCTATTTTGCTCTTCAAAACCGCTCTTCAAAAACTCATTATTTTTAAATACGCCCTTTGTCAATAAAGGTACCAACAAAGAAGTGGTCTGTATGGACACTCAATGAAGAGTCAGCTCAATGGTAATACATTTGTAAAACACATGATTACATTTCATTTCAACTGACGGAGTTATAAAAACGATGCTTTGACCCAAATTCGTTTATGGAGTGGAATGTATCCGTTATCATCACACGATTTATATTATGATTATGCTTTTATAAATCACTACTCCTTTGTATTCATAATCTAAATGCACTGTCCGTCCCTGCAAACAAACTCATGACCAATTTGAATGCGCTGTCTAACCCAAATTCATAACCTTAAGACTCTGTTCTCTCCGTATTGTATGATACCAAGCAATTTGAGGTCGGTTGTTGAATTTTTAAGTTCATAGAGTGGTTAAAGAGTTAATTTTTAGACTCTGAGTTCTTAAGGAGGACCGAGATAGCATGTGTGGTTCCATTGAGAAAATATAGCAGACAAGTTATCCAGGGGTTTTTCTCTAAGGCCGCCCAGAATTTGAAGAATAGCACAGTGAAGAAGGCCGCCCAGAATTTGAAGAATAGCACAGTGAAGAAGGCCGCCCAGAATTTGAGGAATAGCTCAGGAAATTAAAGAAGGCAGCTCAGAAAATTGAGGATGCTAACTAGGTCAGAGAAACGCAGGAGAAGAGGTAACCACTTGAAAACCTTGATAGAATTTTTGGAAGCATAGAAAAGGGGTTAGAACAGAGAATTTAAAAAAAAAAAAAAGCAATGACCAACAGAGTGGAGCTCGAAACATTTGACAGACTAAAGTATCTCGAGGACTGTGTCAAAATTCTAGAAGAAAAACATTGGTTTCCTTTCCTATAGAAATTTAATGGGAATAATGAAGAGGTTACAAAGCAATTTTCATTTTCCTTCAATGGAGAGAAAGCTCTAGTAGGAAATGTCTCTTTTATAATTTCAGAAGATATAATAGCACAAACCTTGGAAATCAGTCCTGAAGGAGAGAAGTATTTCAAAACTAAGCAGGTCAAGGAAAAATCATGGACTCAATTTATGTCCAAGTCAAGGGTTTCTTCAGTTAACTGGAAGAAGGGTGTCCCAAGAAGCTGGTTAGTGCACCCATGGGATGAGATGGTGTACATCATTCAAAAATTCATTACATGTGAAGGTCGTTATAGTATTGTATACCTCTATCACATAAAACTTCTGTTGCATTTGAAAGGCCAATGCATTATCAATTTACCCTATTTTCTATTATAGAGTCTGACTAAAATGGCGAAGACTATTCAGAAGCACAAAGGTAATGAAGACAGGAGTTTATATCATTTTGGTTTGATTAAAATGCTAATTGAATCTGAGTTGCAGAGAAGAGGAAAAACATGGAAGGAATTCTTAATTGATAATCAAATCAAAGATAGAGAAGAAGAACAACAGAAGCAAGGAAGCATGGAATTGATGATTGATGTTGATGAATAAATCCCTGAGCTTAAATCAAGTAATATTCCTCAACCGAGCAGTAGTGTAAGGACAAGAAGGCAAAAGCAAGAAGCTGCCAAGAGAATTGAAAAAGATAAAATCTTCACTACCTATAAGAGAAGATCAAGGAGAATGAAAAGGAGTCAAACACAAGATGAGCCACCAGAATAGAATGCAAGCATACCAATGGAAATTGAAAGTAGTGAGTCAGCACATGAAGCAGAGATGGAAACTAGAATAAATGAGAAAGAAAAGGAAGAACCAATACCTATAAATAAGAAGCAGAAAAGGTTAGAGAAACAGATTGAAGGGCTGAAAGAAGAATTGATGGAAGCAAACATGTTAGAAAAGGTTATCAAGAAGGAAAATGAAATGTTGAGAGCTCAAAGCAAGAAAATACAACAGAAGAATGAGAAACTGAAGGAAAATATCAAGGAACTGAAGATTGATCAAACTGAAATAGGTAATTGGGCAATAAAATGTTATACTCAGAAAAAGAGTCTCAAGGAAAAATATAAGAAGTTAAAACATCGGTCTCAAGTTCAGAAGAATGCCAGAGTTCAGAGGAATGTGGATATATTGTTACAGGCAGCAGAGGCACAGGCAGAAACAGAGTTTAAGGGGAGCACATCAGGATTAGCATGAGGACATGCTAAACCATTGAGTTTGGGGGAGATGTTGGTACATTTTATTGTTACCCACTTTCTTTTCTTAAAAATCCATCATTTATCTATCATTTTCCTCCATAAACTCCCCATAAGCCCATTGAAATTGATTAATGAAGCATTATAATTGTTATTTTACATTAAATTTAATTTATGGGTTTTTATGTTAAAAATTGAAATTTTTCAACAAAATTACGGGATGTAATGACTTCTTGTAATCAGTTTATGTTGTGACATGTGTGGCTGGCAAAAGGAAGAATGCTGAGTGTGCGATGTGATCTGATAGCTACAAATGATTCAAATGTAGTTCACAAGAAATCTATTTGGTGCAAATTGGGTTCCTGGATACTATGTTTAAGTCTGAATCAAACCTCAGTCTCACCGGCAGAAAATAGACATAATAATTCTCTTGATCTTGCCTTAAAGTTAGAATTTTGAATGACTAGATATCATTGAATCAGTTCTAGGAAGATGAACGAATACAGCCTTCTAGTTGTAAAATTGTAATAAATAGGAGGATTTTGATTAGAAAAGTTAGCTAGTGAAAACGTTGAAGAAATCAGACTTAAGACTGTAAAGCATATTCCAGCACTCTGTTTTGAATGTAATCTATTTCCAGAACTTAATGAAAGGCAAGATTTCATCAATCATAGTGTTTACGAGTTAAAAGGTTTATCATTTGAAGTTATTAAAGTGTTCCATCAGAGCGTGGAAGGGCCCTACGTAAAGATTGGTACACTTTCTTTTACGTTTTATGTTTCATAGAGTTTAGTTTTCAGATATGAACAACGTATTTCATTTCATTGCTTGTGAGTTCATTAATCTAATTAGAATTTATTGAAATTATTGTTATTTTATGGTTCATAGCAATAGCTTGAAGATTCGAATGCAGAATTATTGAAACAGTCCTTGTAAAAGGTGTAATCGAGCATTGGATTTCAAAATATCTCTCTGAACTCTGTTTGTTTTTTTTATGAATTTGATTTCTAGAATGTTTAATGTGTTATCTTAAAGGAGTTTTTGTGAAACATATCCTCGTAAGAGGATTGAAAAGCTCAGATTAGAAACACTCTGTTTTTTTAGGATCAGTAGATTAAATTTGATAATATAAGTGTTTAAATTGTGAAAAGGAAACATATTTTAGCCTCTTGTAAAGGAGTACTGAAGCCTGTCACAATTAGACATTTATTTAAACATATAGAACAGAACCTTTTAGGTCTAAAAATATTAGATGTGCCTCTAAGACTATTGACCTTGGTCGACATTAAATTGAGTCTAATCTAGAATCCTAGATTGGTCGTTACACAACTATTATTTTTGATAAGTATGTTGGTGTTCCGTTTGATGCAAGCAATCCAAACATTGTGCCTATCACACCAGTGATAAGAGAAAATCGAAAACAAATTCCTTTAAAGATGGCATGGGCTCTTACAATTCACAAGTCACAAGGCTTGACTTTAGAGCGAGCATCAATTGATATCGGGAATAGAGAACAACAAGGGCTGACCTTCACAGCCATATCAAGAGTGAAATCAATAGATGGTTTGCGCATTGCACCGCCTTTCTCTTATCAGCGGTATGCCAAGATGAATAATAGTGCGTATGTTACAATTAGGAAGAAATAAGAGGAGAGATTGAAGTCCATATCGCTATGATATGCAACTATTTATATAATAATAATGCTTTTGATATATTAATGACATGTCTACATTCATCAAATTCATAGTAGTATTTTGGATTGTTTTTTACATCGTTTTTTCTGTTCTTTAATTTTCTTGTTTTTATAATGTCGTTTTTTGTTATTTTTCTTACAATGACCCATTCACAGGTAGAAAACTAGTTACACTAGCCAGCCATTAAAAATCAAGATGGAATTCCATATCGCTGTCACATGTAGCTAATAGTGTTCTGACATATTTATAGAATGTTTTATAATTGTTTTTATTGTCATCTCTTTTTTCATTTAGTATAGGAATTCTTTTGATGTATTAATTAAATGAATACATTCATGACATGCAATATAGTAATATATGAGAAATTCCATACATCATTTTTCATGTTGTTCAATATACCTCCATTTTTTAGTCGCTATTGTTCTTTTGTTTATATTAAACCATTCAGACATATATAGCCAGTTATATTAGCCAATCATTAAATTCAAGCTTGAAGTCCATATCCCTATTACATGAAACTAAAAATATTTATCAATGTGGTTTGCTAAATGTGTTGTGGTTTGGTTCAATGACAAGATATTTATATTTGTTAATAATATTAGACTACAATTAATATATACATTGACATTAATTTAAATACAAATATTGAATTACTAACATTATTAATATTTCATTATAAACATTGAGCTTAGAATTTTGTGCTTTCTTGTTGATTATTGTAATATGGGTCATATCACACATTTATTTTTATCATTCTTTTCATGTGTGCAGTATGTATTTATAATGAGGTTTATAGCATCACGTTTTTAAGATTCAGTTTTTCAAAAACAATAGAAACGGGGTGTTATATAGTGTTATGTATTAATTAAATGAATACATTCATGAGATGCAATATAGTAATATATGAGAAATTCCATACATCGTTTTTCGTGTTGTTCAATATACCTCCATTTTTAGTCGCTATTGTTCTTTTGTTTATAGTAGACCATTTAGACATATACATCCAGTTATATTAGCCAATCATTAAATTCAAGATTGAAGTCCATATCCCTATTACATGAAACTAAAAATATTTATCAATGTGGTTTGCTAAATGTGTTGTGGTTTGGTTTGATGACAAGATATTTATATTTGTTAATAATATTAGACTACAATTGATATATAAATTGACATTAATTTAAATACAAATATTGAATTACTAACATTATTAATATTTCATTATAAACATTGAGTTTAGAATTTTGTGCTTTCTTGTTGATTATTGTAATATGGGTCATATCACACATTTATTTTTATCACTCTTTTCATGTGTGTAGTATGTATTTCTAATGAGGTTTATAGCATCATGTTTTTAAGATTCAGTTTTAAA
This sequence comes from Pinus albicaulis, assembly GCA_034641835.2. Classification (NCBI taxonomy): domain Eukaryota; kingdom Viridiplantae; phylum Streptophyta; class Pinopsida; order Pinales; family Pinaceae; genus Pinus; species Pinus albicaulis. The sequence continues at coordinate 249,470,301 of CM076577.1, read as the reverse complement.
AAAAAATAGAAACGGGGTGTTATATATATATATATATATATATATATATATATATATATATATCTGCCTAGATGTTTCCATCTCTTTCTGTATAAATTTGTATTTTTTCATTTTCCTTTCAAATGCAGGTATGGATAATAATGATGGGATCTATTATAATCAAGCAGTGGCGAATATTTCTAGACTCATCAGTCTTGTTTCTTACATTCGGGACAAGCTAGATAGAAAACATGGGTTCCATCCTACTTTTATTGATGAGCATCTTCGTGTGCTTGATGAAATGAAAATCAATGTGAAATACCTGTTGCATGTGCACATGAGGGAGGCTGGGAGAAAAACAAGAAGGGATTGGTTGGAAAGCGTTAAGTATCGTGATCATTATCCTGTTGATTTGAATTGGTGTTCCTTTTGTGGTCGGTCTGGTTGTGTTCTTGAAGAGGCTATTTGATAAATGACATTTGGTGGACTGTTTTGAGTCCATTTTTGTGGTGGGATTTCTTTATGTAAAGACAACAAAAAACATATGTTAATTTCAGTCCTTCAATTTTTATAATATTAATGGTCCCTTTGCTTTATTGATGTTTTATGATTATACTGTTAATATTTCATTGTATTTTTTGATCAATTGGGTTTATAACATTGATTCCTTCATTTTTCCGATTCCTTCGGTTTGTAATAATATTCCGTTCACATTATTAAATTGAAATATTGGGGTTTTTATATTAGTCCTGGAGTTCAATACTAATGCATTTTCCAATTTCACATTATGAAAAACACTTACTCAACTTAATATAAACTGAATGGACTATTGGTATAACTTATGTTTTTGATAATGGTCCCTTGAGTTCATGAATTCCTTTGGTTTATAATATTGGAGCCTTGGGTTTATTATATATTTTTGTTTATATTATTAATAGTCCCTCCACTTTATTAATCTCTTTATAAATATAATGTGGTTGTGATACTAATTTTCGACTAAATTTTTGTTCCCTTCGCGTTATTGGTCCCTTGGGTTATTAATATTTTTCCCTTGGGTTCACCAGTTCCTCTGTTTTCTAATATTGGACTGTTGGGTTATTACTTCTTTTGGTTTATAATACTTTTTTAATCGCTTAGGTTTGTTAATAATTTTTATTTCTATTACTCATTTGTTGAGTAATGTTTTTCCCTTGGTTCACCAATTCCTTTAGTTTATAATGTTTAACCCTTGGGTTTGTTAGTTCTTTTGGTTTATAATATGAATAATCGATTAATGTCATCGCTGATCAAACATCAGACTCTCCCAAATATTGCCTCCATATGAAAATCACCCATGGCCAGCCATGGTCATAGTTGCTCCTTTGGTTTATAATTTTTTGGGTAATGGTTGCCCCTTGGGTTCACCAATTCCTTTGGTTTATAATATTAAACCCTTGGGTTTATTAGTTTTTTTGGTTTATAATATGAATAATCGATCAATGTCATCCATGATCAAATGTCACATTCTGACAAAAATTGTATCAATATGAAAATCACCCATGGCCAACCATGGTCATACTTGGCCCAACTTCGCATTGCGACAATAATTGTCTCAATGTTTAAATCAATTCCTTTGGTTTATAATTTTTTGGGTAATTATTTTCCCTTGGGTTCACCACTTGCTTTGGTTTATAATATTAAACCCTTGGGTTTATTAGTTTTTTTAGTTTATAATATGAATAATCGATAAATGTCATCCATGATCAAATGACACATTATGAGAAACATTGTCTCAATATGAAAGTCACCCATGGCCAACCATGGTCATAGTTGGACCAACGTCGCATTATGACAACAATTGTCTTAATGTTTAAATCAATTCCCCTGGGTTCACCAATTCCTTTGGTTTATAATATTGAACTTTTTAAGTTTCTGATAGTTCTTTTATTTATAATAATAATAATCGATCAATGTCATCCATGATGAAATGTCACCTTCTCGACAAGCATTGTATCAATATGAAAATCACCCTTGGCCAACCATGCATACATACTTGTTCAACGGCCAGATCATGACAACAATTGTCTCAATGTTTAAATCAATTCCATTGGGTTCACCAATTCCTTTGGTTTATAATTTTTTGGGTAATGATTTTCCCTTGGGTTCACCACTTGATTTGGTTTATAATATTAAACCCTTGGGTTTATTAGCTTTTTGGTTTATAATATGAATAATCGATCAATGCCATCCATGATCAAATGACACATTATGAGAAACATTGTCTCATTATGAAAATCACCCATGGCCAACCATGGTCATAGTTGGTCCAACGTCGCATTGTGACAACCATTGTCTCGATGTTTAAATCAATTCCTCGGTTCACCAATTCCTTTTGGTTTATAATTTGTCACAATGGTTGTCCCTGGTTCACCAATTCCTTTTCTTTTGGTTTATAATATGAATAATTGATCAATGTCATCCATGATCAAATGTCACATTGTGACAAATATTGTCTCAATATGAAAATCACCCATGCCCAACCATGGTCATAATTGGTCCAACGTCCCATTGTGACAACAATTGTCTCAATGTTTAAATCAATTCCCTTGGGTTCACTAATTCCTTTGGTTTATAATTTGTTGGGTAATGGATTTCCCTTGGGTTCACCAATTCCTTTGGTTTATAATATTAAACCCTTGGGTTTATTAGTTTTTTTAGTTTATAATATGAATAATCAATCGATGTTATCCATGATCAAATGACACATTCTGAAAAACATTGTCTGAATATTAAAATCACCCATGGCCAACCATGGTTATAGTTGGTCCAATGTCGCATTGTGACAACAATTTTCTCAATGTTTAAATCAATTCCCTTGGGTTCACCAATTCCTTTTGGTTTATAATTTTTTGCATGATTTTCCCTTGTCCACCACTTGCTTTGGTTTATAATAATGAACGCCCGCTGGGTTTATTAGTTTTTTTGGTTTATAATATGAATAATCGATCAATGTCATCCATGATCAAATGACACATTATGAGAAACATTTTCACATAAAATCACCCATGGCCAACCATGGTCATAGTTGGTCCAACGTCACATTGTGACAACCATTGTCTCAATGTTTAAATCAATTCCCTTGGGTTCACCAATTCCTTTTGGTTTATAATTTTTTGGGTAATGGTTGTCCCTTGGGTTCACCAATTCCTTTGGTTTATAATATTAAACCCTTGGGTTTATTAGTTCTTTTGGTTTATAATATGAATAACTGATCAATGTCATCCATGATCAAATGTGACATTCTGACAAATATTGTCTCAATATGAAAGTCACCCATGGCCAACCCTGCTCATAGTTGGTCCAACGTCGCATTGTGACAACAATTGTCTCACGTTAAAATCAAATCCATTGGGTTCACCAATTCCTTTGGTTTATAATTTTTTGGGTAATGATTTTCCCTTGGGTTCACCACTTGCTTTGGTTTATAATAATGAACGCTTGGGTTTATTAGTTTTTTTGGTTTATAATATGAATAATCGATCAATGTCATCCATGATCAAATGAAACATTATGAGAAACATTTTCTCATTATGAAAATCAGCCATGGCCAACCATGGTCATAGTTGGTCCAACGTCACATTTTGACAACCATTGTCTCAATGTTTAAATCAATTCCCTTGGGTTCACCAATTCCTTTTGGTTTATAATTTGTTGGGTAATGGTTGTCCTTGGGTTAACCAATGCCTTTGGTTTATAATATTAAACCCTTGGGTTTATTAGTTTTTTGGTTTTTAATATGAATAATTGATCAATGTCATCCATGATCAAATGTCACATTCTGAAAAACATTGTATCAATATGAAAATCACCCATGCCCAACCATGGTCTTACTTGGCCCAACGTTGCATTGCGACAACAATTTTCTCAATGTTTAAATCAATTCCCTTGGGTTCACCAATTCCTTTTGGTTTATAATTTGTTGGGTAATGGTTGTCCCTTGGGTTCACCAATTACTTTGGTTTATGATATTAAACCCTTGGGTTTATTAGTTTTTTTGGTTTATAATATGAATAATCGATCAATGTCATCCATGATCAAATGTCACATTCTGACAAACATTGTATCAATATGAAAATCACCCATGGCCAACCATGGTCATACTTGGCCCAACGTCGCATTGCGCCAACAATTGTCTCAATGTTTAAATCAATTCCCTTGGGTTCATCAATTCCTTTGGTTTATAATTTTTTGGGTAATGATTTTCCCTTGGGTTCACCACTTGCTTTGGTTTATAATATTAAACCCCTGGGTTTATTAGTTTTTTTGGTTTATAATATGAATAATCGATCAATGTCATCCATGATCAAATGACACATTATGAGAAACATTGTCTCAATATGAAAATCACCCATGGCCAACCATGGTCATAGTTGGTCCAACGTCGCATTGGGACAATCATTGTCTCAATGTTTAAATCAATTCCCTTGGGTTCACCAATTCATTTTCGTTTATAATTTTTTGGGTAATGGTTGTCCCTTGGGTTCACCAATTCCTTTGGTTTATAATATTAAACCCTTGGGTTTATTAGTTTTTTTGGTTTATAATATGAATAATCGATCAATGTCATCCATGATAAAATGTCACATTCTGACAAACATTGTATCAATATGAAAATCACCCTTGGCCAACCATGGTCATACTTGGCCCAACGTCGCATTGCGACAACAATTGTCTCAATGTTTAAATCAATTCCATTGGGTTCACCAATTCCTTTGGTTTATAATTTTTTGGGTAGTGATTTTCCCTTGGGTTCACCACTTGCTTTGGTTTATAATATTAAACCCTTGGGTTTATTAGTTTTTTTGGTTTATAATATGAATAATCGATCAATGTCATCCATGATCAAATGACACATTATGAGAAACATTGTCTCATTATGAAAATCACCCATGGCCAACCATGGTCATAGTTGGTCCAATGTCGCATTGTGACAACCATTGTCTCAATGTTTAAATCAATTCCCTTGGGTTCACCAATTCCTTTTGGTTTATAATTTGTTGGGTAATGGTTGTCCTTGGGTTCACCAATTCCTTTGGTTTATAATATTAAACCCTTGGGTTTATTAGTTTTTTTGGCTTATAATATGAATAATTGATCAATTTCATCCATGATCAAATGTCACATTCTGACAAACATTGTATCAATATGAAAATCACCGATGCCCAACCATGGTCATACTTGGCCCAACGTCGCATTGCGACAACAATTGTCTCAATGTTTAAATCAATTCCCTTAGGTTCAACAATAACTTTGGTTTATAATTTTTTGGGTAATGATTTTCCCTTGGGTTCACCACTTGCTTTGGTTTATAATATTAAACCCTTGGGCTTATTAGTTTTTTTGGTTTCTAATATGAATAATCGATCAATGTCATGCATGATCAAATAACCCATTATGAGAAACATTGTCTCAAAATGAAAATCACCCATGGCCAACCATGGTCATAGTTGGTCCAACGTCGCATTGTGACAACAATTGTCTCAATGTTTAAATCAATTCCCTTGGGTTCACCAATTCCTTTGGTTTATAATATGAATAATTGATCAATGTCATCCATGATCAAATGTGACATTCTAACAAATATTGTCTCAATATGAAAGTCACCCATGGCCAACCCTGCTCATAGTTGGTCCAACGTCGCATTGTGACAACAATTCTCTCAATGTTTAAATCAATTCCCTTGGGTTCACCAATTTCTTTTGGTTTATAATTTGTTGGGTGATGGTTGTCCCTTGGGTTCACCAATTCCTGTGGTTTATAATATTAAACCCTTGGGTTTATTAGTTCTTTTGGTTTATAATATGAATACTCGATCAATGTCATCCATGATCAAATGTCACATTCTGACAAATATTGTCTCAATAGGAAAGTCATCCATGGCCAACCTTGGTCACAGTTGGTCCAATGTCGCATTGTGACAACAATTGTCTCAATGTTTAAATCAATTCCTTGGGTTCACCAATTCGTTTGGTTTATAATTTTTTGGGTAATGGTTTTCCCTCGGGTTCACCAATTGATTTGGTTTATAGTATTAAACTCTACGGTTTATAATGTTAATCACACATTCAGTTTATTACTCTCTTGAGTTTAAAATACTACTTCTCAGGGTTTGTTAATTTCTTAGATTTTTCAGTTTAAAATATTAATTCTTAGCGTTTATTAATCTTTATTGTTTATAATATTCATCCGTTAGGTTTATGATATTTATCCGTTGGGTTCGCTGATTCCTTTGCTTTATAATATTAAACCCTTGGGTTGATTAGTTCTTTTGGTTTATAATGTTAATAATCTCGTTCGTTTATTGATATCTTATGTTTAAAATATTCATTCTTATGGATTATTAATTTATTAGGTTTTTTAGTTTAAAAAATCAATTCTTATGGTTTATTAATCTCTTGTGTTTTTTATTTTGATCCCTTATGTTTATTGATATATTATGTTTAAAATATTTAAAATATTCATTCTTATGGATTATTAATTGATTAGGTTTTTTAGTTTAAAAAATCAATTCTTACGGTTTATTAATCTCTTGTGTTTTTATTTTTGATCCCTTATGTTTATAATATTTATCCCTTGGGTTCACCAATTCCTATGGTTTATAATATTTAAACCTTTGGTTTATGATGACATTGGGTTTGTATTATTAATTATCCCTTGGGTTTATTAATATCTTCACTTTAAAATATTAATTGTTAGGGTTTATTACTCTCTTGAGTTTAATAATGATTATTAGTAATATTATAATATTACAATAATATTATTAATATATAATAAATATTATTATAATATTATTAATATATTATTAGTTTTTCTGGTTTATTAATAATATAACCATCTATAATATATAAATAAATATTAAAATATTAAATATTAGTTTTATTATTTTTATATTAATAAATATTATTATTATATATTATATATATTTCAAGATAATTTAGAGTATGTATATAGTTAATATTAATAATATATTAATAAATATTTTTAATATATATTATTAATACTTATTATAATATAAAAAATATATATAATATATTTTTGTATATATTAATAATATTATAAAATAACTTATATTCATTATAAATAAATATTCAAATATTTATTAATAATAATTATTTCTAATATTATAATATTATTAATATATTTTATTAATAATATATATTAATAGTATTATAATATTTTAATATTTATTTAGTAATATTATATATTATAAATAAATATTCAAATATTTGTTAATAATATTATTAGTAATATTATAATATTATTAATATTCATTATTAATAATAAATATTCATAATATTATAATATTATAATATTTATTTAGTAATATAAATAATATTATAATATTATTAATAATTATTATTAAGAAATATTGGATTATAATGTTACTAATAATCATTATAAATAAATATTATAATATTTATTAATAATGATTATTAGTAATATTATAATATTATTAATATATATTATTAATAATATAACCAACTATGATATAATATATATTACTAATATATTATTAGTTCTTTTGCTTTATTAATAATATAGCCATGTATGATATATTAAATTATTATATATTATTAATATTTTTTTTATTAATATATATTATATATATTTCAAGTTAATTTATAGTATGTATATAGTTAATATTTTCAATATATATTATTAATATTCTTATAATATTATTAATATATATAAAATATTTTTTGTGATTTTAATCATAATTTATATATTTAATATATTCTTATTCTTATTAATATATAATATATATTTCTCAAGTTAATATAATAAATTTATTATATATAATATTTATTTATTCATATATAAATTAATGTGATGGGTAGTGGATATAGGTCTATCGGCGTATATCAACCACATTGGTAAATGTGGTTGTAAATCTATTTTATATATGCCTATCGGCGTATATCAACCACATTAGTTTTTACTAATGTGGTTGTGCTAGTTTTACTCAATTAAGATATCAGGGTATAACATGAAAAATCATGCTCCAAGGTAGCGAAATTCCCTCGATGCTCACTTTTTTGACTCGATCCAAAACTCAGAATCATTTCCTGACTCCGCTAGAAAATAGTAAGATATAACATAAATATTTATTTCTTACAAATGGAAAATTTCTAATGAGAAAAAATAGAATTGCACTAATAGTCACTTACTAAGCTGGGGATTATCCCAATTTTATTTGCATGTCCCTGTCTCATAATTCATTTGATGTGTGTGGATGAATGATGCACAACTTATGTCCTACCCTATGCTCCTGCACATGTATTTTTTATTTTTGTTTATCTCGTCGACCTAGGTAGATGGCTCTACTGCTTGATTTGGAGTTGTAATTGGAGCTGTAACTGGTACCAGAAAATGTGTTGCAATGTCGTAACTATTTTATTCTATGTATAGATTCTTCATATAGATAAAAACCATTTTTTTAGCGTTATCAGAATTGGGTGATAAATGAGCTTAGTGGAAGAAGCTTGTGTAGTCCAAAATTAGAGCGTTCTCCATCTTCAGGGTATAGAGTCTTCTCCATGAAATGCTCAGAGCATGATTTTTCTCACTTCCATGGTTAGTCATTAAATGAAGAACCAATGTCTTGGAGACACTCATTGAAGAACCAACGTCCTTGCGGTGGCAACCAAAGGTGGCAGGTGCCCAGATTTTCCAGGTGGCTAGCTGGAAGAAGAGACTGCCATTAGAGTACTAATTACTCTAATGTAATGAAATATATCTCAAAAATTTCAAACATTTAATGTTTCATATTTATTTCTAACTTTTAAATTAGCATTACTTCAAGTGTTTGATTTAGAAAGTTTGGATATAATTTCTAAAATCTTTTAATTCCTTTCAGACTTTCGATAAGAAAAAACTCAGATGCTAATGTTTCCTCGTGACACATGAAGGTTCCAATAAGAGGTTGAAACCAAACCTTTGGGTAATTTTGAAGTGAAATTAAATTACCACCCCAAAACTTTGGATAAATTTTGGTAAATCATGAATTTTTTTGGTCAAATAAATAATTAATTGTTGGTCAACGCTCTAGCGATTGAAGGCAGGCACTAATAAAATAAAAATATGTACTTAGTTAGGAAATATATATATATATATATATATATATATATATATATATAGAAATATGAAATATTTTTTTATATTTAAAATATCAATATTTATATTTAAATTATTATTAGTTTGAATGGGAGGTCCTTACTCCAGACACTCATACCTATCATCTTCATCACACTATAATATAAAATAATATTATATATATATAATTTATTATTAAACTATATTGATAATATTTAAAATGAATAAATAATTTATTAACTAAACATTATTATATTTAAAATATATACTAAAATTTGATTAATACAAGAGATAAAAATCAATAATGAAAAATTATATGTATAAAATTTATATTAAATTATATCGATAATATTTATAATGAATAAATAATTTATTAATGTGGTGGTCTCAACTTGGGTTTGCTCCTAAAAATGCAAGGTAAATATTTTTTAAAATATATTAAAAGGGATGAGTCAAAAGGGACATGGATTACAAAGCCGAGGAGTTGGCTTGCTTGGAATGTCTAAGGTTTCCTTGTGCAATATATATGAATTGTTTTCAAGTACTACTAAAGGCTGGTTGGTATACATTTTTAATGTAATGATTTAGAATTTAATGGGACTAAAAGAGAAGGACAAGGACCATGCTATCTAGAAATACATTGAAAATAATCAAGGACAAGGAAGTCCATACCTATGGAGAAAATTAAACAACATGGGAAAAATAAGGGGTTCGACCTCATGGAGAGGGGGGATTCATTCATTCGTTCATGGAAGCATAATCATTTCTTTGAGAAACATTCAATAGAGAACAACGCAAATGAGAAGGTAAGAGAAGAGCAAGGCTTGCTGAAGAGAAGAGAAGACAACGATAATAGTTTGATTGGTATGATTGGCATGAATATGGTCTCTCCTTGGTGAGGAACAATTCCTCTCGAGTAACTGTAAACCCAGAGTGTGGAGATGATTTTCTTTGGATTACCATGATGGTGAGGATGGAGGATTATGCCCTTGGATTCTCTAAGGGAGGACCTATGAAGTTGTTCTTCATGTGATTTTGCAATGGGTTTTGGATTCCCTAGAGTGGGTGGAGCCACTTTGTTTGGGGTGAAGAGTTTCTTCTATGTACTCCCTTGACACTCTTTGGTGGAGGAATATATCCTCTAGAATATTTGTGTGTGCTTGGGTGGAGAAGAATCCTTTGGATTAATTGTGTAATTTGGGTGGAGAAAGTAAGCCTATGGATTCCCTATATGCATTGATTGGATTCCATTGTATAGCTAGAGAGTGAATACAACCACAGGGGCTTCACTCAATGAACCTATAGCATATCACGTGCGATCATAGCATATTAAAAAATACCCTTAATTTGAGTATATATTGGAAGATACCTCTAAAAAACACATTATTTAACTCCCTACCAATATAAACACAATACACCTTCCCAATTAAAAAAAACCCCTACTTTCGCTATATATTGTAGGTATCTATTTTTTCATTAATTTTTTTTATACCCCTTTATATTTTTTCATTAACTTTTAGCTCAATTTTTTATACATGCCAATATAAAAACCATTTACCCCCTATATATCCCCCGCTATATTATGTCATTTTTTCCTCATTATATTTCCCCCAATGTGAACCCACGTGGTATGGTATTTCTCCTGTAGTGAAGCCCCTGTGAATACAACTAGCCTCTGGTTTTCATGTATATTATTCGAAAATTGAGTTGTTGGTCAGTGGAGGAAGGAGGTCCTTTGGAGTACCTTTTTCAGCTAGCAGTTGGCGTTTCAATCCTTTGAGAAAGCCCCTCAATATCTGGAATCTAGCTCGAGGGTGATAGTTGCAAGAGAGGTTGGTTGCAATTGTCTATGGTTGGGTGGAGAGTCCTTGTCCCATACTTAGTTACCCAACACATTCCAACATAAGTATTTTTATGTAATTGTAGTGTCCATGATATGTATGATATCTTAATGTAAATGTGCTTGAGGATGTATACATTGCAAGTGTAAGAATTGAGTTTCATGAGCCTTTATGTTAACGTTTTAAACACATAAAGCATGACTTTAAACTTTGAAATGGCAGAAAAAAAAAATAATTACACCATAAAAATAACCACAACACAACAAGTTATGAAGGAGTTCACCCCCTGGGCTAAATATCCTTGGTTTAGCTTCCAATGGATTGGCCCTATATAATTATGCTAAAAATGGTGATTACATACATTTACAATGCTCAAATGGTTTCAAAACATGTTCCATTAGCTTCAAGCCTGTTAAATATCCCTCTCTAGGCTTTTTTTTCTCCCAAATTGATAAAAAATTGAAGAATTTATTAGCCTCTCTAGCTTTGCTGCTAGTCACTCTACAAATTCCTCAAATTCTAGATCCATCCTACAGTTTTGCCCCACAATCCGCTAACCGAGCCACAAATTAGTGGAATTCCAATCGAAATTGTTGGATAGTTAAAATGTGCTCCAATGCCTAAAGGCCAAATTTTTAATTATAATAAACATGGTTGAATTACATTTTTTTTTAAATAAAAATTTTGTGGTCCCTCCACACCCACGGTCGTATGCCTTTGCGTCATGTGTTGTATATAAGGGAGGTGGGTTCGAGGCTAAGCCTTGGCCCCTTACCCCAAACCTCTTCCATATTAAACTTTAAATAAGGTTTTGGCCATGTGTAAATAAGGAATATGGTAGCTCATCCGGTTAATACTTGGTATTGTTTGAAGAGAGGTCACGGTATAGAAACCTACGAGTGTTAACTCAGACCTTAACCAATTTTTGGTGGCCCCCATGTTACCATGTGGTGGCCTCCAGTTGGGCCACATGGCAACATGTGGTTTTCTACCAACCAACCAACCAAAAAATGCCAAACCAGCAGCATTCAAGCCCTGCCACATGTCAAGAAGTGGTAGGCCCAAAATTTTTTTGACTTTCGACCAATCATAAGAGACCACGTGGCAACCTGCCACTAGCCCAAATGCTTTCCCAGTCAGCTGTCATTTTTGAAAAATTTTCATGTTTGGGAAAATGAACAAAACTTGTTTCCGGGAGCATACAGTGTTGGTTTTCCATGAAATGAGTTGTGCTAAATTGAGAATGATGATATCTACGTGGTCATTCAAGTTCCACACCATTCTGATAAATTTCATTTTGAGCATATTTTTTAGCCCCTAATCACTCCTCCCCACTGGAATCTTTTGGACCCCAAAATATATTTTATTACTGAACATTTGGATGAGAGTACAACCCCCTCAACCTTCTAGTCTCACCAATCCACTGGAATTTTTCTGAATTCAACAATTTGAGCTTTTCATGAAAACTAATCTTTTCCCTTGATTTTGGAGATCTTGTATTGTTGTTTTAGATATAATCTTGCTGCAATTTCCCAAAATTTGTAGAACAAAAAACTATCCTTTATGAAACAAAGATGTTCCCTCCTTGGTCGTCAATCAAAGGAAACTTAAACAACTTTAAATTCTCTCACCTCGAACACTATCAAAATGTCGATGCTTTTCTTGTCTTGCCTTGTGCTTGGCTCAACTCTTGATCAAATGTGATCACCATCACCATGAGACATCCCATCAAAGACAATACATTGTAAAACCCAAAATAATAAATTTTGAGTCCAATCCCATCCTTGTAAAATTTCTTTGGTACTTTATCTTTGACCTTTTCACTCTCTTGCACTGACATCTTTTTCACATCACTGCTCAATGATGATGTATGCTACTGCAATTTTACCTCATATTTTTTACCTCTTTTTCAAGGCAAAATGTTAGACTCCTAAAACATCTTATCACAACCATTAAAAACCTCAATGAAATCATAATTTTCATTTGATGAACCCCCTATCGGAAGGAGCATGTTTTGTGATTAGGCTAATTAATCTTTTTGATCTGATTGTCTAGATTGAAAGATGTCGGTATATTCTAGTCGTCGCCACTAAATAAATGGATGAAATTCAAAAAAGTAACTTCCTTGCATATCTAAATCACGTGTTTAAACCATACTTAAATTAATTTTTTACAAAACATGATTAAAAATTTACTGTGCCATTTGTTGACTGCCACCTATCAAGATTAACCAGTGATGGTTCAAACTAAAATGCCACCTATTTGATTGTTCAAATTATCAATTAAATGTACGCACGCCACCTATCAAATTAGGGTGAAGTGGGTAAATGAACGTGGGCGGAATGGAGAAAACGTGGCAGCTCATCCTCAAAGGTGGAGCGCGGAATGGGCCTTTTATCTCTGCTTGGACCAACAAGCAGCACAGACGTTAGATCCATGGATTCCTCGGCCGTTTTAGTTAATTAGTGGTCCACCCTTCGTTTATTGATAGGGAAGCGGGCTATTTCTATTAATCAAATTGCATTAATTTTTATTTTGGTCGACGTTCTCATGCAACATTAATGTTAATGGGTAAATGAACGTGGGCGGAATGGAACGTGGGCCACGTGTAGGTGTTATGGAACGTGGGCGAGAGCGAGCAGGTGAGTGGCTTGTTGATGAAGGCAGATGGAAGTGAGCTGGCACAAAATTTCAGGTTCAACTTCATAACATTTCAGGTGAGCATATCAGCTTCATAACGTTTCCCAACCGTCGTGAAAATTTCGTGTATGAACAATTTCAAGCCACGAACAATTTCGGCCCTTGCGCGGCTTTTGCTTTCTGAAAACGTTTAGCGACTTTAAAACCTCTGCAAAGAGCTGAAGGAAAGCATATTTAGGTGATTTTCCACTGGGAAGAGCGAACTAGGTGCCAAAGGATTCCGACGAGGTTTGGTCCAAGAAATATGAGTTGATAACAGTTTTTCTACGAGAAAAATCGTAAATTTTTTGCTCGATTTCGTCCTGTAACAAATATCGGTTTATTAACCAGCTGTGACTGCTCAAGATATGAATATTTGAGGTTTCAACGCTTTTTCTGGAATTTTTTCCCACTGAGTTTGTATTTGCACAAAATCTTAATGTTTTTCTCTGGAAATTTTGATTGTCAGGGGCTCTCTTTACAGGTTCGTGCGCCAGATGTGAAGAGTATTTGCCATTGAATTCGGTGCAGAGGAGAGTATCGTGGGGCGTGGGTTACAGAGTATCAGTGTGCAAGTGATTATTACAGGTATCTTCGGTGTTCCATTTTTGGGCGTTTTTAATAAAAGAGCGGACCTGCATTTGATTACTGTGCTTCAAATATTCTGTGTAAGAATCGTCAATAGTCAATGTCTTACTTAACATGTTGATCCCATTCCACTGTAATGTCCTCCTATTTCCTCGGCAGATAGTATTTATCATAGATTTTGTAGTTTAATAAATTCTTTGGGACATGGTTTTATAAATATGATTACCTTTATATTTTACAATGATTTTCACGTCGAGTTTGCGAATGGTTTCATAAATATGATATCTTTATATTCTACAATGTTTTTCACGACCAGTTTGAGAATGGTTTCATAAATATGATATCTTTATATTCTACAATGTTTTTCACGTCGAGTTTGTGAATTTGCGAATGGTTTTATAAATATGATATATTTATATTCTACAATGTTTTTCACGTCGAGTTTGCGAAATGTTTTTCTGCTACACATCCTTCAAATCATCTCTCTTTACATTGCCCAAGCGTAATACGCGTATTAATGCTTTATACTTTAACTAATTTTTCTGATAGATTTAATTGCAAATGTGTACATTTAAATTTGACGTTGATATCTGTGTCGAAATATTGAATTCTTATTCATTTCTTTGAATGATTGAAAGTGGTTTCGTACATTTAAAACAAATTTAATATCTGTGACCAAAGATTTTGATTTTGATCTAATGTCCTTTTTAATGAACATTTACATATTTTTCTCTGATGAGAGTTTCGTATGTTTAAATTTGAGTTTAATGTATATGCCAAAAGATTTTGGTTAATATTTGTGTTATAGTTTTAGACTAATGGGGTCATATCATGAAGGTTTATGGCAGTTTATTAATAGTATGTTTTGCTCTGGAAATTTTGATTGTTAGGAGCTCTCTTTATAGGTCCGTGCATCGGATGTGAAGAGTATTTGCCGTTGAATTCGGTGCAGAGGAGAGTATCGTGGGGCACGGGTTACAGAGTATCAGTGTGCAAGCGATTATTACAGGTATCTTTGATGTGTTCCATATATCTTCGATGTGTTCCATTTTTGGGCGTTTTTAATAAAAGAGAAGGCTTGCACTTGATTACTGTGCTTCAAATACTCTGTGTAAGAATCGTCAATAGTCAATGTCTTACTTAACATGTTGATCCCATTCCACTATAATGTCCTCCTATTTCCTTGGCATATAGTACTTATCATATATTTTGTAGTTTAATAACTTCTTTGGGACATGGTTTTATAAATATGATTATCTTTATATTTTACAATGATTTTCACGTCGAGTTTGCCAATGGTTTCATAAATATGATATCTTTATATTCTACAATGTTTTTCACATCCTGTTTGCGAATGGTTTCATAAATATGATATCTTTATATTCTACAATGTTTTTCACGTCGAGTTTGTGAATTTGTGAATGGTTTTATAAATATGATATATTTATATTCTACAATTTTTTTCACGTCGAGTTTGCGAAATGTTTTTCTGCTACACATCCTTCAAATCATCTCTCTTTACATTGCCCAAGCATAATAGGCGTATTAATGCTTTATACTTTAACTAATTTTTCTGATAGATTTAATTGCAAATGTGTACATTTAAATTTGACGTTAATATTTGTGTCGAAATATTGAATTCCTATTCATTTCTCTGAATGATTGAAAGCGGTTTCGTACATTTAAAACAAATTTAATATCTGTGACCAAAGATTTTGATTTTGATCTAATGTCCTTTTTAATGAACATTTACATATTTTTCTCTGATGAGCGTTTGGTATGTTTAAATTTGAGTTTAATGTATATGCCAAAAGATTTTGGTTAATATTTGTGTTATAGTTTTAGACTAATGGGGTCATATCATGAAGGTTTATGGCAGTTTATTAATAGTAGTTTGAAGAGGGGAATCGGGAATGCAGTAGGCACTGATTTGAAAATATAAAGTAATTTAAAATATTAAAGGAGTATTATATATTTATAAATGGTGTGGTATATAAATTTTGATTTGAGAAATACTTTATATAAATACAAATACATATTTATATCATACCCACTGAAGGATAATGATGGTATTATTATAGTTTACTATGCCCATTTTTACTATTGTTGACTATGTTTGAGAGCAGTAAAATATTGTAATAAAATTTGCAAAATATAGTAAGGGGGCTGACCTACTATTAATATTAATATTAATATTGATATTGTTATTATAAAAAATATACTTATATTATTGTATTTCAATTATAATTAATAATACTAATAATAACTAAAATTGCCATAAATGAAATAAATCTATATTAATTATAATATTAGAATAATATTAATAAATATTAATAATAAAAAATAATTAATACAATAAAAAATTATTATCATTAGAAAAAATAATAATAGTGATTAATCTATATTATTATAGTTAGTTTATTTTTTTTATTATTATCAACTTAATATTAATTATTATTACTGCAAATATTATTTAATTATTTAGTAATTTTTCCAAGCTCACTATACTTTTGGCATCTTAAAATGCTAGGAAGGTGAGTATTACAAAAAATATTATGATGTAAAAGATCTAATATTAAACTCATAGTAATAATTATATAATAATAATATTACAAAGATAACTAGTTTAATAAATTATTCTTATTTTAAATTATTTATATTATTATTATTATTATTTTGCAATAATAGTAGTAGTAGTAGCAAACCATGACACCAACCACTCAAAAACTACTTTTTTTAAAACACTAAACCCTTGTGGATTCAACACACATGGTGATTAACTTAGGTCTATGCCCATGTTTACTATTGTTGACTATGTTTGAGAGCAGTAAAATATTGTAATAAAATTTGCAAAATATGACGTCTGGATTGGCTATGGTAGATTTTGTTGTCTATATTTAACTATGCTTGACATTTGTTAACTATGCTTGATTCATGTACATATAATTTCCGAAAAATGATGCCTAAGTCGACTATTGTTAACTATAATTGGATTTTATTGACTATGGTTAACTTTAGTTGACTATGGTTGATTATTGTTGAGTTTTGTTACTTATATTTTATTTTTGTTGACAAAGGTTATATTTTGTTGGTTATTTTTTAATATTATAAATATCGTTTCTAGAACATGTTCCCATGTTGACTTTTGTTGGATATGGTTCAATAATCTATTTTTTATTTGGAAAAGATGATGCTCATGTTGGCTAGAGTTTAGTTTTCTTTGGATTTGTAAGGGATATAGTAAGGGGGCTGACCTACTATTAATATTAATATTGATATTGTTAAATATATAATAATAATTTTATTGTTATTATAAAAAATATACAAATATTATTGTATTTCAATTATAATTAATAATACTAATAGTAACTAAAATTGCCATAAATGAAATAAATCTATATTAATTATAATATTAAAATAATATTAATAAATATTTAAAAATAAAAAATAATATAAAAATAAAAATAATTAATACAATAAATAATTATTATCATTAGAAAAAATAATAATAGTGATTAATCTATATTATTATAGTTAGTTTATTTTTTTTATTATAATCAACTTAATATTAATTATTATTGCTGCAAATATTATTTAATTATTTAGTAATTTTTCCAAGCTCACTATAATTTTGGCATCTTAGAAGGCTAGGAAGGTGAGTATTACAACAAATATTATGATGTAAAAGATCTAATATTAAACTCATAGTAATAATTATATAATAATAATATTACAAAAATAACTAGTTTAATAAATTATTCTTATTTTAAATTATTTATATTATTATTATTATTTTGCAATAGTAGTAGTAGTAGTAGTGGTGGTAGTTATGGTATATTATTTAAGAAATTTAAGAAATTTTTTTTTAATTGCATAATTTTTAAATTATGGTATATTATTTAATTCAATATATTATTAATTATTATATATTAGTATTATTGTTAATTATTTAATAATATTATTAATTGATAATAGCAATAATATTAAATTAATAACCATATTTTTAATATTTTTTGGGAAAAAATAATATAGATTACACCTCCCATCTTGGAGGAGGAACTTGTTGTTCTTGTCGGTTATATCGTTTTATACATTATGTATATGTGCATGTTACTATATTTGTAGATGGAAAATTTCTTTCTATATTTCTTATTCTAGTCACCATTAATTGAAAGTTGTTTTTTTTATATCACGTCTGTTTTCTTTTATGCTAGGTGATTTCCTTGTTTTATGATGGATCCAGCTATTTGGAGTTGTATTCCATTTGAAATTCTTGAGATTGTCTTCCTTTGGCTCCCTTTATCAGTTGTGATAAAGTTTAGCACTGTTTGTCAGCCATGGAAGACTGTTTTGCAAAATCCTTGTTTCTTATTGCATTGCAAGCATATCTGTACAAATGAATTTGGATTTATGGTTCCTATCCTCAATGATGAAGATAATTATTTTGCTGCTGAATACCTTAATCAAAATGGGTGGATATCTCGTTTTAATTTGTGATTCATAGATTGAAGATACAAGGTGGAGTCTACTATTGGATCAATGGTGGTTTTATCCTTACCAACAGAATTCTCCCATTCACGAAACTATTTTGTGATGAATCCATTTACAAAGGCCTTAAAAAACATTAGGCGAATATGAATTGGAGACTGGGGATTCTTTTCGTTATTGGAGAATTTCAGCAGCAACAAATATGACTGGGTTGTTCTAAAAAATATCTATGATAGAATTCAGTCTAAATTTTATGTTTACAGTAGTCTTTATAGGGTTTGGCGAAGCGCTGATCTTCCATTTGGTGGCACCTCACCCCCTCAAAATGGAGTGTTTTATAGAAGTAAATTGTTTTGGCTTTACTTCGACACAGAGTATGAAGATTATCCTCGATATGGGTATACAATCTACTGGTTTGATGTGATAAAAAATAACTGGGGATTTCCATTTGTTCCAATCACTCACATTCGGTGTATGTCATTGGCAGTATGCAAGAATGAGTTGATATGTCTTATCAATGACGGCTCCATTTCTGTGTGGTCAATTGAAGAAATAGATAATTTTCAATTTGGTCACTCGTGTAGTGAACGAAGAACTGATTACTTTGAGGATGATTGGGGCTTTAGATGGAAGCTGTTGGAAGAAATGTATATAGATATAAATATGAAATATCCTGGTAATCTTCCTCTTCAAACAGTCCAAGGTGTGGTTCTTATGTGGAAATGCAGTGAAGTTCCTTTCGTGTTATATGACATGATGGCTGGCCTTTGCTTCCCAATAGATATTGATAATTCAACTAATCAACAAATGAATGGATTTTGGTCTCCAACGTTGCAGGATTGAAATGATTTGATCGAGTCTGGAAATGTCTTTGCAATTGCTCCGCGTATGGATTCTATAGATGAGATTCCACCATTAGATGTGGACATGGAGTCTTAGGCTATTAGCCATTTTGTATTCTCTCTGTCGTCGTGGAAATATTTCTTCTTTTTTTTAGTTTGCATACTTTTGGGTATGTATGCTAGGACTATGGATATTTATATGGCTCCATTCTGAGGGGGTGTCTTCTATATGTGTATGTAACGGATGATGGATATTAAATTCCATTGCAATTTGCTCGAAAAATATTTATTTTTTTTGTCCCGTTTAGTCCCCTTAATTGCATTTGAATGTGTTTGGATGTTATCCATTTCTCTCTGTTTCTATAGTTGTAATTACTGTGACTTATTCTATGCATGGTGTTTCCATCAGTTTTTTTTCATTGATTCTCAAACAATGTTATATCTTTGGGGTTTTTTGATGGTATATAGTTCCAAATATTTAGATATATTTCAAATTCATATAGTTCTTTAGAATTTTGTTCCATTTATATGGGTTCCCCATTACAGTTATATTATGATAAAAGAAATTTAATCCTTTTTTGTTTTGGCCATTTGAAAAAATCCATTTTTCTTTTCAGCCATTTGGTTGGAAAAATAACGTGATCGATTTTAATTTGTTTTGTGGGTGGAAAAAAAATGTGTTCCTTTTTCATCCTTTTTTGTTAATTTATATTGGATATATTATATATGTTCCATGTTTACTCTTCTATTAGAAATATGTTATTATTTTTTTGTAGACATGTCGTCTGAAGGTACAAGAAAACGTACAAGAAAAAGGAATAAGTCGCCTGCATCGCGTGACAAGTCTAATGAAATTCATCGTTTACGGTATCAATAGAATAAGGACACAATAAATGACCATAGAAGAGCTAAATATCGTAGAAGAACGACTGAAACAACTCTTCAAAACGATTTTATGGTTCCTCCTAGGTATCGTACTATGGATGATATCATGGAAAGAACATTTCTGCTTGGTAGTTCGTTGCCATAATATGCTCCTCGTCAGCATAATTTTGTTTTTTAACGCTCTCCTAAAAATTTTCATAATATTGAGGAAAAATCTCGCAATAGGGAGGAACATCATATTCATAACGTGGATGCAAATTTTCACCCTAACCCTTCTGTCTCTGCAATTGCATCTTGTGAGAAAGGCCAAAGGTTGCAAAATATCCATGGTGGAGGGAATGATGACATTGTATGTGGTGACTTGGATGATAGTTTGATTGGCCATTTGTTTGATAATATGGATCCAGTTGATCGAAACATCGTCTCTTCCAATCCCCCTTCTGAAAATAATGTTGTCCGACGAACAGAAACAGTCATCCCTGACAGCAGTTCGCGTGGAAAAATGGAGGTAATCCAATGATATCTTTACAGTTGATGCAATAGTGGTTGTTTTATTACATTCCTCTATTTACATTTCTTTAGTGAAAAGGTATTTTATTCTCTTGGAGTAGGATACACCTCATTTTAATAGAGGTCTAGAAATTTTCTCCCCGCGTCTTCCATCTCTTAATATGAGATTTGAATATGAAGCACATCATATCCTTCTACTACATTGTCCTCGAGAATCAAATCAACAAACTAATGTTAATTTTCAACGTGTTTGCTTTGATTTTTCTTTATTTGAATTTTTGGTGCATATTTTGTTTTTCTTCAAACAGGACACAACTCATTTCAATAGAGGCATACAAGTTAACTTCGTAGATGTTTCGTCTACTGATGTTATAATTGAAGAGGAAAGATCGCATAACGTTCATCCAGATCGCCAACAAAATGTAAATGTTGAATGCATTTGGTATTTTCCTCCTTTTTTCATTTATTGGTAATTGTAAAATTACAAATCTGTCTTTTTTCGACATTTATTTTTATAAAATATTTAAATTAGTTTTAACAGGAAAAAAATAATTTGAATGGAGGCGTCGAAACTAACTCGCCAAATGTTCAATCTACTGATGTTAGAAGTGAAGAGCAACCATCTCATACACTTCATCGACATCGCGAAACAAATGTAAATATTGAATGAATTTATTTATTTTTTCCATTTTTCAATTCTAATTATTTGGACATTCAATTTAAAAAAAAATTATGCTGAAGAAACCTTTGGAAACTCTTAGGTTCCAGAAATGCAGACCACACATTTGGAAACGCCATGTCGTAGATTTGTTCCACATGTTTCAAATTTGGGGAGGGAGTCTCGTGGTGCTAAAAATCAAATAAATCTTAGAAGAAATTATACTATTCCACATCATTCTCGACATGCTCCAACCAATACAAATCATATTTATTTTGATGAAAATATGATTGCATTGCATAAAAGATTTCGAGAAAAGCTAGATAGCTTGTCAGTTGTCCAAATGTGCCACATCTGCAATGAATCATATCCTGGAATCCACGTTTTGAGAGACGCTGAAGGACCTGTTTGCAGACAATGTAAGAATGAAGGAGGTTCAAATCATTTTTGTGGCTATAATAACATGGATCCTGGCGAGCAACCTCATATTTTAAGAGATATTACTCAAGTTGAAGAAATGTTAATAGCACGTGTAAATCCTATTTTGCAAGTGACACATGCTCGAGGTGGGCCATATAAGTATAGCGGACACACAATTAGCTTTCCCCAAGATATTTCAACAATTGCACAAAGACTTCTGCGCCATGTTGAAGATCTTGACTTTCTAATTGTGAGGAGACATGGTACTCAGTCTAAACATTATGAATGTTATGTAAAAATATCCCGCGTTATGGATGCATTGCGTTTCAAAATTGAACGTGATCCATATTATCGAGATGTTGTAATTGACTATGATTTAGTGAATGCTCTGCCCGAAAGATCGACAGATGTCTCCTCCACGCTTAAATTTGTTGATTGTGACATTGCAGAATCTGAGTTCAGTGCAGCTAATAATGAAGGGTTTCCTCTTAACCATTTTCCCTCTCATCCTTCGTCTTTTATTTCTCGCCTACCCAATGAACGGAGAGAAGTGGAAGAAATTAGAGCATTTCTTGATAATGTTGATTCTTCAGATGTTGATGAAATGGATTGGCCCAGTATTGGAACGTCTCCAGTGAATGAATATAATACTGAGGGGTTATTGGATATGGCATTCCCCACATTGTTCCCCACTGGTGTTGCTGATTGGTTGCAACCACGCATTTGTACTGTTGAACTTCATGAGTATGCATTGCATCTTATTAGATACTATGATCAGAGGTTTGGAAGCCATCCTCGCTTCTGATATTTCCTGTTGAACATGATAATGAGGCATTATAGCCAAGCAACTGCTTCAGTTTTTGTGAAGAAAAATTTACATGATAACTCACCGACAACAATTGATGAGTTGCGTCAGCAACTTTTTGATCTACCAAATAATAAGTTGGCTGAGCATCTTATGTGGTTTGGGTCTTGTCTAAGAGGTACAAGGGCATACTGGACTAAATGTCGAGCTGAATTGACTGACATGATTACTCAGTTGGGATGTCCATATTTGTTCTTTACTTTGAGTGCAGCTGACACAAAGTGGCCAGAGCTGCATAGCCTCATGCCTGCACCGTCACATTCTCGTTCCTTAAATGAGCATCTTATGAAGGTAGAAAATTTTATCCAGTACCCTCATATTGTTGTCACATTTATGCACCATAGATTCAATATATTTCGAGAGGAGGTTATCCAAAAATATCTTAAAGCTAAAGACTTCTGGTACAGGTCTGTTTTCTTGAATTTATTTTCTATTCATTGTCAATTTCTTATTGATTTTCCATTCATATTTTTCATATTAGCTCTGTGTTCATTTTTTCCAGATATGAGTGGCAACATAGAGGTTCAACACATATCCATGGTTTCCTATGGTTGCAAGGAGCTCCTGACATGGAAAGACTTGATTGGTCAAATGATTGTGATTTGCAACATGCAAAGAGATTCTTTGACAATTATGTAACTGCATGGAATCCACGTGAAATACATTGATTCATTGAAATATAATGGTTCCAAGAAGTCTCAATGATGACCCTTGCCTACTGAATACTGATCAGATTTTCTCTTGCAATCCTCATAATGATTATGAAGAATTGTTGAACCGTGTCCAAAGGCACACAAAGTGTAGTGTAGATTCTTGTTTGCGCAAAAAGGGCACTACTCTCGCTTGTCGGTACAATGCCCCATGGGATATTTCTGAGGAATCAGGATTGTTCATAGATGATCAAGGAAGAAAAAAATATGAACCAGCAAGAAATGATGATAGGCTCAATGTACATAACATTGACCTTCTAACAATGTGGCGTGCAAATGTTGATTGCCAACCAGTACTTTCTCGGCATGTTGTCCCGAAATATATTGCTAAGTATGCATCAAAAGAAGAGAGAAGGTCTGAAATCTATCATGATATGTTAACTAGAGTTTCAGATTCTTTTTCCTCTGAGGATCATGCTTTATGTGCTTACAGGAGGTTTCTTGTAGAAACAGTCATTGAACATGACATTGGAGCACAAGAAACATGTCATATGTTGCTTAAGCTGCCTCTTGTTGTGTGTAGTCGACAATTGGTTTCCTTAAATGTTGGGAGAAAGGTATTCAGGAAAATTTCAAGGGATGGCCTGCACTGTTCATCTGAGAGTACATTTGTTCAAAATTATCAGAAGAGACCTTCTTTCCTTGACCATCTATCTTTGATAGAAACAACGAGATCTTGGACCCATGAGAGCAGTCGTAAAAAAGATCCATGGAGGCCAAGAGATGCTTATTCAATTGTTCAGGTGTGGCCACAGTTTTATTCTATTCTTGGTGAGGATTCAGAGGAATTTGAAACGCTTTGCTGGTCAGAATTGCTCTTGTACAAGCCGTTTCGTGACATTTCTTCAGAGATTGGGCTTTCAACTGAAATTATTGTTGAAAACTGGAGGAATTTCCGATATTGAGCTTGCCATGTTGATCGAAATCCATCAATTGATGAAAATATTGAAGATGGAGAAGATGGTGATTTTGCTAACCAGGAAATGAATCTTGAAGATGATTTTCAAGAGTGGCAACTTTTCTCTCGCTTGGTTCCACCAAATAGTGTGAATGTTTCTGATCTTCACACCCTTGGTCGAAGGGATTTTGATATATCCTTTGACTGGCAAGGTACAACTATTTCTGATGATGTGGCCGAAGAAGTTATTAATTTTATAAGGAATTCAATATCAAGGGGTGATGTTGGTGACCTTTCAAATAGAACATTTGTCTCTCCGGATTCATTGGCAGAAAAACAACGACTTGCTTTTGAAATCGTTTTAAGGAATTCTGCTGAATATGAGATTCGTGAAGCTCTTCTTATGATTATTCAAGGCACTGCAGGCACTGGCAAGTCTTTCCTTATCCAGTGTATTTTTGAGGCTCTTTCTAATCTGTCAAGTAATGGGAAAATTCCTTTGCTTCTTCTTGCCCCAACAAGAATAGCTGCTTTCAATATACATGCAAAAACAATACACTCTGCTTTGAAAATCCCAATTAGAGATATGAAACCACTACAGGGTCAATCATTGGCACTATTCCAAGAGGAAATGAGGCACATTCGATATATATTGATTGATGAAATGAGCTTTTTAGGATCAAGGTTGTTCATGCAAATAGATGCTCGATTACGAGAAGCATTTCCAGATAAAAAGAATTGTCCTTTTGGTGGTAGATCCATGATCCTTGTGGGTGACCTTGGCCAGCTACCTCCTGTGAGAGATAAGCCTTTGTATGCAGGTAATACAGCAGGGAAAGTCTTGTGGAAAAAATTCAATACTGTTGTCACTCTTGACACAATATTTCGCCAACAAGGGAGCGATGAGAAACAATCTTGTTTTCGTCGAGTCCTCAATAACATAAGAAATGCAGAACCTGTTCTTGATGATTGGGAGTTTCTTATGTCGCGGGCTGATATCAGGTTGCATCCTAGAGAAAGGGATTTATTTAATGCAGCAGTTCACATGTTTCCAACAAATAATTTGGTCTCCTTCCATAACAGACATATGTTGAAATCATTAAATTCTCCAATTGCACGATGTATTGCTGTGACTTCAAGACGTTCAGAAATCAGTGGTGCCGATGATGATCAACTGGACCGTGAAGTTTTGTTGTGCCGTGGTCAGCGTGTTATGTTGACATGTAAT
The DNA here is from genome assembly GCA_034641835.2 of Pinus albicaulis. NCBI lineage: Eukaryota > Viridiplantae > Streptophyta > Pinopsida > Pinales > Pinaceae > Pinus > Pinus albicaulis. The sequence continues at coordinate 249,444,578 of CM076577.1, read as the reverse complement.
TTGTGGGTTGAAGTTGGTTTGGTGAATGGTGCACTTGGGTATGTGAAGGAAATATTTTATATGCCCAACTCTAAGCTACCTGAGCTTCCAATGTCCACAACAGTTATTTTTGATAAGTATGTTGGTGTTCAGTTTGATTCAAGAAATCCAAACATTTTACCTATCAGACCAGTGATAAGAGGAAATCGAAAACAAATTCCTTTAAAGATGGCATGGGTCTTACAATTCACAAGTCACAACGTTTGACTTTAGAGCGAGCATCAATTGATATCGGGAATAGAGAACAATAAGGCCTGACCTACATAGCCATATCAAGAGTGAAATCAATAGATGATTTATGCATTGCACCGCCTTTCTCTTATTAGCATTATGCCAAGATGAATAATAGTGCGTATGTTACAATTAGGAAGAAAGGAGAGGAGAGATTAAAGTCCATATCACTATGATATGCAACTATTAATATAATAATAATGCTTTTGATATATTAATGACATGTCTACATTCATCAAATTCATAGTAGTATTTTGGAATGTTGTTTACATCATTTTTGCTGTTGTTTAATTTTCTTGTTTTTATAATGTCGTTTTTTGTTATTTTTCTTACAATGAACCATTCACAGGTAGAAAACTAGTTACACGAGCCAGCCATTAAAAATCAAGATGGAATTTCATATCACTGTCACATGTAGCTAATAGTATTCTGACATATTTATAGAATGTTTTATAATTGTTTTTATTATCATCTCTTTTTTCATTTCGTATAGGAATTCTTTTGACGTATTAGTTAAATGAATACATTCATGAGATGCAATATAGTAATATATGAGAAATTCCATACATCGTTTTTCGTGTTGTTCAATATACCTCCGTTTTTTAGTCGCTATTGTTTTTTTGTTTATAGTAAACCATTCAGACATATACAGCCAGTTATATTAGCCAATCATTAAATTCAAGATTGAAGTCCATATCCCTATTACATGAAACTAAAAATATTTATCAATGTGGTTTGCTAAATGTGTTGTGGTTTGATTCAATGACAAGATATTTATATTTGTTAATAATATTAGACTAAAATTAATATATACATTGACATTAATTTAAATACAAATATTGAATTACTAACATTATTAATATTTCATTATAAACATTGAGTTTAGAATTTTGTGCTTTCTTGTTGATTATTGTAATATGGGTCATATCACACATTTATTTTTATCATTCTTTTCATATGTGCAGTATGTATTTCTAATGAGGTTTATAGCATCACGTTTTTAAGATTCAGTTTTTTAAAAACAATAGAAACGGGGTGTTATATAGTGTTATGTATTAATTAAATGAATACATTCATGAGATGCAATATAGTAATATATGAGAAATACCATACATCGTTTTTCATGTTGTTCAATATACCTCTAGTTTTTAGTCGCTATTGTTCTTTTGTTTATAGTAGACCATTTAGACATATACAGCCAGTTATATTAGCCAATCATTAAATTCAAGATTGAAGTCCATATCCCTATTACATGAAACTAAAAATATTTATCAATGTGGTTTGCTAAATGTGTTGTGGTTTGGTTCAATGACAAGATATTTATATTTGTTAATAATATTAGACTACAATTAATATATACATTGACATTAATTTAAATACAAATATTGAATTACTAACATTATTAATATTTCATTATAAACATTGAGTTTAGAATTTTGTGCTTTCTTGTTGATTATTGTAATATGGGTCATATCACACATTTATTTTTATCATCTTTTCATGTGTGCAGTATGTATTTCTAATGAGGTTTATATATAGCGTGACGTTTTTAAGATTAAGTTTTTTAAAAACAATACAAATGGGGTGTTATATATATATATATATATATATATATATATATATATGCCTAGATGTTTCTATCTCTTTATGTATAAATTTTTATTTTTTCATTTTCCTTTCAAATGCAGGGATGGATAATAATGATGGGATCTATTATAATCAAGTGGTGGCAAATATTTCTAGACTCATCAGTCTTGTTTCTTACATTCGGAACAAGCTAGATAGAAAACATGGCTTCCATCCTACTTTTATTGATGAGCATCTTTGTGTGCTTGATGAAATGAAAATGAATGTGAAATACCTGTTGCATGTGCACATGAGGGAGGCTGGGAGAAAAACAAGAAGGGATTGGTTGGAAAGCGTTAAGTATCATGATCATTGTCCTATTGATTTGAATTGGTGTTCCTTTTGTGGTCAGTCTGGTTGTGTTCTTTAAGAGGCTATTTGATAAATGACATTTGATGGAGTGTTTTGAGTCCATTTTTGTGGTGGGATTTCTTTATGTAAAGACAACAAAAAACATATGTTAATTTCGATCCTTCAATTTTTATAATATTAATGGTCCATTTGCTTTATTAATGTTTTATGATTATACAGTTAATATTTCATTGTATTTGTTGATCAATTGGGTTCATAACATTGATTCCTTCATTTTTCCGATTCTTTAGGTTTGTAATAATATTCCGCTCACATTATTAAATTCAAATATTGGTGTTTTTATATTAGTCCTGGAGTTCAATACTAATGCATTGTCCAATTTCACATTATGAAAAACACTTACTCAACTTAATATAAACAGAATGGACTATTGGTATAACTTATGTTTTTAATAATGTTCCCTTGAGTTCATGAATTCCTTTGGTTTATAATATTGAAGCCTTGGGTTTATTATATATTTTTGTTTATATTATTAATAGTCCCTCCACTTTATTAATCTCTTCATAAATATGATGTGGTTGTGATACTAATGTTCGACTAAATTTTTGTTCCCTTCGTGTTATTGGTCCCTTGGGTTATTAATATTTTTCCCTTGGGTTCACCAGTTCCTCTGTTTTCTAATATTGGACCGTTGGGTTATTACTTATTTTGGTTTATAATACTTTTTTAATCGATTAGGTTTGTTAATAATTTTTATTTCTATTACTCATTTGTTGGGTAATGTTTTTCCCTTGGTTCACCAATTCCTTTAGTTTATAATGTTTAACCCTTGGGTTTGTTAGTTCTTTTGGTTTATAATATGAATAATCGATTAATGTCATCACTGATCAAACGTCAGACTCTCACAAATATTGTCTCCATATGAAAATCACCCATGGCCAGCCATGGTCATAGTTGGTCCTTTGGTTTATAATTTGTTGGGTAATGGTTGTCCCTTGGGTTCACCAATTCCTTTGGTTTATAATATTAAACCCTTGGGTTTATTAGTTTTTTTGGTTTATAATATGAATAATCGATCAATGTCATCCATGATCAAATGTCACATTCTGACGAACATTGTATCAATATGAAAATCACCCATGGCCAACCATGGTCATACTTGGCCCAACATTGCAGTCGCATTGCGCCAGCAATTGTCTCAATGTTTAAATCAATTCCCTTGGGTTCACCAATTCCTTTGGTTTATAATTTTTTGGGTAAGGATTTTCCCTTGGGTTCACCACTTGCTTTTGGTTTATAATATTAAACCCTTGGGTTTATTAGTTTTTAGTTTATAATATGAATAATCGTCAATGTCATCCATGATCAAATGACACATTATGAGAAACATTGTCTCAATATGAAAATCACCCATGGCCAACCATGGTCATAGTTCGTCAACGTCGCATTGGGACAACCATTGTCTCAATGTTTAAATCAATTCCCTTGGGTTCACCAATTCCTTTTGGTTTATAATTTGTTGGGTAATGGTTGTCCCTTGGGTTCACCAATTCCTTTGGTTTATAATATTAAACCCTTGGGTTTATTAGTTTTTTTGGTTTATAATATGAATAGTTGATCAATGTCATCAATGATGAAATGTCACATTCTGACAAACATTGTATCAATATGAAAATCACCCTTGGCCAACCATGGTCATACTTGGCCCAACGTCGCATTGCGACATCAATTGTCTCAATGTTTAAATCAATTCCATTAGGTTCACCAATTCCTTTGGTTTATAATTTTTTGGGTAATGATTTTCCCTTGGGTTCACCACTTGCTTTGGTTTATAATATTAAAACCTTGGGTTTACTAGTTTTTTTGGTTTATAATATGAATAATCGATCAATGTCATCCATGATCAAATGACACGTTATGAGAAACATTGTCTCATTATGAAAATCACCCATGGCCAACCGTGGTCATAGTTGGTCCAGCGTCGCATTGTGACAACCATTGTCTCAATTTTTAAATCAATTCCCTTGGGTTCACTAATTCCTTTTGGTTTATAATTTGTTGGGTAATGGTTGTCCCTTGGGTTCACCAATTCCTTTGGTTTGTAATATTAAACCCTTGGGTTTATTAGTTTTTTTAGTTTATAATATGAATAATTGATCAATGTCATCCATGATCAAATGTCACATTCTGACAAACATTCTATCAATATGAAAATCACCCTTGGCCAACCATGGTCATACTTGGCCCAACGTCGCATTGCGACAACAATTGTCTCAATGTTTAAATCAATTCCCTTGGGTTCACCAATTCCTTTGGTTTATAATTTTTGGGTAATGATTTTCCCTTGGGTTCACCACTTGCTTTGGTTTATAATATTAAACCCTTGGGTTTATTAGTTTTTTTGGTTTATAATATGAATAATTGATCAATGTCATCCATGATCAAATGTCACATTCTGACAAACATTGTATCAATATGAAAATTACCCATGGCCATCCATGGTCATACTTGGTCCAACGTCGCATTGTGACAACAATTGTCTCAAGGTTTAAATCAATTCCCTTGGGTTCACCAATTCCTTTTGGTTTATAATTTGTTGGGTAATGGTTGTCCCTTGGGTTCACCAATTCCTTTGGTTTATAATATTAAACCCTTAGGTTTATTAGTTTTTTTGGTTTATAATATGAATAGTCGATCAATGCCATCCATGATGAAATGTCACATTCTGACAAACATTGTATCAATATGAAAATCACCTTGGCCAACCATGGTCATACTTGGCCCAACGTCGCATTGCGACAACAATTGTCTCAATGTTTAAATCAATTCCATTGGGTTCACCAATTCCTTTGGTTTATAATTTTTTGGGTAATGATTTTCCCTTGGGTTCACCACTTGCTTTGGTTTATAATATTAAACCCTTGGGTTTATTAGTTTTTTTGGTTTATAATATGAATAATCGATCAATGTCATCCATGATCAAATGACACATTAAATACAGCTTATTGTCTCATTATGAAAATCACCCATGGCCAACCATGGTCATGGTTAGTCAACGTTGCATTGTGACAACCATTGTCTCAATGTTTAAAATAAATTCCCTTGGGTTCACCAATTCCTTTGGTTTATAATTTGTTGGAGTGTGGTTGTCCCCTTGGGTTCACCAATAACTTTGGTTTATAATTTTTTGGGTAATGATTTTCCCTTGGGTTCACTACTTGCTTTGGTTTATAATATGAATAATCGATCAATGTCATGCATGATCAAATAACACATTATGAGAAACATTGTCTCAATATGAAAATCACACATGGCCAACCATGGTCATAGTTGGTCCAACATCGCATTGTGACAACAATTGTCTCAATGTTTAAGTTAATTCCCTTTGGTTCACCAATTCCTTTTGGTTTATAATTTTTTGGGTAATGGTTGTCCCTTGGGTTCACCAATTCCTTTGGTTTATAATATTTAACCCTTGGGTCTATTAATTCTTTTGGTTTATAATATGAATAATTGATCAATGTCATCCATGATCAAATGTGACATTCTGACAAATATTGTCTCAATATGAAAGTCACCCATGGCCAACCCTGCTCATAGTTGGTCCAACGTCGCATTCTGACAAAAATTCTCTCAATGTTTAAATCAATTCCCTTGGGTTCACCAATTTCTTTTGGTTTATAATTTGTTGGGTGATGGTTGTCCCTTGGGTTCACCAATTCCTTTGGTTTATAATATTAAACCCTTGGGTTTATTAGTTCTTTTGGTTTATAATATGAATACTTGATCAATGTCATCCATGATCAAATGTCACATTCTGACAAAGATTGTCTCAATAGGAAAGTCACCCATGGCCAACCTTGGTCACAGTTGGTCCAACGTCGCATTGTGACAACAATTGTCTCAATGTTTAAATCAATTCCTTGGGTTCACCAATTCGTTTGGTTTATAATTTTTTGGGTAATGGTTTTCCCTTGGGTTCACCAATTGATTTGGTTTATAGTATTAAACTCTTGGGTTTATAATTTTAATCACACATTCGGTTTATTACTCTCTTGAGTTTAAAATACTATTTCTCAGGGTTTCTTAATTTCTTAGATTTTTCAGTTTAAAATATTAATTCTTAGCCTTTATTAATCTTTATTGTTTATAATATTCATCTGTTAGGTTTATGATATGTATCCGTTGGGTTCGCTGATTCCTTTGCTTTATAATATTAAACCCTTGGGTCGATTAGTTCTTTTGGTTTATAATGTTAATAATCTCGTTCGTTTATTGATATCTTATGTTTAAAATATTCATTCTTATGGATTATTAATTTATTAGGTTTTTTAGTTTAAAAAATCAATTCTTACGGTTTATTAATCTCTTGTGTTTTTAATTTTGATCCCTTATGTTTATTGATATCTTATGTTTAAAATGTTTAAAATATTCATTCTTATGGATTATTAATTGATTAGGTTTTTTAGTTTAAAAAATCAATTCTTACGGTTTATTAATCTCTTGTGTTTTTATTCTTGATCCCTTATGTTTATAATATTTATCCCTTGGGTTCACCAATTCATATGGTCTATAATATTTAAACCTTTGGTTTATGATGACATTGAGTTTGTATTATTAATTATCCCTTGGGTTTATTAATATCTTCACTTTAAAATATTAATTGTTAGGGTTTATTTTTTTTTTTCTAAGTTAGAGTAATCTATTAACAGAGGGAAATATAGTACATCAGTGCCTACGAGGAGGCAATTCGAACAGACCAAGACTAGTTTATGGTTGCCCTACTGGAGGGAAACCAGCCCGAGGAACCTTCAACAGAAAAAATCCCGTGCAGGGGATCGGACCTGGGAAGCTTTGACTGAAAACTGAAAACATGTACATTATATAGCAGATTAACTGGACCATGACAAAATTGGACCACTGTAATAAATAAGACTGGTCGCTGACAAAAAGGGACCAAAACTGTAGGAAACATAAGAGCAGCATGACAATCCCTCAGAGAGGGCAGAGCAAGAACCTGAGAAACAAGAAAAAAGGTCGAGTTATTCATTTGGGGCGACCTCCTCAACCCTGCAGCCGAAGTCAGCTGGTGCGCCTTGGGCGCGAGAACGTTCAGCATTGGGAAGGACCTCAGTAGGCGATTCTGTCTGAAGTGGTGGACCACGAGCAGAAACCTCTGGCATAACCTCCCTGCGCGCGCTAGTCTGAACCCTCGAGTCAAGCCGCACAGCTGCCGGGTTGGCGCCATCGACAGGAGCAGGATCTTCCGGAGGGATTTCAGGCGAGGGCTCTTCCATGAAAACCACAGAGATGGCGACTGTGACTCTAGGTCGATTTAGGGCGCAATCGAACGAAAAAAGAGCTGTGTGAGACTGAGCGGGCATCGCATCCCCAGAGGGCGAGTCGAGCCTGCGACCAGAGCGTAATTGGCGGCCATGGAAGATATTTTCAGATGGAAAAGAGATTGCCGACGGAGAAGTGGAAGAGGAGGGCGAGCGCCTCCTGGCGGAGTGAGAGGCGCCCCTCCTGCTACGCATCATGTGCCTCAGTCGTGGCATACTTGCAACAGAGATAGAGCTGAAACGCTGGAACGAAGACGAGCTCACCAGGGTCAGCTCTGGAGGAAAGCTCAGGACCAACGATGCCAAATTGCAGGAACCAACAATGGAGATGTGAAGACTCTCGTCAGGCTTCAGACAGCAAGTATGGCAACTCCTTTTCCCTGTGGTGGTGCGCTTGTTGGCGCAGTCCTCAACCGAATTACACAGCGAAATCCTCGGCGCGGGATCCATCTCAAATAGCCCTCTGTTCCTGCAGCTAACAACCTTCTGCAATGAATGAGCAATCTGGTTAACCTGGTGCGAATCGCCTTTGCGGCGTTCGAAAATACCTCTGCCATCAGAATTCATGTTGAGCGGCTTCACCATTACTATGGTCATTATGATCGATCGGGTGGTATTTACTGCGACCAGGTGGTCACGGATGGGTTGGCAGGTGGCCTCCCGTCCTCACGACCTCTGTCCCATCGCTCTTACGCACATAGCTGTCACCCGCATCCGGGGAATTGTTAGGGTTTATTAATCTCTTAGGTTTTTTGTTTTTAAATTTTGTTTCATATGGTTTATTACTCTCTTGAGTTTAATAATGATTATTAGTAATATTATAATATTACAATAATATTATTAATATATAATAAATATTATTATAATATTATTAATATATTATTAGTTTTTCTGGTTTATTAATAATATAACCATCTATAATATATAAATAAATATTAAAATATTAAATATTAGTTTTATTATTTTTATATTAATAAATATTATTATTATATATTATATATATTTCAAGATAATTTATAGTATGTATATAGTTAATATTAATAATATATTAATAAATATCTTTAATATATATTATTAATACTTATTATAATATAAAAAATATATATAATATATTTTCGTATATATTAATAATATTATAAAATTACTAGTATTCATTATAAATAAATATTCAAATATTTATTAATAATGATTATTTCTAATATTATTATATTATTAATATATATTATTAATAATATATATTAATAGTATTATAATATTTTAATATTTATTTAGTAATATTAATAATATTATAATATTACTAATTATAATTATAAATAAATATTCAAATATTTATTAATAATGATTATTAGTAATATTATAATATTATTAATATTATATATTATAAATAAATATTCAAATATTTGTTAATAATGATTATTTGTAATATTTTAATATTTTAATATTTATTTAGTAATATAAATAATATTATAATATTACTAATAATTATTATTAGGAAATATTAGATTATAATGTTACTAATAATCATTATAAATAAATATTCTAATATTTATTAATAATGATTATTAGTAATATTATAATATTATTAATATATATTATTAATAATATAACCAACTATGATATAATATATATTATTAATATATTATTAGTTCTTTTGCTTTATTAATAATATAGCCATGTATGATATATTAAATTATTATATATTATTAATATTTTTTTTTATTAATATCTATTATATATATTTCAAGTTAATTTATAGTATGTATATAGTTAATATTTTTAATATATTAATAAATATTTTTAATATATATTATTAATATTCTTATAATATTATTAATATATATAAAATATTTTTTGTGATTTTAATCATAATTTATATATTTAATATATTATTTTTCATTATTAATATATAATATATATTTTTCAAGTTAATATAATAAATTTATTATATATAATATTTATTTATTCATATATAAATTAATGTGATGGGTAGTGGATATAGGCCTATCGGCATATATCAACCACATTGGTAAATGTGGTTGTAAATCTATTTTATATACGTCTATCGGCGTATATCAACCACATTAGTTTTTACTAATGTGGTTGTGCTAGTTTTACTCAATTAATATATCAGGGTATAACATGAAAAATCATGCTCCAAGGTAGCGAAATTCCCTCGATGCTCGCTTTTTTGACTCGATCCAAAACTCGGAATCATTTCCTGACTCCGCTAGAAAATAGTAAGATATAACATAAATATTTATTTCTTACAAATGAAAAATTTCTAATGAGAAAAAATAGAATTGCACTAATAGTCACTTACTAAGCTGGGGATTATCCCAATTTTATTTGCATGTCCCTGTCTCATAATCCATTTGATGTGTGTGGATGAATGATGCACAACTTATGTCCTACCCTATGCTCCTGCACATGTATTTTTTATTTTTGTTTATCTCGTCGACCTAGGTAGATGGATCTACTGCTTGATTTGGAGTTGTAATTGGAGCTGTAACTGGTACCAGAAAATGTGTTGCAATGTCGTAATTATTTTATTCTATTTATAGATTCTTCATATAGATAAAAACCATTTTTTTAGCATTATCAGAATTGGGTGATAAATGAGCTTAGTGGAAGAAGCTTGTGTAGTCCAAAATTAGAGCGTTCTCCATCTTCAGGGTACAGATTCTTCTCCATGAAATGCTCAGAGCATGATTTTTCTCACTTCCATGGTTAGTCATTAAATGAAGAACCAATGTCTTGGAGACACTCATTGAAGAACCAACGTCCTTGCGGTGGCAACCAAAGGTGGCAGGTGCCCAGATTTTCCAGGTGGCTAGCTGGAAGAAGAGACTGCCATTAGAGTACTAATTACTCTAATGTAATGAAATATATCTCAAAAATTTCAAAAATTTAATGTTTCATATTTATTTCTAACTTTTAAATTAGCATTACTTCAATTGTTTGATTTAGAAAGTTTGGATATAATTTCTAAAATCTTTTAATTCCTTTCATACTTTCGATAAGAAAAAACTCAGATGCTAATGTTTCCTCATGACACATGATGGTTCCAATAAGAGGTTGAAACCAAACCTTTGGGTAATTTTGAAGTGAAATTAAATTACCACCCCAAAACTTTGGATAAATTTTGGTAAATCATGAATTTTTTTGGTCAAATAAATAATTAATTGTTGGTCAACGCTCTAGCGATTGAAGATAAGCACTAATAAAATAAAAATATGTACTTAGTTAGGAAATATATATATATATATATATATATATATATATATATTTAGAAATATGAAATATTTTTTTATATTTAAAATATAAATATTTATATTTAAATTATTATTAGTTTGAATGGGAGGTCCTTACTCCAGACACTCATACCTATCATCTTCATCACACTATAATATAAAATAATATTATATCTATATAATTTATTATTAAACTATATTGATAATATTTAAAATGAATAAATAATTTATTAACTATACATTATTATATTTAAAATATATACACAATATAAATTGTTAAAATTTGATTAATACAAAAGATAAAAATCAATAATGAAAAATTATATGTATAAAATTTATATTAAATTATATCGATAATATTTATAATGAATAAATAATTTATTAATGTGGTGGTCTCAACTTGGGTTTCCTCCTAAAAATTCAAGGTAAATATTTTTTAAAATATATTAAAAGGGACGAGTCAAAAGGGACATGGATTACAAAGCTGAGGAGTTGGCTTGCTTGGAATGTCTAAGGTTTCCTTGTGCAATATATATGAATTTTTTTCAACTACTACTAAAGGCTGGTTGGTATACATTTTTAATGTAATGATTTAGAATTTAATGGGACTAAAAGAGAAGGACAAGGACCATGCTATCTAGAAATACATTGAAAATAATCAAGGACAAGGAAGTCCATACCTATGGAGAAAATTAAACAACATGGGAAAAATAAGGGGTTCGACCTCATGGAGAGGGGGGATTCATTCATTCCTTCATGGAAGCATAATCATTGCTTTGAGAAACATTCAATAGAGAACAACGCAAATGAGAAGGTAAGAGAAGAGCAAGGCTTGCTGAAGAGAAGAGAAGACAACGATAATAGTTTGATTGGTATGATTGGCATGAATATGGTCTCTCCTTGGTGAGGAACAATTCCTCTCGAGTAACTGTAAACCCAGAGTGTGGAGATGGTTTTCTTTGGATTACCTTGATGGTGAGGATGGAGGATTATGCCCTTGGATTCTCTAAGGGAGGACCTATGAAGTTGTTCTTCATGTGATTTTGCAATGGGTTTTGGATTCCCTAGAGTGGGTGGAGCCACTGTGTTTGGGGTGAAGAGTTTCTTCTATGTACTCCCTTGACACTCTTTGGTGGAGGAATATATCCTCTAGAATATTTGTGTGTGCTTGGGTGGAGAAGAATCCTTTGGATTAATTGTGTGATTTGGGCGGAGAAAGGAAGCCTATGGATTCCCTATATGCATTGATTGGATTCCATTGTATAGCTAGAGAGTGAATACAACCATAGGGGCTTCACTCAATGAACCTATAGCATATCACGTGCGATCATAGCATATTAAACAATACCCTTAATTTGAGTATATATTGGAAGATACCTCTAAAAAACACATTATTTAACTCCCTACCAATATAAACCCAATACACCTTCCCAATTAAAAAAAAACCCTACTTTCACTATATATTGTAGGTATCTATTAGTTCATTAATGTTTTTTATACCCCTTTATATTTTTTCATTAACTCTTAGCTCAATTTTTTATACATGCCAATATAAAAACCATTTACCCCCTATATATCCCCCAATATATTATGTCATTTTTTCCTCATTATATTTTCCCCAATGTGAACCCACGTGGTATGGTATTTCTCCCGCAGTGAAGCCCCTGTGAATACAACTAGCCTCTGGTTTTCATGTATATTATTCGACAATTGAGTTGTTGGTCGGTGGAGGAAGGAGGTCCTTTGGAGTACCTTTTTCAGCTAGTAGTTGGTGTTTCAATCCTTTGAGAAAGCCCCTCAATATCTTGAATCTAGCTCGAGGGTGATAGTTGCAAGAGAGGTTGGTTGCAATTGTCTATGGTTGGGTGGAGAGTCCTTGTCCCATACTTAGTTACCCAACACATTCCAACATAAGTATTTTTATGTAATTGTAGTGTCCATGATATGTATGATATCTTAATGTAAATGTGCTTGAGGATGTATACATTGCAAGTGTAAGAATTGAGTTTCATGAGCCTTTATGTTAACGTTTTAAACACATAAAGCATGAATTTAAACTTTGAAATGGCAGAAAAAAAAAATAATTACACCATAAAAATAACCACAACACAACAAGTTATGAAGGAGTTCACCCCCTAGGCTAAATATCCTTGGTTTAGCTTCCAATGGATTGGCCCTATATAATTATGCTAAAAATGGTGATTACATACATTTAAAATGCTCAAATGGTTTCAAAACATGTTCCATTAGCTTCAAGCCTGTTAAATATCCCTCTCTAGGCTTTTTTTTCTCCCAAATTGGTAAAAAATTGAAGAATTTATTAGCCTCTCTAGCTTTGCTGCTAGTCACTCTACAAATTCCTCAAATTCTAGAACCATCCTACAGTTTTGCCCCACAATTTGCTAACCGAGCCACAAATTAGTGGAATTCCAGTCGAAATTGTTGGATAGTTAAAATGTGCTCTAATGCCTAAAGGCCAAATTTTTAATTATAATAAACATGGTTGAATTACATTTTTTTTTAAATAAAAATTTTGTGGTCCCTCCACACCCACGGTCCTATGCCTTTGCATCATGTGTTGTATATAAGGGCAGTGGGTTCGAGGCTAAGCCTTGGCCCCTTACCACAAACCTCTTTCATATTAAACTTTAAATAATGTTTTGGCCATGTGTAAATAAGGAATATGGTAGCTCATCCAGTTAATACTTGGTATTGTTTGAAGAGTGTTCACGGTATAGAAACCTACGGAGTGTTAACTCAGACCTTAACCAATTTTTGGTGGCCCCCATGTTACCATGTGGTGGCCTCCAGTTGGGCCACGTGGCAACATGTGGTTTGCTACCAACCAACCAACCAAAAAATTCCAAACCAGCAGCATTCAAGCCCTGCCACATGTCAAGAAGTTGTAGGCCCAAAATGTTTTTGACTTTCGACCAATCATAAGAGACCACGTGGCAACCTGCCACTAGCCCAAATTCTTTCCCAGTTAGCTGTCATTTTTGAAAAAATTTCATGTTTGGGAAAATGAACAGAACTTGTTTCTGGGAGCATACAGTGTTGGTTTTCCATGAAATGAGTTGCGCCAAATTGAGAATGATGATATCTACGTGGTCATTCAAGTTCCACACCATTCTGATAAATTTCATTTTGAGCATATTTTTTAGCCCCTAATCACTCCTCCCCACTGGAAGCTTTTGGACCCCAAAATATATTTTATTACTGAAAATTTGGATGAGAGTACAACCCCCTCAGCCTTCTAGTCTCACCAATCCACTGGAATTTTCCTGAATTCAACAATTTGAGCTTTTCATGAAAACTAATCTTTTCCCTTGATTTTGGAGATCTTGTATTGTTGTTTTAGATATAATCTTGCTGCAATTTCCCAAAATTTGTAGAACAAAAAACTATCCTTTATGAAACAAAGATGTTCCCTCCTTGGTTGTCAATCAAAGGAAACTTAAACAACTTTAAATTCTCTCACCTCGAACACTATCAAAATGTCGATTCTTTGCTTGTCTTGCCTTGTGCTTGGCTCGACTCTTGATCAAATGTGATCACCATCACCATGAGACATCCCATCAAAGACAATACATTGTAAAACCCAGAATAATAAATTTTGAGTCCAATCCCATCCTTGTAAAATTTCTTTGGTACTTTATCTTTGACCTTTTCACTCTCTTGCACTGACATCTTGTTTACATCACTGCTCAATGATGATGTATGCTACTGCAATTTTACCTCATATTTTTTACCTCTTTTTCAAGGAAAAATGTTAGACTCCTAAAACATCTTATCACAACCATTAAAAACCTCAATGAAATCATAATTTTCATTTGATGAACCCCCTATCGGAAGGAGCATGTTTTGTGATTAGGCTAATTAATATTTTTGATTTGATGGTCTAGATTGAAAAATGTCGGTATATTCTGGTCTTCGCCACTAAATCAATGGATGAAATTCAAAAAAGTAACTTCCTTGCATATCTAAATCATGTGTTTAAACCATACTTAAATTATTTTTTTACAAAACATGATTAAAAATTTATTGTGCCATTTGTTGACCGCCACCTATCAAGATTAACGAGTGATGGTTCAAACTAAAATGCCACCTATTTGATTCTTCAAATTATCAATTAAACGTACGCGCGCCACCTATCAAATTAGGGTGAAGTGGGTAAATGAACGTGGGTGGAATGGAGAAAACGTGGCAGCTCATCCTCAAAGGTGGAGCGCGGAATGGGCCTTTTATCTTTGCTTGGACCAACAAGCAGCGCAGACGTTAGATCCGCGGATTCCTCGGCCGTTTTAGTTAATTAGTGGTCCACCCTTCATTTATTGATAGGGCAGCGAGCTATTTCTATTAATCAAATTGCATTAATTTTTATTTTGGTCGACGTTCTCATGCAACATTAATGTTAATGGGTAAATCAACGTGGGCGGAATAGAACGTGGGCCACGTGTAGGTGTTATGGAACGTGGGCGAGAGCGAGCAGGTGAGCGGCTTGTTGATGAAGGCAGATGGAAGTGAGCTGGCACAACGTTTCAGCTTCAACTTCATAACGTTTCAGGTGAGCATATCAGCTTCATAACGTTTCCCAACCGTCGTGAAAATTTCGTGTATGAAGAATTTCAAGCCAAGAACAATTTTGGCCCTTGCGCGGCTTTTGCTTTCTGAAAACGTTTAGCGACTTTAAAACCTCTGCGAAGAGCTGAAGGAAAGCATATTTAGGTGATTTTCCACTGGGAAGAGCGAACTCGGTGCCAAAGGATTCCTACGAGGTTTGGTCCAAGAAATATGAGTTGATAACAGTTTTTCTACGAGAAAACCCGTAAATTTTTTGCTCGATTTCGTCCTGTAACAAATATCCGTTTATTAACCAGCTGCGACTGCTCAAGATATGAATATTTGAGGTTTCAACGCTTTTGCTGGAATTTTTTCCCACTGAGTTTGTATTTGCACAAAATCTTAATGTTTTTCTCTGGAAATTTTGATTGTCAGGAGCTCTCTTTACAGGTTCGTGTGCCGGATGTGAAGAGTATTTTCCGTTGAATTCGGTGCAGAGGAGAGTATCGTGGGGCGCGGGTTATAGAGTATCAGTGTGCAAGTGATTATTACAGGTATCTTTGGTGTGTTCCATATATCTTCGGTGTGTTCCATTTTTGGGCGTTTTTAATAAAAGAGCGGGCCTGCATTTGATTACTGTGCTTCAAATATTCTGTGTAAGAATCGTCAATAGTCAATGTCTTAATTAACATGTTGATCCCATTCCACTGTAATGTCCTCCTATTTCCTCGGCAGATAGTACTTATCATAGATTTTGTAGTTTAATAACTTCTTTGGGACATGGTTTTATAAATATGATTATCTTTATATTTTACAATGATTTTCACGTCGAGTTTGCGAATGGTTTCATAAATATGATATCTTTATATTCGACAATGTTTTTCACGGCCAGTTTGCGAATGGTTTCATAAATATAATATCTTTATATTCTACAATGTTTTTCACGTCGAGTTTGTGAATTTGCGAATGGTTTTATAAATATGATATATTTATATTCTACAATGTTTTTCACGTTGAGTTTACGAAATTTTTTTCTGCTACACATCCTTCAAATCATCTCTCTTTACATTGCCCAAGTGTAATACGCGTATTAATGCTTTATACTTTAACTAATTTTTCTGATAGATTTAATTGCAAATGTGTACATTTAAATTTGACGTTGATATCTGTGTCGAAAGATTGAATTCTTATTCATTTCTTTGAATGATTGAAAGCGGTTTCGTACATTTAAAACAAATTTAATATCTGTGACCAAAGATTTTGATTTTGATCTAATGTCCTTTTTAATGAACATTTACATATTTTTCTCTGATGAGAGTTTCGTATGTTTAAATTTGAGTTTAATGTATATGCCAAAAGATTTTGGTTAATATTTGTGTTATAGTTTTAGACTAATGGGGTCATATCATGAAGGTTTATGGCAGTTTATTAATAGTATGTTTTGCTCTGGAAATTTTGATTGTCAGGAGCTCTCTTTACAGGTCCGTGCGCCGGATGTGAAGAGTATTTGTCGTTGAATTCGGTGCGGAGGAGAGTATCGTGGGGCGCGGGTTACAGAGTATCAGTGTGCAAGTGATTATTACAGGTATCTTCGGTGTGTTCCATATATCTTCGGTGTGTTCCATTTTTGGGCGTTTTTAATAAAAGAGCGGGCCTGCATTTGATTACTATGCTTCGAATACTCTGTGTAAGAATCGTCAATAGTCAATGTCTTACTTAACATGTTGATCCCATTCCACTGTAATGTCCTCCTATTTCCTCGACATATAGTACTTATCATAGATTTTGTAGTTTAATAACTTCTTTGGGACATGGTTTTATAAATATGATTATCTTTATATTTTACAATGATTTTCACGTCGAGTTTGCGAATGGTTTCATAAATATGATATCTTTATATTCTACAATGTTTTTCACGTCCAGTTTGCGAATGGTTTCATAAATATGATATCTTTATATTCTACAATGTTTTTCACGTCGAGTTTGTGAATTTGTGAATGGTTTTATAAATATGATATATTTATATTCTACAATGTTTTTCACGTCGAGTTTGCGAAATTTTTTTCTGCTACACATCCTTCAAATCATCTCTCTTTACATTGCCCAAGCATAATACGCGTATTAATGCTTTATACTTTAACTAATTTTTCTGATAGATTTAATTGCAAATGTGTACATTTAAATTTGACGTTAATATCTGTGTCGAAATATTGAATTCCTATTCATTTCTCTGAATGATTGAAAGCGGTTTCGTACATTTAAAACAAATTTAATATCTGTGACCAAAGATTTTGATTTTGATCTAATGTCCTTTTTACTGAACATTTACATATTTTTCTCTGATGAGAGTTTCGTATGTTTAAATTTGAGTTTAATGTATATGCCAAAAGATTTTGGTTAATATTTGTGTTATAGTTTTAGACTAATGGGGTCATATCATGAAGGTTTATGGCAGTTTATTATTAATAGTAGTTTGAAGAGGGGAATCGAGAATGCAGTAGGCACTGATTTGAAAATATAAAATAATTTAAAATATTAAAGGAGTATTATATATTTATAAATGGTGTGGTATATAAATTTTGATTTGAGAAATACTTTATATAAATACAAATACATATTTATAACATAGCCACTGAAGGATAATGATGGTATTATTATAGTTTACTATGCCCATGTTTACTATTGTTGACTATGTTTGAGAGCAGTAAAATATTGTAATAAAATTTGTAAAATATAGTAAGGGGGCTGACCTACTATTAATATTAATATTGATATTGTTAAATATATAATAATAATTTTATTGTTATTATAAAAAATATACTTATATTATTGTATTTCAATTATAATTAATAATACTAATAATAACTAAAATTACCATAAATGAAATAAATCTATATTAATTATAATATTAGAATAATATTAATAAATATTTAATAATAATAAAATAATTAATACAATAAAAAATTATTATCATTAGAAAAAATAATAATAGTGATTAATCTATATTATTATAGTTAGTTTATTTTTTTTATTATTATCAACTTAATATTAATTATTATTACTGCAAATATTATTTAATTATTTAGTAATTTTTCCAAGCTCACTATACTTTTGGCATCTTAAAATGCTAGGAAGGTGAGTATTACAACAAATATTATGATGTAAAAGATCTAATATTAAACTCATAGTAATAATTATATAATAATAATATTACAAAGATAACTAGTTTAATAAACTATTCTTATTTTAAATTATTTATATTATTATTATTATTTTGCAATAATAGTAGTAGTAGTAGCAAACCATGACACCAACCACTCAAAAACTACTTTTTTTAAAACACTAAACCCTTGTGGATTCAACACACATGGTGATTAACTTAGGTCTATGCCCATGTTTACTATTGTTGACTATGTTTGACAACAGTAAAATATTGTAATAAAATTTGAAAAATATGACGTCTGGATTGACTATGGTAGATTTTGTTGTCTATATTTAACTATGCTTGATTCATGTACATATAATTTCCGAAAAATGATGCCTAAGTCGACTATTGTTAACTATAATTGGATTTTATTGACTATGGTTAACTTTAGTTGACTATGGTTGATTATTGTTGAGTTTTGTTACTTATATTTTATTTTTGTTAACAAAGGTTATATTTTGTTGGTTATTTTTTAATATTATAAATATCGTTTCTAAAACATGTTCCCATGTTGACTTTTGTTGGATATGGTTCAATAATCTATTTTTTATTTGGAAAAGATTATGCTCATGTTAGCTAGAGTTTAGTTTTCTTTGGATTTGTAAGGGATATAGTAAGGGGGCTGACCTACTATTAATATTAATATTGATATTGTGAAATATATAATAATAATTTTATTGTTATTATAAAAAATATACTAATATTATTGTATTTCAATTATAATTAATAATACTAATAGTAACTAAAATTGCCATAAAAGAAATAAATCTATATTAATTATAATATTAAAATAATATTAATAAATAAATAAAAATAAAAAATAATATAAATATAAAAATAATTAATACAATAAATAATTATTATCATTAGAAAAAATAATAATAGTGATTAATCTATATTATTATAGTTAGTTTATTTTTTTTATTATAATCAACTTAATATTAATTATTATTACTGCAAATATTATTTAATTATTTAGTAATTTTTCCAAGCTCACTATAATTTTGGCATCTTAAAAGGCTAGGAAGGTGAGTATTACAACAAATATTATGATGTAAAAGATCTAATATTAAACTCATAGTAATAATTATATAATAATAATATTACAAAAATAACTAGTTTAATAAATTATTCTTATTTTAAATTATTTATATTATTATTATTATTATTTTGCAATAGTAGTAGTAGTAGTGGTGGTGGTAGTTATGGTATATTATTTAATTATTTAAGATTTTTTTTTTTTAATTGAATAATTTTTAAATTATGGTATATTATTTAATTCAATATATCATTAATTATTATATATTAGTATTATTGTTAATTATTTAATAATATTATTAATTGATAATAGCAATAATATTAAATTAATAACCATATTTTTAATATTTTTTGGGAAAAAATAATATAGATTACACCTCCCATCTTGGAGGAGGAACTTGTTGTTCTTGTCGGTCATATCGTTTTATACATTATGTATATGTGCATGTTACTATATTTGTAGATGGAAAATTGCTTTCTATATTTCTTATTCTATTCACCATTAATTGAAAGTTGTTTTTTTTTTATATCACGTCTGTTTTCTTTTATCTTAGGTGATTTCCTTGTTTTATGATGGATCCAGCTATTTGGAGTTGTATTCCATTTGAAATTCTTGAGATTGTCTTCCTTTGGCTCCCTTTATCAGTTGTGATAAAGTTTAGCACTGTTTGTCAGCAATGGAAGACTTTTGCAAAATCCTTGTTTCTTATTGCGTTGCAAGCATATCTGTACAAATGAATTTGGATTTATGGTTCCTTTCCTCAATGATGAAGACAATTATTTTGCTACTGAATACCTTAATCAAAATGGGCGGATATCTCGTTTTAATTTGCGATTCATAGATTCAAGATACAAGGTGGAGTCTACTATTGGATCAATGGTGGTTTTATCCTTACCAACAGAATTCTCCCATTCACGAAACTATTTTGTGATGAATCCATTTACAAAGGCCTTAAAAAACATTAGGCGAATACGAATTGGAGACTGGGGATTCTTTTCGTTATTGGAGAATTTCAGTAGCAACAAATATGACTGGGTTGTTCTAAAACATATCTATGATAGAATTCAGTCTAAATTTTATGTTTACAGTAGTCTTTATAGGGTTTTCCGAAGGGCTGATCTTCCATTTGGTGGCACCTCACCCCCTCAAAATGGAGTGTTTTATAGAAGTAAATTTTTTTGGCTTTACCTCGACACAGAGTATGAAGATTATCCTCGATATGGGTATACAATCTACTGGTTTGATGTGATAAAAAATGACTGGGCATTTTCATTTGTTCCAATCACTGACATTCGGTGTATGTCATTGGAAGTATGCAAGAATGAGTTGATATGTCTTATCAATGACGGCTCCACTTCTGTGTGGTCAATTGAAGAAATAGATAATTTTCAATTTGGTCACTCGTGTAGTGAACGAAGAACTGATTACTTTGAGGATGATTGGGGCTTTAGATGGAAGCTGTTGGAAGAAATGTCTATAGATATAAATATGAAATGTCCTGGTTATCTTCCTCTTCAAACAGTCCAAGGTGTCGTTCTTATGTGCAAATGCAGTGAAGTTTCTTTCATGTTATATGACATGATGGCTGGCCTTTGCTTCCCAATAGATATTGAAAATTCAACTAATCAACAAATGAATGGATTTTGGTCTCCAACGTTTCAGGATTGCAATGATTTGATCGAGTCTGGAAATGTCTTTGCAATTTCTCTGCGTATGGATTCTATAGATGAGATTCCACCATTAGATGTGGACATGGAGTCTTAGGCTATTAGCCATTTTGTATTCTCTCTGTCGTCGTGGAAATTTTTTTTTTTTTTTTTTTTTAGTTTGCATACTTTTGGGTATGTATGCTAGGACTATGGATATTTATATGGCTCCATTCTGAGGGGGTGTCTTCTATATGTGTATGTAACGGATGCTAGATATTAAATTCCATTGCAGTTTTCTCAAAAAATATTTATTTTTTTGTCCCGTTTAGTCCCCTTAATTTCATTTGAATGTGTTTGGATGTTATCCATTTCTCTCTGTTTCTATAGTTGTAATTACTGTGACTTATTCTATGCATGGTGTTTCCATCAGTTTTTTTTCATTGATTCTCAAACAATGTTATATCTTTGGGTTTTTTTGATGGTATATAGTTCCAAATATTTAGATATATTTCAAATTCATATAGTTCTTTAGAATTTTGTTCCATTTATATGGGTTCCCCATTACAGTTATAATATGATACAAGAAATTTAATCCTTTTTTGTTTTGGCCATTTGAAAAAATCCATTTTTCTTTTCAGCCATTTGGTTGGAAAAATAAGGTGAATGATTTTAATTTGTTTTGTGGGTGGAAAAAAAATGTGTTCCTTTTTCATCCTTTTTTGTTAATTTATATTGGATATATTATATATGTTCCATGTTTACTCTTCTATAACAAATATGTTATTATTTTTTTTTAGACATGTCATCTGAAGGTACAAGCAAACGTACAAGAAAAAGGAATAAGTCGCCTGCATCGCGTGACAAGTCTAATGAAAGTCGTCGTTTACGGTATCAACAGAATAAGGACACAATAAATGAGCATAGAAGAGCTAAATATCATAGAAGAACGACTGAAACAACTCTTCAAAACGATTTTATGGTTCCTCCTAGGTATCATACTATGGATGATATCATGGAAAGAACATTTCTGCTTGGTAGTTCGTTGCCAGAATATGCTCCTCGTCAGAATAATTTTGTTTTTTAACGCTCTCCTAAAAATTTTCATAATATTGAGGAAACATCTCGCAATAGGGAGGAACATCATATTCATAACGTGGATGCAAATGTTCACCCTAACCTTTCTGTCTCTGCAATTGCATCTTGTGAGAAAGGCCAAAGGTTGCAAAATATCCATGGTGGAGGGAATGATGACATTGTATGTGGTGACTTGGATGATAGTTTGATTGGCCATTTGTTTGATAATATGGATCCAGTTGATCGAAACATCGTCTCTTCCAATCTCCCTTCTGAAAATAATGTTGTCCGATGAACAGAAACAGTCATCCCTGACAGAAGTTCGCGTGGAAAAATGGAGGTAATCCAATGATATCTTTACAGTTGATGCAATAATGGTTGTTTTATTACATTCCTCTATTTACATTTCTTTAGTGAAAAGGTATTTTATTCTCTTGGAGTAGGATACACCTCATTTTAATAGAGGTCTAGAAATTTTCTCCCCACGTCTTCCATCTCTTAATATGAGATTTGAATATGAAGCACATCATATCCTTCCACTACATTGTCCTCGAGAATCAAATCAACAAACTAATGTTAATGTTCAACGTGTTTGATTTGATTTTTCTTTATTTGAATTTTTGGTGCATATTTTGTTTTTATTCAAACAGGACACAACTCATTTCAATAGAGGCATACAAGTTAACTTCGTAGATGTTTCATCTACTGATGTTATAATTGAAGAGGAATGATCGCATAGCGTTCATCCAGATCGCCAACAAAATGTAAATGTTGAATGCATTTGGTATTTTCCTCCTTTTTTCATTTATTGGTAATTGTAAAATTACAAATCTATCTTTTTTCTACATTTATTTTTATAAAATATTTAAATTTGTTTTAACAGGAAAAAACTAATTTGAATGGAGGCGTCGAAACTAACTCGCCAAATGTTCAATCTACTGATGTTAGAAGTGAAGAGCAACCATCTCATACACTTCATCAACATCGCGAAACAAATGTAAATATTGAATGAATTTATTTCTTTTTTCCATTTTTCAATTATAATTATTTGGACATTCAATTTTTAAAAAAATTATGCTGAAGAAACATTTGGAAACTCTTAGGTTCCAGAAATGCAGACCACACATTTGGAAACGCCATGTCGTAGATTTGTTCCACATGTTTCAAATTTGGGGAGGGAGTCTCGTGGTGTTGAAAATCAAATAAATCTTAGAATAAATTATACTATTCCACATCATTCTCGACATGCTCCAACCAATAAAAATCATATTTATTTTGATGAAAACATGATTGCAGTGCATAAAATATTTCGAGAAAAGCTAGATAGCTTGTCAGTTGTCCAAATGTGCCACATCTGCAATGAATCATATCCTGGAATACACGTTTTGAGAGATGCTGAAGGACCTGTTTGCAGACGATGTAAGAATGAAGGAGGTTTACATCGTTTTTGTGGCTATAATAACATGGATCCTGGCGAGCAACCTCATATTTTAAGAGATCTTACTCAAGTTGAAGAAATGTTAATAGCACGTGTAAATCCTATTTTGCAAGTGACACATGCTCGAGGTGGGCCATATAAGTATAGCGGACACACAATTAGCTTTCCCCAAGATATTTCAACAATTGCACAAAGACTTCCGCGCCATGTTGAAGATCTTGAATTTCTAATTGTGAGGAGACATGGTACTCAGTCTAAACATTATGAATGTTATGTAAAAATATCTCGCGTTATGGATGCATTGCGTTTCAAAATTGAACGTGATCCATATTATCGAGATGTTGTAATTGACTATGATTCAGTGAATGCTCTGCCCGAAAGATCGAAAGATGTCTCCTCCAGGCTTAAATTTGTTGATTGTGACATTGCAGAATCTGAGTTCAGTGCAGCTAATAATGAAGGGTTTCCTCTTAACCATTTTCCCTCTCATCCTTTGTCTTTTATTGCTCGCCTACCCAATGAACGGAGAGAAGTGGAAGAAATTAGAGCATTTCTTGGTAATGTTGATTCTTCAGATGTTGATGAAATGGATTGGCCCAGTATTGGAACGTCTCCAGTGAATGAATATAATACTGAGGGGTTATTGGATATGGCATTCCCCACATTGTTCCCCACTGGTGCTGCTGATTGGTTGCAACCACGCATTTGTACTGTTGAACTTCATGAGTATGCATTGCATCTTCTTAGATACTATGATCAGAGGTTTGGAAGCCATCCTCGCTTCCAATATTTCCTGTTGAACATGATAATGAGGCATTGTAGCCAAGCAACTACTTCAGTTTTTGTGAAGAAAAATTTACATGATAACTCACCGACAACAACTGATGAGTTGCGTCAGCAACTTTCTGATTTACCAAATAATAAGTTGGTTGAGCATCTTATGCGGTTTGGGTTTTGTCTAAGAGGTACAAGGGTATACTGGACTAAATGTCGAGCTGAATTGACTGACATGATTACTCAGTTGGGATGTCCATCTTTGTTCTTTACTTTGAGTGCAGCTGACACAAAGTGGCCAGAGCTGCATAGCCTCATGCCTGCACCGTCAGATTCTCGTTCCTTAAATGAGCATCGTATGAAGGTAGAAAATGTTATCCAGTACCCTCATATTGTTGCCACATTTATGCACCATAGATTCAATATATTTCGAGAGGAGGTTATCCAAAAATATCTTAAAGCTAAAGAATTCTGGTACAGGTCTGTTTTCTTGAATTTATTTTCTATTCATTGTCAATTTCTTATTGATTTTCCATTCATATTTTTTATATTAGCTCTGTGTTCATTTTTTCCAGATATGAGTGGCAACATAGAGGCTCAACACATATCCATGGTTTCCTATGGTTGCAAGGAGCTCCTGACATGGAAATACTTGATTGGTCAAATGATTGTGATTTGCAACATGCAAAGAGATTCTTTGACAATTATGTAACTGCATGGAATCCACGTGAAATACATCATCGCAATATAATGGTTCCAAAAAGTCTCAATGATGACCCTTGCCTACTGAATACTGATCAAATTTTATCTTGCAATCCTCATAATGATTATGAATAATTGTTGAACCGTGTCCAAAGGCACACAAAGTGTAGTGTAGATTCTTGTTTGCGCAAAAAGGGCACTATTCTCGCTTGTCGGTACAATGCCCCATGGGATCTTTCTGAGGAATCAAGATTGTTCATAGATGATCAAGGAAGAAAAAAATATGAACCAGCAAGAAATGATGATAGGCTCAATGTACATAACATTGACCTTCTAACAATGTGGCGTGCAAATTTTGATTGCCAACCAGTGCTTTCTCGACATGCTATCCTGAAATATATTGCTAAGTATGCATCAAAAGCAGAGAGAAGGTCTGAAAGCTATCATGATATGTTAACTAGAATTTCAGATTCTTTTTCCTCTGAGGATCATGCTTTATGTGCTTACAAGAGGTTTCTTGCAGAAACAGTCATTGAACACGACATTGGAGCACAAGAAACATGTCATATGTTGCTTAAGCTGGCTCTTGTTGTGTGTAGTCGACAATTTGTTTCCTTAAATGTTGGGAGAAAGGTGTTTAGGAAAATTTCAAGGGATGGCCTGCATTGTTCATCTGAGAATACATTTGTTCAAAATTATCAAAAGAGACATTCTTTCCTCCACCGTCTATCTTTGATAGAAACAGCTAAATCTTGGACCTATGAGAGCAGCCGCAAAAAAGATCCATGGAGGCCAAGAGATGCTCATGAAATTGTTCGGGTGTGGCCACGGTTTTATTCTATTCCTGGTGAGGATTCAGAGGAATTTTAAACGTTTTGCTGGTCAGAATTGCTCTTGTACAAGCCGTTTCATGACATTTTTGCAGAAATTGGGATTTCAACTGAAATTATTGTTGAAAACTGGAGGAATTTCCGATATCGAGCTTGGCATGTTGATTGAAATCCATCAATTGATGAAAATATTGAAGATGGAGAAGATGGTGATTTTGCTAACCAGGAAATGAATCTTGAAGATGATTTTCAAGAGTGGCAACTTTTCTCTCGCTTGGTTCCACCAAATAGTGTCAATGTTTCTGATCTTCACACCCTTGGTTGAAGGGATTTTGATATATCCTTTGAAAGGCAAGGTACAACTATTTCTGATGATGTGGCCGAAGAAGCTATTAATTTTATAAGGAATGCAATATCAAGGGGTGATGTTGGTGACCTTTCAAATAGAACATTTTTCTCTCCGGATTCATTGGCAGAAAAACAACGACCTGCTTTTGAAATCATTTTAAGGCATTCTGCTGAATATGAGATTCGTGAAGCTCTTCTTATGATTATTCAATGCACTGCAGGCACTGGCAAGTATTTCCTTATCCATTGTATTTCTGAGGCTCTTTCTAATCTGTCAAGTAATGGGAAAAGTCCTTTGCTTCTTCTTGCCCCAATAGGAATAGCTGCTTTCAATATACATGCAAAAACAATACACTCTGCTTTGAAAATCCCAATTAGAGATATGAAACCACTACAGGGTCAATCATTGGCACTATTCCAAGAGGAAATGAGGCACATTCGATATATATTGATTGATGAGATGAGCTTTTTAGGATCAAGGTTGTTCATGCAAATAGATTGTCGATTACGAGAAGCATTTCCAGATAAAAAGAATTGTCCTTTTGGTGGTAGATCCATGATCCTTGTGGGTGACCTTGGCCAACTACCTCCTGTGAGAGATAAGCCTTTGTATGCAAGTAATACAGCAGGGAAAGTCTTATAGAAAAAATTCAATACTGTTGTCACTCATGACACAATATTTCGCCAACAAGGGAGCAATGAGAAACAATCTTGTTTTCGTCGAGTCCTCAATAACATAAGAAACGTAGAACCTGTTCTTGATGATTGGGAGTTTCTTATGTCGCGGGCTGATATCAGGTTTCATCCTAGAGAAAGGGATTTATTTAATGCAGCAGGTCACATGTTTCCAACAAATAATTTGGTCTTCTTCCATAACAGACATATGTTGAAATCATTAAATTCTCCAATTGCACGATGTATTGCTGTGAATTCAAGGCGTTCAGAAATCAGTGGTGCCGATGATGATCAACTGGACCGTGAAGTTTTGTTGTGCCGTGGCCAGCGTGTTATGTTGACATGTAATTTGTGGGTTGAAGCTGGCTTGGTGAATGGTGCACTTGGGTATGTGAAGGAAATTTTTTATATGCCCAACTCTAAGCCACCTGAGCTTCCAATGTTCACAACTGTTATTTTTGATAAGTATGTTGGTGTTCCGTTTGATGCAAGCAATCCAAACATTGTTCCTATCACACCAGTGATAAGAGGAAATCGAAAACAAATTCCTTTAAAGATGGCATGGGCTCTTACAATTCACAAGTCACAAGGTTTGACTTTAGAGCGAGCATCAATTGATATCGGGAATAGAGAACAACAAGGGCTGACCTTCACAGCCATATCAAGAGTGAAATCAATAGATGGTTTGTGCATTGCACCGCCTTTCTCTTATCAGTGGTATGCCAAGATGAATAATAGTGCGTATGTTACAATTAGGAAGAAAGAAGAGGAGAGATTGAAGTCCATATCGCTATGATATGCAACTATTTATATAATAATAATGCTTTTGATATATTAATGACATGTCTACATTCATCAAATTCATAGTAGTATTTTGGATTGTTGTTTACATCGTTTTTTCTGTTCTTTAATTTTCTTGTTTTTATAATGTCGTTTTTTGTTATTTTTCTTACAATGAACCATTCACAGGTAGAAAACTAGTTACACGAGCCAGCCATTAAAAATCAAGATGGAATTCCATATCGCTGTCACATGTAGCTAATAGTGTTCTGACATATTTATAGAATGTTTTATAATTGTTTTTATTGTCGTCTCTTTTTTCATTTAGTATAGGAATT
Organism: Pinus albicaulis; assembly: GCA_034641835.2. Taxonomy (NCBI): domain Eukaryota; kingdom Viridiplantae; phylum Streptophyta; class Pinopsida; order Pinales; family Pinaceae; genus Pinus; species Pinus albicaulis. The sequence continues at coordinate 249,416,362 of CM076577.1, read as the reverse complement.
CTTTTGATGTATTAATTAAATGAATACATTCATGACATGCAATATAGTAATATATGAGAAATTCCATACATTGTTTTTCGTGTTGTTCAATATACCTCCATTTTTTAGTCACTATTGTTCTTTTGTTTATAGTAAACCATTCAGACATATATAGCCAGTTATATTAGCCAATCATTAAATTCAATATTGAAGTCCATATCCCTATTACATGAAACTAAAAATATTTATCAATGTGGTTTGCTAAATGTGTTGTGGTTTGGTTCAATGACAAGATATTTATATTTGTTAATAATATTAGACTACAATTAATATATACATTGACATTAATTTAAATACAAATATTGAATTACTAAAATTATTAATATTTCATTATAAACATTGAGTTTAGAATTTTGTGCTTTCTTGTTGATTATTGTAATATGGGTCATATCACACATTTATTTTTATCATTCTTTTCATGTGTGCAGTATGTATTTCTAATGAGGTTTATAGCATCATGTTTTTAAGATTCAGTTTTTTAAAAACAATAGAAACGGGGTGTTATATAGTGTTATGTATTAATTAAATGAATACATTCATGAGATGCAATATAGTAATATATGAGAAATTCCATACATCGTTTTTCGTGTTGTTCAATATACCTCCATTTCTTAGTCGCTATTGTTCTTTTGTTTATAGTAGACCATTCAGACATATACAACCAGTTATATTAGCCAATCATTAAATTCAAGATTGAAGTCCATATCCGTATTACATGAAACTAAAAATATTTATCAATGTGGTTTGCTAAATGTGTTGTGGTTTGGCTCAATGACAAGATATTTATATTTGTTAATAATATTAGACTACAATTAATATATACATTGACATTAATTTAAATACAAATATTGAATTACTAACATTATTAATATTTCATTATAAACATTGAGTTTAGAATTTTGTGCTTTCTTGTTGATTATTGTAATATGGGTCATATCACACATTTATTTTTATCACTCTTTTCATGTGTGCAGTATGTATTTCTAATGACGTTTATAGCATCACGTTTTTAAGATTCAGTTTTTTAAAAACAATAGAAACGGGGTGTTATATATATATATATATATATATATATATATATGCCTAGATGTTTCTATCTCTTTCTGTATAAATTTTTATTTTGTCATTTTCCTTTCAAATGCAGGTATGGATAATAATGATGGGATCTATTATAATCAAGCGGTGGCAAATATTTCTAGACTCATCAGTCTTTTTTCTTACATTCGGGACAAGCTAGATAGAAAACATGGGTTTCATCCTACTTTTATTGATGAGCATCTTCGTGTGCTTGATGAAATGAAAATCAATGTGAAATACATGTTGCATGTGCACATGAGGGAGGCTGGGAGAAAAACAAGAAGGGATTGGTTGGAAAGCATTAAGTATCGTGGTCATTATCCTGTTGATTTGAATTGGTGTTCCTTTTGTGGTCGGTCTGGTTGTGTTCTTCAAGAGGCTATTTGATAAATGACATTTGGTGGACTGTTTTGAGTCCATTTTTGTGGTGGGATTTCTTTATGTAAAGACAACAAAAAACATATGTTAATTTCAGTCCTTCAATTTTTATAATATTAATGGTCCCTTTGCTTTATTGATGTTTTATGATTATACTGTTAATATTTCATTGTATTTGTTGATCAATTGGGTTTATAACATTGATTCCTTCATTTTTCCGATTCTTTCGGTTTGTAATAATATTCCGTTCACATTATTAAATTCAAATATTGGGGTTTTTATATTAGTCATGGAGTTCAATACTAATGCATTGTCCAATTTCACATTATGAAAAACACTTAACTTAATATAAACAAAATGGACTATTGGTATAACTTATGTTTTTAATAATGTTCCCTTGAGTTCATGAATTCCTTTGGTTTATAATATTGGAGCCTTGGGTTTATTATATATTTTTGTTTATATTATTAATAGTCCCTCCACTTTATTAATCTCTTCATAAATATAATGTGGTTGTGATACTAATGTTCGACTAAATTTTTGTTCCCTTCGCGTTATTGGTCCCTTGGGTTATTAATATTTTTCCCTTGGGTTCACCAGTTCCTCTGTTTTCTAATATTGGACCGTTGGGTTATTAATTCTTTTGGTTTATAATACTTTTTTAATCGTTTAGTTTTGTTAATAATTTTTATTTCTATTACTCATTCGTTGGGTAATGTTTTTCCCTTGGTTCACCAATTCCTTTAGTTTATAATGTTGAACCCTTGGGTTTGTTAGTTCTTTTGGTTTATAATATGAATAATCGATTAATGTCATCGCTCATCAAACGTCAGACTCACCCAAATATTGTCTCCATATGAAAATCACCCATGGCCAGCCATGGTCATAGTTGGTCCTTTGGTTTATAATTTTTTGGGTAATGGTTGCCCCTTGGGTTCACCAATTCCTTTGGTTTATAATATTAAACCCTTGGGTTTATTAGTTTTTTTGGTTTATAATATGAATAATCGATCAATGTCATCCATGATCAAATGTCACATTCTGACAAACATTGTATCAATATGAAAATCACCCATGGCCAACCATGGTCATACTTGGCCCAACGTCACATTGCGACAACAATTGTCTCAATGTTTAAATCAATTCCATTGGGTTCACCAATTCCTTTGGTTTATAATCTTTTGGGTAATCATTTTCCCTTGGGTTCACCACTTGCTTTGGTTTATAATATTAAACCCTTGGTTTTATTAGTTTTTTTAGTTTATAATATGAATAATCGATCAATGTCATCCATGATCAAATGACACATTATGAGAAACATTGTCTCAATATGAAAATCACCAATGGCCAACCATGGTCATAGTTGGTCCAACGTCGCATTGGGACAACCATTGTCTCAATGTTTAAATCAATTCCCTTGGGTTCACCAATTCCTTTTGGTTTATAATTTGTTGGGTAATGATTGTCCCTTGGGTTCACCAATTCCTTTGGTTTATAATATTAAACCCTTGGGTTTATTAGTTTTTTTGGTTTATAATATGAATAGTCGATCAATGTCATCCATGATGAAATGTCACATTCTGACAGACATTTTATCAATATGAAAATCACCCTTGGCCAACCATGGTCATACTTGGCCCAACGTCGCGTTGCGACAACAATTGTCTCAATGTTTAAATCAATTCCATTGGGTACACCAATTCCTTTGGTCTATAATTTTTTGGGTAATGATTTTCCCTTGGGTTCACCACTTGGTTTGGTTTATAATATTAAACCCTTGGGTTTATTAGTTTTTTTGGTTTATAATATGAATAATCGATCAATGTCATCCATGATCAAATGACACGTTATGAGAAACATTGTATCATTATGAAAATCACCCATGGCCAACCATGGTCATAGTTGGTTCAGCGTCGCATTGTGAAAACCATTGTCTCAATGTTTAAATCAATTCCCTTGGGTTCACCAATTCCTTTTGGTTTATAATTTCTTGGGTAATGGTTGTCCCTTGGGTTCACCAATTCCTTTGGTTTGTAATATTAAACCCTTGGGTTTATTAGTTTTTTTGGTTTATAATATGAATAATTGATCAATGTCATCCATGATCAAATGTCACATTCTGACAAACATTGTATCAATATGAAAATCACCCATGCCCAACCATGTTCATACTTGGCCCAACATCGCATTGCGACAACAATTGTCTCAATGTTTAAATCAATTCCCTTGGGTTCACCAATTCCTTTTGGTTTATAATTTGTTGGGTAACGGTTGTCCCTTGGGTTCACCAATTCCTTTGGTTTATAATATTAAACCCTTGGGTTTATTATTTTTTTGGTTTATAATATGAATAATCGATCAATGTCATCCATGATCAAATGCCACATTCTGACAAACATTGTATCAATATGAAAATCACCCTTGGCCAACCATGGTCATACTTGGCCCAACGTCGCATTGCAACAACAATTGTCTCAATGTTTAAATCAATTCCATTGGGTTCACCAATTCCTTTGGTTTATAATTTTTTGGGTAATGATTTTCCCTTGGGTTCACCACTTGCTTTGGTTTATAATAATGAACGCTTGGGTTTATTAGTTTTTTTTGTTTATAATATGAATAATCGATCAATGTCATCCATGATCAAATGACACATTATGAGAAACATTTTCTCATTATGAAAATCAGCCATGGCCAACCATGGTCATAGTTGGTCCAACTTTGCATTGTGACAACTATTGTCTCAATGTTTAAATCAATTCCCTTGGTTTCACCAATTCCTTTTGGTTTATAATTTGTTGGGTAATGGTTGTCCCTTGGGTTCACCAATTCCTTTGGTTTATAATATTAAACCCTTGGGTTTATTAGTTTTTTTGGTTTATAATATGAAAAATTGATCAATGTCATCCATGATCAAATGTCACATTCTGACAAACATTGTATCAATATGAAAATCACCCATGCCCAACCATGGTCATACTTGGCCCAACGTCGCATTGCGACAACAATTGTCTCAATGTTTAAATCAATTCCCTTGGGTTCACCAATTCCTTTTGGTTTATAATTTGTTGGGTAATGGTTGTCCCTTGGGTTCACCAATTCCTTTGGTTTATAATATTAAACCCTTGGGTTTATTAGTTTTTTGGTTTATAATATGAATAGTCGATCAATGTCATCCATGATGAAATGTCACATTCTGACAAACATTGTATCAATATGAAAATCACCTTGGCCAACCATGGTCATACTTGGCCCAACGTCGCATTGCGACAACAATTGTCTCAATGTTTAAATCAATTCCATTGGGTTCACCAATTCCTTTGGTTTATAATTTTTTGGGTAATGATTTTCCCTTGGGTTCACCACTTGCTTTGGTTTATAATATTAAACCCTTGGGTTTATTATTTTTTTTAGTTTATAATATGAATAATCGATCAATGTCATCCATGATCAAATGACACATTATGAGAAACATTGTCTCAATATGAAAATCACCCATGGCCAACCATGGTCATAGTTGGTCCAATGTCGCATTGGGACAACCATTGTCTCAATGTTTAAATCAATTCCCTTGGGTTCACCAATTCATTTTGGTTTATAATTTTTTGGGTAATGGTTGTCCCTTGGGTTCACCAATTCCTTTGGTTTATAATATTAAACCCTTGGGTTTATTAGTTTTTTTGGTTTATAATATGAATAATCGATCAATGTCATCCATGATCAAATGTCACATTCTGACAAACATTATATCAATATGAAAATCACCCATGGCCAACCATGGTCATACTTGGCCCAACGTCGCATTGCGACAACAATTGTCTCAATGTTTAAATCAATTCCTTTGGTTTATAATTTTTTGGGTAATGATTTTCCCTTGGGTTCACCACTTGCTTTGGTTTATAATATTAAACCCTTGGGTTTATTAGTTTTTTTGGTTTATAATATGAATAATCGATCAATGTCATCCATGATCAAATGACATATTATGAGAAACATTGTCTCATTATGAAAATCACCCATGGCCAACCATGGTCATAGTTTGTCCAATGTCGCATTGTGACAACCATTGTCTCAATGTTTAAATCAATTCCCTTGGGTTCACCAATTCGTTTTGGTTTATAATTTGTTGGGTAATCGTTGTCCCTTGGGTTCACCAATTCCTTTGGTTTATAATATTAAACCCTTGGGTTTATTAGTTTTCTTGGTTTATAATATGAATAATTGATCAATGTCATCCATGATCAAATGTCACATTCTGACAAACATTGTATCAATATGAAAATCACCCATGCCCAACCATGATCATACTCGGCCCAACGTCGCATTGCGACAACAATTGTCTCAATGTTTAAATTAATTCCCTTGGGTTCACCAATAACTTTGGTTTATAATTTTTTGGGTAATGATTTTCCCTTGGGTTCACCACTTGCTTTGGTTTATAATATTAAACCCTTGGGTTTATTAGTTTTTTTGGTTTATAATATGAATAATCGATCAATGTCATGCATGATCAAATAACCCATTATGAGAAACATTGTCTCAATATGAAAATCACCCATGGCCAACCATGGTCATAGTTGGTCCAACGTCGCATTGTGACAACAATTGTCTCAATGTCTAAATCAATTCCCTTTGGTTCACCAAATCCTTTTGGTTTATAATTTGTTGGGTAATGGTTGTCCCTTGGGTTCACCAATTCCTTTGGTTTATAATATTAAACCCTTGGGTTTATTAGTTCTTTTGGTTTATAATATGAATAATTGATCAATGTCATCCATGATCGAATGTGGCATTCTGTCAAATATTGTCTCAATATGAAAGTCACCCATGGCCAACCCTGCTCATAGTTGGTCCAACGTCGCATTGTGAAAAAAATTCTCTCAATGTTTAAATGAATTCCCTTGTGTTCAACAATTTCTTTTGGTTTATAATTTGTTGGGTGATGGTTGTCCCTTGGGTTCACCAATTCCTTTGGTTTATAATATTAAACCCTTGGGTTTATTAGTTCTTTTGGTTTATAATATGAGTACTCGATCAATGTCATCCATGATCAAATGTCACATTCTGACAAAGATTGTCTCAATAGGAAAGTCACCCATGGCCAACCTTGGTCACAGTTGGTCCAACGTCGCATTGTGACAACAATTGTCTCAATGTTTAAATCAATTCCTTGGGTTCACCAATTCGTTTGGTTTATAATTTTTTGAGTATTAAACTCTTGGGTTTATAATGTTAATCACACATTCGTTTTATTACTCTCTTGAGTTTAAAATACTATTTCTCATGGTTTGTTAATTTCTTAGATTTTTCAGTTTAAAATATTAATTCTTAGCGTTTATTAATCTTTATTGTTTATAATATTCATCCGTTAGGTTTATGATATTTATCCGTTGGGTTCGCTGATTCCTTTGCTTTATAATATTAAACCCTTGGGTCGATTAGTTCTTTTGGTTTATAATGTTAATAATCTCGTTCGTTTATTGATATCTTATGTTTAAAATATTCATTCTTATGGATTATTAATTTATTAGGTTTTTTAGTTTAAAAAATCAATTCTTACGGTTTATTAATCTCTTGTGTTTTTAATTTTGATCCCTTATGTTTATTGATATCTTATGTTTAAAATATTTAAAATATTCATTCTTATGGATTACTAATTGATTAGGTTTTTTAGTTTAAAAAATCAATTCTTACGGTTTATTAATCTCTTGTGTTTTTATTTTTGATCCCTTATGTTTATAATATTTATCCCTTGGGTTCACCAATTCCTATGGATTATAATATTTAAACCTTTGGTTTATGATGACATTGGGTTTGTATTATTAATTATCCCTTGGGTTTATTAATATCTTCACTTTAAAATATTAATTGTTAGGGTTTATTAATCTCTTAGGTTTTTTGTTTTTAAATTTTGTTTCACTCTCTTGAGTTTAATAATGATTATTAATAATATTATAATATTACAATAATATTATTAATATATAATAAATATTATTATAATATTATTAATATATTATTAGTTTTTCTGATTTATTAATAATATAACCATCTATAATATATAAATAAATATTAAAATATTAAATATTAGTTTTATTATTTTTATATTAATAAATATTATTATTATATATTATTAATAATATATTAATAAATATTTTTAATATATATTATTAATACTTATTATAATATAAAAATATATATATAATATATTTTTGTATATATTAATAATATTATAAAATTACTTATATTCATTATAAATAAATATTCAAATGTTTATTAATAATGATTATTTCTAATATTATAATAATATTAATATATATTATTAATAATATATATTAATAGTATTATAATATTTTAATATTTATTTAGTAATATTAATAATATTATAATATTACTAATTATAATTATAAATAAATATTGAAATATTTATTAATAATGATTATTAGTAATATTATAATATTATTAATATATATTATTAATAATATAACCAACTATGATATAATATATATTATTAATATATTATTAAGTTCTTTTGCTTTATTAATAATATAGCCATGTATGATATATTAAATTATTATATATTATTAATATTTTTTTTATTAATATATATTATATATATTTCAAGTTAATTTATAGTATGTATATAGTTAATATTTTTAATATATTAATAAATATTTTTAATATATATTATTAATATTCTTATAATATTATTAATATATATATAATATTTTTTGTGATTTTAATCATAATTTATATATTTAATATATTATTATTCTTATTAATATATAATATATATTTTTCAAGTTAATATAATAAATTTATTATATACAATATTTATTTATTCATATATAAATTAATGTGATGGGTAGTGGATATAGGCCTATCGGCGTATATCAACTACATTGGTAAATGTGGTTGTAAATCTATTTTATATACGCCTATCGGCATATATCAACCACATTAGTTTTTACTAATGTGGTTATGCTAGTTTTACTCAATTAAGATATCAGGGTATAACATGAAAAATCATGCTCCAAGGAAGCGAAATTCCCTCGATGCTCGCTTTTTTGACTCGATCCAAAACTCGGAATCATTTCCTTGCTCCGCTAGAAAATAGTAAGATATAACATAAATATTTATTTCTTACAAATGGAAAATTTCTAATGAGAAAAAATAGAATTGCACTAATAGTCACTTACTAAGTTGGGGATTATCCCAATTTTATTTGCATGTCCCTGTCTCATAATTCATTTGATGTGTGTGGATGAATGATGCACAACTTATGTCCTACCCTATGCTCCTGCACATGTATTTTTTATTTTTGTTTATCTCGTCGACCTAGGTAGATGGCTCTACTGATTGATTTGGAGTTGTAATTGGAGCTGTAACTGGTACCAGAAAATGTGTTGCAATTTCGTAATTATTTTATTCTATTTATAGATTCTTCATATAGATAAAAACCACCTTTTTAGCGTTATCAGAATTGGGTGATAAATGAGCTTAGTGGAAGAAGCTTGTGTAGTCCAAAATTAGAGCGTTCTCCATCTTCAGGGTATAGAGTCTTCTCCATGAAATGCTCAGAGCATGATTTTTCTCACTTCCATGGTTAGTCATTAAATGAAGAACCAATGTCTTGGAGACACTCATTGAAGAACCAACGTCCTTGCGGTGGCAACCAAAGGTGGCAGGTGCCCAGATTTTCCAAGTGGCTAGCTGGAAGAAGAGACTACCATTAGAGTACTAATTACTCTAATGTAATGAAATATATCTCAAAAATTTCAAACATTTAGTGTTTCATATTTTTTTCTAACTTTTAAATTAGCATTACTTCAAGTGTTTGATTTAGAAAGTTTGGATATAATTTCTAAAATCTTTTAATTCCTTTCAGACTTTCGATAAGAAAAAACTCAGATGCTAATGTTTCCTCGTGACACATGAAGGTTCCAATAAGAGGTTGAAACCAAACCTTTGGGTAATTTTGAAGTGAAATTAAATTACCACCCCAAAACTTTGGATAAATTTTGGTAAATCATGAATTTTTTTGGTCAAATAAATAATTAATTGTTGGTCAACGCTCTAGCGATTGAAGATAAGCACTAATAAAATAAAAATATGTACTTAGTTAGGAAATATATATATATATATATATATATATATATATATATTTAGAAATATGAAATATTTTTTTATATTTAAAATATAAATATTTATATTTAAATTATTATTAGTTTGAATGGGAGGTCCTTACTCCAGACACTCATACCTATCATCTTCATCACACTATAATATAAAATAATATTATATCTATATAATTTATTATTAAACTATATTGATAATATTTAAAATGAATAAATAATTTATTAACTATACATTATTATATTTAAAATATATACACAATATAAATTGTTAAAATTTGATTAATACAAAAGATAAAAATCAATAATGAAAAATTATATGTATAAAATTTATATTAAATTATATCGATAATATTTATAATGAATAAATAATTTATTAATTTGGTGGTCTCAACTTGGGTTTCCTCCTAAAAATGCAAGGTAAATATTTTTTAAAATATATTAAAAGGGACGAGTCAAAAGGGACATGGATTACAAAGCCGAGGAGTTGGCTTGCTTGGAATGTCTAAGGTTTCCTTGTGCAATATATATGAATTGTTTTCAACTACTACTAAAGGCTGGTTGGTATACATTTTTAATGTAATGACTTAGAATTTAATGGGACTAAAAGAGAAGGACAAGGACCATGCTATCTAGAAATACATTGAAAATAATCAAGGACAAGGAAGTCCATACCTATGGAGAAAATTAAACAACATGGGAAAAATAAGGGGTTCGACCTCATGGAGAGGGGGGATTCATTCATTCCTTCATGGAATCATAATAATTTCTTTGAGAAACATTCAATAGAGAACAGCGCAAATGAGAAGGTAAGAGAAGAGCAAGGCTTGCTGAAGAGAAGAGAAGACAACGATAATAGTTTGATTGGTATGATTGGCATGAATATGGTCTCTCCTTGGTGAGGAAAAACTCCTCTCGAGTAACTGTAAACCCAGAGTGTGGAGATGGTTTTCTTTGGATTACCTTGATGGTGAGGATGGAGGATTATGCCCTTGGATTCTCTAAGGGAGGACCTATGAAGCCGTTCTTCATGTGATTTTGCAATGGGTTTTGGATTCCCTAGAGTGGGTGGAGCCACTGTGTTTGGGGTGAAGAGTTTCTTCTATGTACTCCCTTGACACTCTTTGGTGGAGGAATATATCCTCTAGAATATTTGTGTGTGCTTGGGTGGAGATGAATCCTTTGGATTAATTGTGTGATTTGGGTGGAGAAAGTAAGCCTATGGATTCCATATATGCATTGATTGGATTCCATTGTATAGCTAGAGAGTGAATACAACCACAAGGGCTTCACTCAATGAACCTATAGCATATCACGTGCGATCATAGCATATTAAACAATACCCTTAATTTGAGTATATATTGGAAGATACCTCTAAAAAACACATTATTTAACTCCCTACCAATATAAACCCAATACAACTTCCCAATTAAAAAAAACCCCCACTTTCACTATATATTGTAGGTATCTATTTTTTCATTAATGTTTTTTATACCCCTTTATATTTTTTCATTAACTTTTAGCTCAATTTTTTATACATGCCAATATAAAAACCATTTACCCCCTATATATCCCCCAATATATTATGTCATTTTTTCCTCATTATATTTCCCCCAATGTGAACCCACGTGGTATGGTATTTCTCCCGCAGTGAAGCCCCTGTGAATACAACTAGCCTCTGGTTTTCATGTATATTATTCGACAATTGAGTTGTTGGTCGGTGGAGGAAGGAGGTCCTTTGGAGTACCTTTTTTAGCTAGCAGTTGGTGTTTCAATCCTTTGAGAAAGCCCCTCAATATTTGGAATCTAGCTCGAGGGTGATAGTTGCAAGAGAGGTTGGTTGCAATTGTCTATGGTTGGGTGGAGAGTCATTGTCCCATACTTAGTTACCCAACACATTCCAACATAAGTATTTTTATGTAATTGTAGTGTCCATGATATGTATGATATCTTAATGTAAATGTGCTTGAGGATGTATACATTGCAAGTGTAAGAATTGAGTTTCATGAGCCTTTATGTTAACGTTTTAAACACATAAAGCATGAATTTAAACTTTGAAATGGCAGAAGAAAAAAAAAATTACACCATAAAAATAACCACAACACAACAAGTTATGAAGGAGTTCACCCCCTGGGCTAAATATCCTTGGTTTAGCTTCCAATGGATTGGCCCTATATAATTATGCTAAAAATGGTGATTACATACATTTACAATGCTCAAATGGTTTCAAAACATGTTCCATTAGCTTCAAGCCTGTTAAATATCCCTCTCTAGGCTTTTTTTTCTCCCAAATTGGTAAAAGAATGAAGAATTTATTAGCCTCTCTAGCTTTGCTGCTAGTCACTCTACAAATTCCTCAAATTCTAGAACCATCCTACAGTTTTTCCCCACAATCCACTAACCGAGCCACAAATTAGTGGAATTCCAGTCGAAATTGTTGGATAGTTAAAATGTGCTCCAATGCCTAAAGGCCAAATTTTTAATTATAATAAACATGGTTGAATTACATTTTTTTTTAAATAAAAATTTTGTGGTCCCTCCACACCCACGGTCCTATGCCTTTGGGTCATGTTTTGTATATAAGGGGGGTGGGTTCGAGGCTAAGCGTTGGCCCCTTACCCCAAACCTCTTCCATATTAAACTTTAAATAAGGCTTTGGCCATGTGTAAATAAGGAATATGGTAGCTCATCCGGTTAATACTTGGTATTGTTTGAAGAGAGTTCACGGTATAGAAACCTACGGAGTGTTAACTCAGACCTTAACCAATTTTTGGTGGCCCCCATGTTACCATGTGGTGGCCTCCAATTGGGCCACGTGGCAACATGTGGTTTGCTACCAACCAACCAACCAAAAAATGCAAAACCAGCAGCATTCAAGCCCTGCCACATGTCAAGAAGTGGTAGGCCCAAAATGTTTTTTACTTTCAACCAATCATAAGAGACCACGTGGAAACCTGCCACTAGCCCAAATGCTTTCCCAGTCAGCTGTCATTTTTGAAAAAATTTCATGTTTGGGAAAATGAACAGAACTTGTTTCCGGGAGCATACAGTGTTGGTTTTCCATGAAATGAGTTGCGCCAAATTGAGAATGATGATATCTACGTGGTCATTCAAGTTCCACACCATTCTGATAACTTTCATTTTTTAGCATATTTTTTAGCCCCTAATCACTCCTCCCCACTGGAAGCTTTTGGACCCCAAAATATATTTTATTACTGAACATTTGGATGAGAGTACAACCCCCTCAACCTTCTAGTCTCACCAATCCACTGGAATTTTCCTGAATTCAACAATTTGAGCTTTTCATGAAAACTAATCTTTTCCCTTGATTTTGGAGATCTTGTATTGTTGTTTTAGATATAATCTTGCTGAAATTTCCCAAAATTTGTGGAACAAAAAACTATCCTTTATGAAACAAAGATGTTCCCTTCTTGGTCGTCAATCAAAGGAAACTTAAACAACTTTAAATTCTCTCACCTCGAACACTATCAAAATTTCGATGCTTTGCTTCTCTTGCCTTGTGCTTGGCTCGACTCTTGATCAAATGTGATCACCATCACCATGAGACATCCCATCAAAGACAATACATTGTAAAACCCAGAATAATAAATTTTGAGTCCAATCCCATCCTTGTAAAATTTCTTTGGTACTTTATCTTTGACCTTTTCACTCTCTTGCACTGACATCTTGTTCACATCACTACTCAATGATGATGTATGCTACTGCAATTCTACCTCATATTTTTTACCTCTTTTTCAAGGAAAAATGTTAGACTCCTAAAACATCTTATCACAACCATTAAAAACCTCAATGAAATCATAATTTTCATTTGATGCATCTCCTTGAAAGGCCTCATTCACAACATCTTCATGCTTGAACATTAATAAATAAAAATTTTGACTAGCATTCACAATTCTCTTCATTTGTCCAGCATGCATAAGAGATGAATTCATATTATTACTATGCGTGCTAACAATGTATTCAATCCCATTCTTTAAAAAGTGATACTTATTCTCATGACGATGAAATATTGCTCTCCTATCATAATGATATGGGCTACCCAAAAAAACACTAGAAATTTCTAGTGGAACGACATCAAGTTCAACGTCATCAAGAAAGTTTGCAGTGATTGGAAATCTAAGTATGCACTTCATCGTCACCCGCAAGTTTTCATTCTTACATATCCAACCTAAAGGATAAGGTCTTGGATGAGTATTGGATTCTAAATTCAACTTCTTGACTAAGTCTTCTGAAATAATATTTTCTTGTGAACCACTATCAAATAGGGTGTCAATCTTGGTATGCTCCGAAATAACCCTAACATGGAAAAACTCAATTCTTATTTCATCATCTTGAGTACTATTTTGAAAACTTGAAGAAATAGTACTTGCAATGTCATTACATTCCAAACCCATTGCAATGATCTTTGTTATATCTCTAGAATCAGAACCTAAATCACATGTTATTGTTGTAGCCATCTTCTCTTTATCCTTGTTTTTAAGCTTGTTGGGTCTCATCTCTGGATGAAGTTTCCAGAATTGATATTCATCATGCCCATATTTGGAAAAATGTTTGCATGTGGGTTTTTATTTCTCCATCTTGATGGATGCATTATTCTTACCTTTTCCCTTGAACTCACCCTTTCCTTTCTCTTCAGACTTAAAGGTATCCTCACTTGTCTCCTCTGAAACATGTTTCCCTCTTGCCTCTATATGTGTGGCCTATACACATACTTCATCTAAATTTTAAGGATTAAACATGAGAATATATTTATTAGGTAACTATTCAAACCTCCAATGTACTTTAACAAAGTTTCTTGAGATGTCAAATCTACACCCAAAATTAGTGCTCTTCTCCTAAACTCTTGAGTATAGATTTGTACACTTTTTCCTTTACCTTGCCTAAAGTTTTGGTGCAAGTCCATTATAGCATTTTCCATGTATTATAATGGATTAAATTGTCTCCTTAAGGAAGAAACAAAATCATTCCAAGAGGTTACTACCTTACCATGTTTCTTCATGTCCTCTTAAGTTTTTTCTTCCCACCAAACGAGAGCTGCACTTTCCAATCTTAGTGAAGCAAGTTGAATCTTGGTGTCATCATCCTTGATTCTTTGAATCCTGAAATACATTTCAATTTGACATACCCAATTTTCTAATATTTTAGCATCTACCTCTCCATAATACGTAGGAAAATCAAAATTAATATCAAGCTTTAAAAATGGAGTTTTACAATGATCTTTTGGAGATTATGGAGGTGTTTGTAAAGGGCTTGTTGTGGAAGAATATGATGGTGAAAATCGTGGCAAGGACGGTGGCGACAAGAATGGTGGTGTTAAAGGTGGTTTATCACCACTCCCATTACCTTTTGGAGGCTTATCTCCATCTCCTTCTTCTCCTTTTGAATACTTGTCTCCCTTTGGAATATTAGAGCTCTCACCTTTCATTATTGTTCTTCTCTTCTCATAGAGAACTTTCACCATTATTGTCATATCAAATAATGCTTTCCTGAAGGATTTTTCATCCTCTAAGATATTGTCAGGATCTCCTTTATGTGACATACTTTCTGAATCTTCAACTATAATTCGAGGAAGAATTTGTGGTGGATATTGTGGCAAAATTTCTCTCCTTGTCCTTGACCTAACTTGAGGACGTGTAACCACAAGCTTTCCTTCTCCTCTCTTTAGCTTCAACCCTGTAAGCATCAAATAAACTTTCAAACAATTAAATCCTCACAACAACAAATAAAGCCTAAGCTCTGATACCAAACTTGATCTGTATGGGATATTAATGTAAATGTGCTTGAAGATGTATAAATTGCAAGCGTAAAAATTGAGTTTTATGAGCCTTTCTGTTAAATTCTTAAAAATATAAAGCATGAATTTAAACTTTGAAATAACAGAAAAAAACTAGCGCTTAGACCATAAAAATAACCACAACATAAAAAGTGATGAAGGATTTCACCCCTCCTAGGCTATGTCTCCTTGGTCCAGCTTCCAATGGCTTGGTCCTATATCATTATGCTCAAAATGGTGATTATATACATTTATAGTTTTCAGATGGCTTCAAAACCTATTCCATTAGCTTCAGAACTGTCAAAAATGTCCGTCAAGCCTCTTTCTTCTCCCAAATTGGTCAAAACCTGAAGAAGTTGTGAGCCTCGCTAGCTTTTCTGCTATTCACTCCACAAATTTGCCCCATAATCCGCTAACCAAGTGGAAAATTGGTAGAATTCCAGCTGGAATTGTTGGACAGTTAAAATGCGGGCCAAGGCCTAAAGGCTGAATTTTTAATTATAATAAATGTGGTTGAATCAATTTTTTTTAATTAAAATTTTTGTGGTCCCTCCACACCCACGACCTTGTGTATTTGGGTCATGTGGTGTATATATGGGGAGGGTTTGGGGCTAAGCTATGGCCCGTTACCCCAAACCTCCACCATTTTAAACTTGAAATAAGGTTCCAGCCATATGTTTAAACAAGGAATATGGTAGTTTGACCGATTAAGACTTGGCGTTGTTTGAAGATAGGTCATGGTATCAAAACCTGCAGAGTCTTAACTCGGACCTTAACCAATTTTTGGTGGCCCTCGTGCTACCATGTGGCAGCCTCTAGTTTGGCCACATGGCACCATGTGGTTGCCACCAACCAACCAACCAAAAAACGCAAAACTAACATCATTCAGGGCCTGCCACATGTCAAGAAGTGGTAGGCCAAAAAAAAAATTACTTTCAAACAATCAGAATAGGCCATGTGGCAACCTGCCACTGGCCCAAATTTTTTTCCAGTCAGCTTTCATTTTTAAAAAAATTGCATGTTTTGGAAAATGAATAGAATTCGATTCCAGGAGCATACAATTTCATTTTTCTGTGAAACGAGTTGCGCCAGATTTAGAACGATGAGATCTACGCAGTTGTTCAAGTTCCACACCATCTTGACAACTTTCATTTTTTAGCATTATTTTGAGCACTTAATCAATCCACGAACATGTGCTTGAATTTTTGTATTGAAATGGTGCTTATAACTACAATGAGCATGTGTTTGAATTTGTAGACTAAAATGGTGTTTAAAAATGTAACGAACAAGAGTAAAATTATAATATTCCAAATCTGGAACAGCACAGCAAGCGTGCTGAAATAACGCACTCCTAGGAGATTGATGCACAGACATGAGTTTACATCCCTTGGATCCCTTAGATCATAAAATCTGGAGTCTAGAACCAAAATGGGAGAAAAAACAAATCAAACTAGGTGTGGTAAACAGATCTCCCACCACCTAGTCTAGCTGAAAAACACCCTACAAGAGGGGTTGCAGCTATGCACAACAAACTGCTTTAGAAATAACGCAGTCTTAGAAAGCATGAGTAGGAGGCCATAAAATAATATCAACTTATAAACATATAGCATCAAATCATAATTACAATGGAGCTCTTTCAATATACAGTAGAATACAAGAGACAAGAGAGCAATAAATCTTCAGAAAAGAAGGCTGCAACAAATATATAAACTACAAATTGGCTCAAAAGTGATATTTTAAGGAGATGCAACAGCTAAAAATTACATCTCAGATCTAGGACAGATCTGTGAAAAAAACATCAGATCCATCTTAGATCTGGAAACTAGAAATACTTATTTACAGGATCCCCTTGGGGTTTTAACCAAATCATGCATTACAAAGAGTAGATCTGAGGTTTAAGTTGCAGATCTACAAAATGCTTCAGAAATTTATGAATATGAATTTACATTAACATAGATCAGATCTAAACAGAACATGATTCAGCAAGCTAATCCATGGATCACCAAAGTGAAAGGCAAATCCCAGCACTAGAGATCTCTCATCAAAAATGGGGTCAAAACACCCTGCAAAACCTCCACTGAAAATAACGAAGTTCCTTAATGAAAATTGCGTTGTCGCTTGAATAACATAGATGGCCTGATGCCAAGATAAAAATCTCAAGCTCAAACAGTGTATGCACTCTTCCAAGAGGTTAAAAGACACACTCACTGAGAAGAGGCTCCAATACAAGCTAGATCTAAGCAGATCTAGAATTCCACTTGCTGCAACCTACAAAAGCAAGCAAACCCTAACTGGATCTGCTTTTCAGTTGGAAGTAGAGCTTGGCCCAAAGCCTAATAGTGGGTCAAATCAGAAAAACTCCTCCAAGAATCCTCAAAGGAAAAGGTGAAATCCCTGCATAGGAACCCCAAGTGCTAAGCAGCACAATTCTCCACTAAACAGCAGAGAATAGTATTTGTCTAAACAGACAAGATACTCAGAAATGTAGACTATAAACAACCTTCCCTTGCTACCCTCCCCTTCCTTTTATAAGATGAGAGCCTTTGCAAACCCTAAACCACCTTGATGAGTTAGCTCCTTTCACATGAGGGGCCTCCTTCTAGAACTAAGTTGTCCCTTTATGAGGTACATTGAATCTAGACAGAGTTGTAGATTTGGTCAAGGTTGACCCAGTCTCATAGCTCAAACCCCTTTCACACCTGCAAGTGATTTATTTACATGGCCTTGATTTATCCTTGTTCATATGGGCATTTATTTATTCAGTATTTTTAGGAGTTTTACATGTCCTCCTTTATTCATTTATTGATGCAACAGAAAAGTAAAACAAAAATGTATATTCCTCTTAGCTTAGGCTAAGTAGGAATATTACAGTCCTCCCCTCCAAAATGTTGCTTGTCCTCAAGCAACTGATAGGGTGAGAGCTATAGTACTTCCCCTCCTCCATTAATGGAATCATCAATGATCAAGTCCTCATCATAAGCCAAGTTCTCATCAAGCCAATACATCATGAATTGTTCCTCCAAGGTCAACATAATATGTGCATATTCCATCCCACCAGGAGTGAAAAACTCAACAGAAATAAACATGGTTGGAGCAATGATCCATCTAAAACATGTATCATGAGGTACAGGTAGAAGTTCCAAACCATGTGGTACATACAGACTACCCATCCTCCCTCCATACAACCCCATAAACAATACAACTATATCATCCAAGTATGGAAGCAAGACTACATATATGCAAACAGAAATATGAGCTTGAGGAGGTGGGTAAAAATCCCACATGTGATGCCATCGCAGTGCATCTCCTGCTTGCATTAGATCAATGTGTGGTAAGTGGCATTCCCACCACACATTTGCTGCACGAGTCACCTTAACATGGCTGAAGATACTAGATAAGTTTGGTGCCTTTGGAAAGCACCCATCATGAGAAGGAATCTCCCTTTGCATAATAAGTGAGTGGCCAAGTTCAACATTTCTATTGGCCCACAAAAAGTCATGAGATCCACATGATCTATCACTCCCTTTAGGAGTCATAGCCTGCAAAAACATGACAAAAGAATCAAAAAATAAAACTTGATCGGTATGATCAGATCCTTTACCATCATAGTCCTTCATACACATGGATTTTCACATGAGCCTTTCCCTCCTCTCAAGCAAAGGAAGAACTGGCTGAAATGACTCTTGCAAAGATTCCATTGGCTGCCCCAATCCTCCATAGCTAATGCACTCTTGAAAGTTTTGATGTAATTCCTCTCTCATGCCTTCCCAATCAAAGCTCCTCATGATCAGGGTCTAGATCTTCATGGACAGCATATGGCTGAGAAGGAATTCTTTGTGTGCCCTCTGTAGTATCTTCTTCTTGAGCTCAGAAGCTCTAGATAGGAAGATCCTACCATGAAATTAGATGACTCCCCCTTGGAATAAGTAGCCCTCTTCTTGCTACATGTCATCTAGGATCATACCTATGTGGAGATCTTTGGAATAATCTACAAGCAGTTGAGATTTCCAATAAAGATACACACTGTTCAACAATGACAGCACTGATGATACATCCATGGAAGTGCTTGTCATGTTGATGATCTCCTCTTTGACATTCCTCATGCCAAATTTGTGTGTTGGAAGGATTATCCTCTCATTCTTCTCTTCCCACAGCGCAGATTTAGAAAAGAGAGAGGGTGATAATGGTGCAGGAAGAAGATCCCCCTCATCCTTGAGCTGTCCCAATCCCTCCAGCATTGTAACTTGGTCTCTCATTGCTCCAATACCTCCTGGATCTAGATTTGGAGCAACACTTTGTGAGGCCTCCCCCATAAGATCTGAATTTGGTGGCATCCCAGGTGGCTTGCCACTAGATAGGAATGTCCCTTGCAGCATCCTCATGAACATAAGAGAAGGGACTGTGAGATCCCTTCTTCCACTACAAAAATCCATCTATGTTGTTTTTGTGGAAGTACTAGGTGAGGGATAAGTGTGCATGCCTTGAATCATTTGGGGTTTCCCACTCTTCAAGTCCACCCACTCCATTTGAAAATATTTCCAATCAGTGGTGACCTTCCCTAAAGTAATCAACCATTGGACACCAAGAATGATATTGGTGTCTAGTATGTCAACCACAAAAAGGTGATCCACTAGAGTGTAGGATCCCATAGTGACTGAGAGTGAGGGGACATATTGCATGCATTGCATGGTCCTATCTCCTGGGACCAAAATAGAGAATCCCTCAAAAGTATCAGTGGGGATTGCTCTCCTTTGCACAAGATGAGCATCAATAAAGTTGTGAGTTGCCCCACTGTCAATTAGTACAGATACCCTATGATTCATGATTGAACCTTGTACTCTTGGGTCAAGTACTTAGCACTCCTCTCAAAGATGCAAGAATCCCACCTATTGGAACAAAGGCTCCATCCCTATCTCCAGATGGTGTTGGTTCTTCTTCAAAAGTATTAGCGCTGTGACCCCTCCTTGGTTCATCATCTTCATCTTCCTCCTCAAAATCTGAGAAGACTTCTATGTAGTGTGCTTTCCCAGTAGCACATCTACTACCCATGACTCTTGGCAGGTCAAACACAGTCTCTTATTTCTCAACTCCCTCCTGATTTCAATATCAAGAGGCTTATTGAATGAGCTCTCCTTGGAAGGAGCAGCTTTTTCTCCCTTCCCTTTAGAAAGGTGAGGGGCCTTGCTTTGGAAAGTTGCCTTTGCTTTTGGCAAGGCATATTAAAGGTCTCTTGCCCTCTCAATGACATCATGCAAAGTGATGGGCTTGGTATATTTAACCAACCCATGCAAAGGTTCTTCCAGGCCATCGATGAACATGTACACCCTCCTTGCTGCAGCCAAATGAGGAACCATGGCAGATAATCTCAGAAACTCAGAGATATAAATTTCTTCATTCCCTGATTTCTTTATATTTGCAAGGCTTATGAAGGGTGCTTCTGGATCCTTCCTGTCAAACCTCTCCGCCAGTCTTCTAGTAAACTCAGAATAGGTAGTCACATTGGTATGTCCCAATGTAGACAACCCATGGAACCACTAATTGTGTGCTTCACCTTCAAAGTGTAGCGCTGTAATCTTGATGGCTTCAATATCAGGGGCTTTGTTCAACTGAAAGTAAATATCTATATTTTCTAGCCATTCCTTGGTAGAACTGGAGGATGACCCATCAAACTTGGGAAAAAATAATCTACCCATAGAGTGGTGTCTATCCTGATTATGAAAGAACCCACCATCTCTATAGTGCTGCCTTGGTCTTCTTTTTTCCTTTAGGTGAAAAAACTCTTGGAAACTCAAGAGATCTCTGAATCTCTGATTCTAAGATTCATATTCCAAAAATTAGTCTTCAAGGGAAGCTTTATTTTTTGGTCCTTCATTCTCCACAGCCAAGAAGGTAGGCATATTGGAGCATTGTGGAGCTTGTGGCTGGTTCATTGGTTGACCAGTCCAATGATGAGATATGCCAGAGCTTTCCCCAGGATGAAATCTCCTAGGATATTCCCTGATCCTATCCATCCTCATCTCTTTGATCTCTCTAGCAATATCTTGCATGGCCACTAAAAGAGTTCTTGCAAACTCTTCTCCTTCTTTATCACTTGTAGTCTCAGGGGCTTTACCCTTGTATTGATCATCAGTAGTGTAATAAAACTTCTTGTGACTTCTATTTTTATACCTCTTCTCCCTCTCAATAATAGGTTCATATTATTCTAAATGCAACATGGTTTTGGTTCTCCAATGAAAGCACAGGCTGTGCTAAGAAAGGAGTTTTGATACCACTGTAATATTCCAAATCTGGAACAGCACAGCAAGCATGTTGAAATAACACACTCCTGGGAGATTGATGGACAGAAATGAGTTTAAAGCCCTTGGATCCCTTAGAACAGTAGATCTGGAGTCTAGATCCAAAGGGGAGAAAAAAAAAAATCAAACTAGGTGTGGTAAACAGATCTCCCGCCACCTAGTCTATCTGAAAAACACCCTACAAGAGGGGCTGCAGCTATGCACAACAAACTTCTTTAGAAATAACGCAGTCTTGGAAAGAATGAGAACTAGGCCATAAAATAAGATAAAATTGTGAACATACAACAGTAAATTAGAATTACAATGGATCTCTTTCAATATACAGTAGAATATAGGAGACAAGAGAGCAATAAATCTTTAGGAAAGAAGGCTACAACACATATATAAATTGTAAATTGGCTCAATAGTATTATTTTAAGGAGCTGCAGCAGCTGAAAATTACATCTTAAATCTAGGAAATATCTGTGGAAAAAACATCAGATCCATTTCATATCTGGAAACTAGAAATACTTATTTACAGGATCCCCTTAGGATTTTGACCAAATCATGCATTAGAAAGAGTAGATCTAAGGTTTAAGTTGCAGATCTGCAAAATGCTTCAGGAATTTCTGAAGATGACTTTACATTAACATAGATCAGATCTAAATAGAACATGGATCAGCAAGCTAATCCATGGATCACCAAAGTGAAAGGCAAAGCCCAGCACCAGAGATATCTCATCAAAAATGGAGTCAAAACACCCTGCAAAACCTCCACTAAAAATAATGTAGTTCCTCAATGAAATTTGCACTGTAGCTTGAATAAAATAGATGGCCTGATGGGAAGATACAAATCTCAAGCTCAAACAGTGGATGCACTCTTCCAGGAGGTTAAAAGACACACTCACTGAGAAGAGGCTCCAATACAAGCTAGATCTAAGCAGATCTAGAATTCCACTTGCTGCAACCTACAAAAGCAAGCAAACACTCACTGGATCTGCGTTGTAGTTGGAAGTAGATCTTGGCCCAAAGCCTAATAGTGGATAAAATCATAAAAAATCCTCCAATAATCCTCAAGGGAAGAGGTGAAATCCCTGCATAGGAACTCCAAGTGTTAAGCAGCACAATTCTCCACTAAACAGCATAGAATAGTATTTGTCTAAACAGACAAGATACTCATAAATGTAGACAATCAACAACCTTCTCTTGCTGCCTTCCCCTTCCTTTTATAAGATGAGAGCCTTTGCAAACCCTAAACCACCTTGATGAGTTAGCTCCTTTCACATGAGGGGCCTCCTTCTAGAACTGTGCTATCCCTTTATGAGGTACATTGAATCTAGACAACGTTTTAGATTTGGTCAAGGTTGACCCAGTCTCACAGCTCAAGCCCCTTTCACACTTGCAAGTGATTTATTTACATGGCCCTGATTTATCCTTGTTCATATGGGCATTGATTTATTCAGTCTTTTCATGAGTTTTACATGTCCTCCTTTATTCATTTATTCATGCAACAGAAAATTTAAAAAAAAATGTATATTCCTCTTAGCTTAGGCTAAGTAGGAATATTACAAAAATGTATTTCTATTTTGAAATGGTATGCCTTGTGAAATACATGATTGTGCTATTGATATACATAATGAATAATAATATGTGCCATCTTTAAGGGCATCATAATGGCTCATAAGAACTAGAACCAACCATTACAATATTTAGGATACAACTCCTTTCATTACATGTATAATGGTTACATTGGAGACAACCCATTATGACGGGGTTGTGCGCATATGCTTGCTATGAGCCTGTTATACAACTTATTATGGAAATGTTTTGTGGTCGCTGATTATTTTCCTCCCTTAAACTTTAATAGCCTATTCTATTTACATGGAGGCTTCTCCAACCTTGCATTTCTAGCAACATTCACCCTAGACCTGGGAGAACTGGTGATAATAGCATCACATCCCCACTAATAGCCAAATTCCCTTGAAACACCTAAGTGACACCATAGAGCTCCTTGCAAGATTACTTTGATGTAGGGATCTCTTGGCATGTAGCAGGAGGGGTGGAGGCCCTTCAAGGTTTCAATGCAAGCCGTTAGTGGAGGGTGACCAAAGGGTTTCTAGCATAGACATGCATGGAATTCCTTATCCCAATAAAGGAGACCTCTAGATCTATTTCATAAGCTCAAGAGGGGTAGCATTGGCAAGTGCCTTAGTAAGAGATGGTGGCCATGGTAGAATGCTAGAGAAGGTCGAAATGGTCATAGAGCCACTTTGGTTGAGCCATAGTTAAATCCATGGTTGAAGGGTGGAGTATGCTCATAGTATCATTGTGACATAGGCAAGTGGAGGTTTAAACTTATAGTTGAACCAAATTACCCTTAGCTTTCAATTTGAGTAAGCCCTAGATGTGAAGGCCGAGAATTGGATGTTGATATTTCACTTCATCATGACTGGGTTAAGGAAGGTTACATGGACCAGGGTCATATCCGAGGAGTCTTATTTTTGAGTTCTAAGGGAAGGAAGGGCGATGTAAGTTGGGATGCATTGGCATACATGCACACCCAATAGTTTCGCTATTGGCTATAAGTGGTGACCACATGACATATCATCCTTGTGGTCACACCTCAGGGGTTGTTTCAAGCATTGAAAATGAATAACGAGGATGATTGGGTGTCGGGCTAGCTATGCTCACAGATCGGAGGCAGGGAGCATTCCAATTGGTCAGAGTGGAGCCCTCATGATAGCTCGTCCCTGACGAAAAATAATATAAGTTAGAAAAAAGGGGAAATTGTAACCGAACATGAGATGTCGTGATTTTGGGAAAGGTTTGCCTCCACGTGGCCTCGATGGCAATGGGATTGGTGTATAGGGGACCCACAAGAAAACTCATCCCATAATAACTTCTCAGAGGTTGGATACAAAACATAGTGGGAGAACATTGGGATGACTCGAAACAGGTTTTAATTCCATTATTACATGGTGGACTGTTGTACTATACAACAACCCTCCCTTTTTCTTAATTTTAGAATAAAATTCATTTATAAATAGGGTCCCTTTTTCTTTTTATAGAAATAAAAGAATTAGAAATAAAGATTCATTGTTTTGAAAAAACTCATCTTTGTTTGTTTACAAGTGAAATACAAAACTTCCAACCCGATCAAATATAAAAGACCTTATCATAAAAACAAGTCAAGTGTAAAAGTCCAATGAATAATAATCGCAATCAGAGATCGGAGAAAAACCTTAGAGGAAAATTTAATAGAGAAGCCCAAATTCTCCGATGCGATTAGTTCAATCGCAAAGGGTTTAAATTATTTATTTTACATACCTCCGATGTGATGCGCCTAATCGCAATCGCATGATCAGGATACTTTTAAATAATTTATTTGCGGTCAATTCCAAATTCTCCGATGCGACGCGCGTTATTATAAAAAACACTTTTCAAAAGGAAAACAAACATTTGTTCGTTTGAATAAGAAAAACTTTTATATGGTAGACCCCACCATCGGAAATCGGAGAAAGCCATTAACAATTCTTTTCGATTGAAACTCCCCGATTGCGATCTATAACCATCTAATCTGAAATCGGAAAAGTTTGCAATCGCAATCGGCTAATCGAAGAAATCTGTATTATGATATTTATGCACCATTTGAAAACTTTCGATGCGATTAATACATAACATTTATTATATTTGAAGAATTCAAGATAGGAAAATATTATAATATTTCACAAAGCGTCAAATCTCCAATTGTACGTTGGTATTCAATAGCAAATCAAATGAATATTGGTTTATGATTCGGTTTTAAATACATGAGTGTGACCCAAAGAGAACATTTACGCGCTATACGAGACCAATAAATAATGAATCATGCATCCATAATCATTCCTTTCAAGTTGCTTTTTTATCACAACTGAAAGTTTATTGTCTTGCAGAATCAAGGAACGCTCAACCCTTTTGTTTATAGACAAAGGGAAATAGTATCAAACACAGAAATGTCGAAGAGAGCGAGGAGAACCAAAACTGTTGTTCCCGTTAAGTTTGTTGAGACTCCTACAGTCTCAAAAGAAAACCCACCAAAACTGAGATTAGTTATAGATACATCATGCCAAGGGCTCGGAAGAATGACGTGGGAAGGAGTTTATAATCTATTGGAGAAAGAAAACCCTAAAGTCACAGTGGAAAAAGCATCAGTTCCAGATGAAGATAGCTCAGATTCCGACTCTGAGATTACTGAAAAATCACTTGCAAATTCATTTCTACATCGAATTGCAGCCAGAGCAAGCATTATGCCTTATTATGATGTGATTCGATGGGTCATCGATAGTGTGAAAATAAAAGACAGAATGTTTGTTCCAGCTTCTGGAGTATCTTTTGGGTCGTTTAAAGCAGAAGACATCAAGGCAATGTATCATCTTCCTGATCCGCAGAAGGTTTATAACAAAGAATTTATCAAAGAGTTTGCTGATAATAATAAGGTTCAATCTGATCCTATCAAAGATTGGAGGAAAAATCCTGAGAAGCATAGAAATGAATCATCCGGTATGTATTCAGTAGATTCCCTCTTGCCCCCGTATTACTATGCCACTGCCATGATGTGTAGACTATTTGGTAATGATAATTCTACTAGGTTTTCTATACAAATGGTCCCATTAATCTTAGCTGCTGTCAATTCCGAAATTATGGACTGGGCTATTATTCTCTCTGATAGAATGGCTAATAGAATACTTGAGTACAGACAAGATAAAACTGCTGGAAATACCACTCCTTTTTTCTTTTGCGCTTATATTCTAGACGCTCTTTGTTTTAATTCTGAGTTTCCCTTGTTAGGATGGAAATGGACTCCCAAAGATCCCACCTCGATTCATATATATCATAAACTTCTTTGGAAAGTTCATTTCAAAGATAATGTGTATAGAATATGTCATGGTTTCCTTGTCCCTGTCTTTCAAACCATTTTCAATCACTTCCCACCAAGGTTCTCCAACAAAGATAAAGCTGACTTATCCTCAATAGGAGATTGGTTTGGAGAAGAAAATTTCACATACATCAGGATTTTTGGGAGTATTGTAGAACCCCATGTTCTTCCTCTTTTTGTTCCAGACAAAATTCTCGCCCAGGAAATCTCCTATCAATTAACAGTTGAAGGAATATCCAGAGCTCTAGCCAATAGTAAGAAAAGAATGTGGCCTCCATTCCCGTTCAATTGTGGTCATTTTACTTTGAATGACTTCAAACATGCAGAAAAGGAAGTCGCCAAAATAAAGGGTTTTAAATTTACGACCATTCCGGGGAGACAGTATGATCCATGACAGATAGCTTTTAATGTTACTGCTTCAGTTTCGATTGCTTGATTTGAGCATGAACCAGATGAGTTTGATGATTTGTTTGTTTCGTTGAATGATTTTCCTCAAATTTATGACTTGGCCAAGTCTAAATTCTAGAAGGAAGACATGAATAAATTTTTGTTATTTAGAAGTCAAAGATTGTTGAAAGTTCCTCTAGACCAACTGAGAATTCCTATACAAGGGTCAGAAACAGAGGATACATCTGGCAAAACACCAAGAGAAACATCTGCCAGTAAAGTCACTACACAATCGGCTATTAACCAACCCACTGTACATACTGAGAAGGTGAGCACTGATGACAGACCTGATGTTCAGAAAGGGAAGACTGATGGAAAATCCGATATAAACACTGATCAGCAGTCCACAACTCAAACAAAAGAAAAATGCACAAGTACTGATACTGATGTGCATAATCAAAAAGGAGGATCAGATAGCAAAACCATTGAGTGGGGAACAAATACAGCGAAACCAGATACACAATTGGAAGGAAAAGAAATTACTGAGAAAATTATAGACTCTGGTGATCTTAATGTTACTTCTCAATTGTTGAAACAATATGATCAATTTGCTCAGCAATTAGGACTGCAGGATAAAGATAAAGAGCAAGAAGATCAGGATGTCGAAATCATTCCTGAACATCCTACAGGGCAGATTGTATTGAAGATTGAGGAGATCCCTCCCTTTGGATGTATTTTATAGCCCTGAACATAAGGGTCGTTATTAGAAAAAATGTGAGAAAAGAAGGAAGATTTGGAGATGTCACGAGACTCCACCTCCATGAGGAGTTCATGAATACAGTTCACAAGAACACTATGAATCCATCTCCGAGGTTCTTCACTAAGTTTTCTCAACCGAAGCAAGACATAGCCGCAACAACATACAGTTTCTCTATGGTAAGTATTGCCTGATGACACAAAAAGATCTCCATATAGCTTTTCTTGAAGAACAAGCCAATGAAAGTCAGCAAAATATTTCTCAATTGGAACAATGATTACAGGATCAAGAACTCAAATCTAAAGAGTTAGAAGAACAACTTACTATAGAAAAGAAGAAAGTTGATGAGCAAGTTTTAGGCAAACAACAACAATTAAATCAAGAAATTTCCAAGTTACAAGATTTATCGCAAAGTGAGAAGAATGCAAAGATCGCACAGGAAAAAGAATTTCAAGCAGCTTTAGAGAGGTTCAAAGATTTCCCTAAATTAAGTGAATTCAAATCGGAAGCTCTTGAAGTTAATAAACTTCTGTCTCAGCAATTAAATGAATTTT
Organism: Pinus albicaulis; assembly: GCA_034641835.2. Lineage (NCBI taxonomy): Eukaryota > Viridiplantae > Streptophyta > Pinopsida > Pinales > Pinaceae > Pinus > Pinus albicaulis. Next base: position 249,388,055 of record CM076577.1, on the reverse strand, counting down.
GTACAAAATTATCACAGGCAGAACCATTTTGTGATATTACATCATCCTTGATCCAGAACATTATTACTCTCATGCAAGAAATTGATGATGCCGATGAAAAGATTTCTGAATTTCTTACTTGGCAAGATAAAGAAAAAGGAAGAGAAGCTAATCTTCCTAGAATAGAAGAAAGACATAAAGAAATCTTGTTTACAGAATGGGAACATCAGATAATGAAAGCTGAGAGAGCAATATCAAGAGCTAGGAGCATGATGTGTAATATAACGCAATTTATCAATGACAGCCTGTATTCAATTAATCTCATTTCAGATTGTGTTCCTGGCAGTTTGCCTAAAGTGAAAGAAACCGAAAATAGATGGAAAGAAGAAATGATGAACAAAAGTCAAAAAATCAACAAACTTCAAGCAATATCTTGGGAAAATATGTGGACTTATTTAATTAAGCCAAAAAATCAACAAATGGCTATTAAATTCCTTTCAAATGTTGTTGATTGTTTAATTCCAAAATTTTCCGATGCCACATATGCTGGACAGTTACATTCCGAGATGAGTCATCCACCGAGGCTCCAAGATATGCTGAAAATTTGCAACTTGGCTACATCAAGTGAGAAAGAAAAGCAATGAATCAGTTTCATTTTTAAGATAGTATTTCTGTTTTTAATTTGATAAATTGTAGCAGTAGTAGTAGGATTCTGTTTTTATGTAATTTCTTATTTAAATCCCTCTCATGGATTTAGAGAAGGGATCCGGAGTTGTAATATTTTTGACTTGGAGCTTACATTTCTGTACTCCATTTCCTCTTATATTTTATAAAGGATCACATCTGGTGTTTTTGTGGTGAAATTATCTTTAAAGTGTTGCATTTCTGTACCTTTGGATTTTATTTTACATCAGAGTTACTGGATTAGAGTATCAGATTTCATTTGAAAATCTTCAAGATGAATGAGGTATTTCTATCTGTTCACTGTTGATTTCCTTTGTCATATGATATTCGCTTTAAAATTTGCTATCATTTATATATATTTGGTTCTCATAACGTTTCTTTCTATATATCATTTCTGAGTATAATTGAAATGTTATCTTTCATAAGCATATATAGATGGTATAAAATGATGAATGCAATATGCTAATATAACTCTATTTAATTTCTTAAACAGAGTTATTTTTATTTGTTTCTGCACATTTCAATTTAAATAATAATATATTTTCACGGTTATTATTAGATTGAAATAATCTTAAGTTGTATTCACATATAATTACCCGGGTTAGTGTTAGAATTTCTTTGTCAGCATTTAGTTTAATTAAATAGTTTTATTTCAGTCAATTTTAGTCCCATTTCCACTCATCCAAATCAATCCCCTCACCAACCCATTTAGTTATAAGGAAACTGGTCCTTTAAATCCAGTCGGAGCCACCATTCCAAACGGAAAAGGAGCTGTCTTAAGGTCCCGACCGGGTGGTTTTCCCCAATGTTTGAAGCAGATATTTTCTAGGCTTCAACATTTTTGGCGCTAGAAGGAGGGTCCGAGCTATGAATGGCAGGTAAATCTCTATCCACAAGCCATTCCGAGAGCAAAACAACACCATCAATCCCCTTCACCCTTCAAATTCAAAATCCCAGAGAAGAAATTTTGAATATTCATACACCCCAAACCAAAATCTCAAAACATTCGTACAAGCAACTTCCAGTCTCCCGAAGTTCAACATTTAATTCATAAATTGAAAGGATTCTCATTATCTCTTGAAGAGTCCTAAATATCCGAAGGTAGTAAGCTCAAAATTTGTTCCTTCAAAACCTCCTTACTATCTTGTGCAAAGTGTCAAACTTGGTATCTTCTCCCAAGAATTTTCTTTACCTATAAGGGCAAACAAAAAGAATTCAACTGGGACCAGAAATCGATATAAGTTCAACATCTCATATTCAATCAATTAAGCTCAAACCACAACTCAACAAAGTACAATTGTTTCCACATACCTTCAGTCATCATCAATCTCAACATCATCTATTCCAACAACTTCTATTCAAACACCACCAGTTTCTACTACTCCTCCAATAGTTGTTCCAATAATGGCACAGAGACCATGGTCTACTCCAGGGGCATTCAACATGGCTGCACCTTTACATGACTTACTAGATAATCCTGGAAAATGGCTTCCAAAATTTAGTCCAGATCTTAACATTCAAGCTGAAGAACATATTAATAACTTTATGATGTCTGTAAATTTGAACGGAGTCACACATGAAGATGTTGTAGTCAGATTATTCCCTTATACTCTTCAAGGAGCAGCAGGGTCATGGTACTTTTCATTACCTTCGGGATCCATAACAAGTTGGGACATTTTTGCAGATCATTTTTTCACCAAATTTGGAGATGACCGATCAATAGCTACTTTACTCAATGACCTCTCAAATTTGAAGATAGAACCTAAGGAACCCATTAAATAATTCAACGCTAGATTCAACAAACTCTTGAACAAAATCCACACAGATTCACAGCCTAGTGAACAAGTCAGAAGTGAATGGTAACATAACTGCCTTACCCTCAAACATAGCAATTTTTGTAGATAGAGCTGCAAAGCCTACATTAGCTGAGAATATGAAAGAGGCTATTGCAGTAGAGAAACGAATTATTTCTCTAGAAAATAAAAATGCTATTAAGGAGAGGAAATCAAAGAAAGTCAGCTTCAAATATGATTCAAAGAAAAAGGCCAAAGATCCATACGACATGGAAGGTTTACAGAAAGTTCTTAAAACCGTGTCAAATGAAATGGTTGAAATTAAAAAACAAGTAGCTGAAACTTCTACCAAAAAACCATTCCAAAATTTCAGAAGAAACCAAGTTGAATCTAAACCTCCTAATGCAATATCTAATGCAGAATCAGAAGAAGAGGAAGAAGAAGAAGATACATATTTGGTATTAGATGAGGAAGATGAGAATGAAGAAATAGCTGAATTTCATGGAATGTGGAATTTTATTCTCCTTAATTCTGATAGTGAGGTAGAACAAGAAGCTATGCCTGTAAGTACTAGGAGTAAATCTACATCGGAGCCTGTACAAAAAGCTCCTAAAAAGAAAATTACAACTCCAAGTACTAAAGAAAAATCTCCTGCAAAGAAAGCTTCTCCATTACCTACTCAGAATCAGCCGTCCTCTTCTAATCCTCCCACATCGACAACAAAGACTTTAGTGGTGTCAAATCCTATGGAGTACAACATTGTTGAAGACATGAAAAAGATTAAAGCAAACATTTCCTTACATGAACTCAGCAAACTAAAACACCGAACAGTAAGTTATTGAAAGAATAATTAAACGACACACCAATTGCTCCTTTAACAAGTGGTAGTTGCAAAAGGGTACTAGGGAGTCAAAGCCACCAAATAAGGTAGACGTTACCGATATTAAAGCCTACTGGAGAAAATTCAAATTCTCAAACTCCTCCTTTTATTTTGACTTATGAGATGTACAATAAAAATCTGCACAATTGTTTGATTGATTCTGGAGCCTCCTCCAATATAATGCCTACTTCTGTTTGTGCCAAATTGAATATCGAACCACAGAAATCGGCAGTTCATATTGTTCAATTAGATCGCTCTAAAGTTCAAGTTGTAGGAGAAATCAATTCAGTTACTATTAGATTAGCTTCCGATCCTAGAATTGTCCAAAGAATCGATATTTTGATTGCTGATATTCCTGAATTCTATGGATTAATTTTAAGCAGGGACTTGTCTGCGAAACTTAATGGTTATATCTCGACTGATTATTCACATATGTGGCTTCCCTACAAAGGAAAACCAAATCAAATCAAAATCAAACGAGAAAAACATATGACACACACTATCACTGAATTTGAACAACCTAATGAACCTGTAGCATTCAACAATAATATTCTTGGAGGTTATTCTGTTGAATCATTTCTAGGAAACTTCAAAGCACCTCAATCACCTTTTTCTGTAAATAATTTTGTTTCTCAAATAGAAAATTTTTCACAATCTGATTCTTCCATAATTGTAAATATTTCTGATGTAATTGTAGATAATCCAATAGATAAATATTTATTTTGGTCTTTATATTTTGATGGATCAAAGTCTACTGATGGAGCTGGAGCTGGATGCATCTTAATTGATCCAGATGGTGAGAAAACTATGCTGTCATGTAGGTTAGAATTTGAGTGTACTAACAATACCGCAGAATATGAAGCCTTGGTTCAAGGACTTTATAAATCTATAGTAAGGAATAAGGATGTTAAATACTAAAATTCCTTTTGTGATTCCGAAATTGTCATAAAAAAATTTAGGAATAATATTCATTGCCTATTTTTCAGACATCTTAAACACTATCAAAACCAAGTGCAAGATCTTACCACCATTTTTTACATTCAATATTTCTCCCATTCCTAGAATCAAAATACATCAAATTTGACTTGTTAGCTAATGTTGCATCTAAACTCCTTCCTACTGAAGATTGCAGTCCTGATAGGTTTTCTGTAGAATTGATTTTTCGCCCATCTGTCCCCGACAATGTCACAAATTAGAGAGTTTTCTATCATGATCAAGATATTTTAAATTTCATGACTTCAGATAAATCGTATGATGAGCAAATTATTTATGAAAATGATCATGATTTACAAATTGCTTCAAAAGGTTATGAAAATCCCATTCCGAAATCTGTTGTTAAATTGGAGGACTTATATGATATTAAAGACAGATTCAAGAAAGTCACTAATGCCAAACTTCAAAGTTCCACTTTGAAGTTTGAATTAGTAAATCTTGGTTCTGATTCCAAACCTGAAAATGTTAATTTAGGACTCAATTTAACACCAGAGGAAATGAATGCTTTCATTAAACTCTTGAACAAATATAAAAACGTTTTTGCTTGGAATTATGATGATTTAAAAATGTATGATACTTCGGTTATTCAACACACAATTCCAATACTTCCTGATATTAAACCTGTTCAACAAAAGCTAAGGAAGATTCATCCAAATCTCAAAGGACAAATCAAATCAGAACTTAATAAAATTTTAAAATCCAAAATAATTTTTCCTGTAAGGCATTCCAATTGGGTTTCCAATATGGTACTTGTAAGGAAGAAGAATGGTGATATAAGAATCTGTATTGATTTCCGAAATTTAAACAAGGCATGTTTAAAAGACAATTTCCCATTGCCAACCATGGAACAGATACTTCAAAAGGTAATCGTGTTCCTGAACTTATGTCCTTTCGATGAATTTTCAAAGCATAATCGGTGGCTATTTTCATCCAAAGATGACGATTGAAAACAATTTTCGTAACAAAATGGGGAACTGCGTTTATCAAAAATGCCTTGGTTTAATAAATGCAAGAGAATTTTCCAAAGAGCCATGGACATAGCGTTTAAAGGTCTGATCAATAAGTCAGTTGTTTTTTATCTTGATGACATAACAGTATTTTCAAAAAAGAGAACTAATCATCTACACGATCTAAAGAAAATATTTGAAAGATGTAGAAGGTTTGGTATTTCCTTAAATCCAAAGAAATATTTCTTTGCTTTGGATGAAGGAAAAAACTTAGGATTTTTTGTGTCAAAAGTTGGTATATATATTGATCCAGATAGAGTCAAATAAATTTCTGATATTTCTTTACCTCATAACAAAAAATCCATGCAATCATTTCTTTGACAGATCAATTTTGTAAAAAGATTCATTCCTGATTTTTCTTTAATTGTTTTACCTATGAAAAATATGATCAAGAAGAATTTAGTATTCAAATGGGGGCATAAAGAGAAAGAAGCCTTTAAGGCGTTCAAACAAGCGATCATTAATGCACCAGCATTGAGTACCCCATATTTTTCTAAGGATTTTATTTTGTATACGTTAGCCACCGAGACATCCTATGCAGCGATTTTAACACAGCTCAATGATCAGAAAATTGAAGCACCAATTTCTTTCTTTAGCTCAAATCTGCAAGGAGCTGAGCTGAATTATTCCGATGTTGAAAAACAAGCCTTTGCCATGTTTAAATCAATCAAGCATTTCAGACCTTTTCTCTTGAAAACTCATACAAAAATCATTGTCCCATTCTCTGCAGTGAGGCAATTATTAATTCAGAGAGAAGTAGGAGAAAAACGAGCTAACTGGGTAACAGCTTTACAAGAATATGATGTTGATACTAAACCAGCTAAGATTGTTATAGGACAAGGTTTTTGCAGATTATTAGCAGGAGCTCATAACATACCAGAAAATCAAGATTCAAATCAAGATATTCAAGTAAGTCAGATAAGTGTTACAGATTCTAAATCTCAGTATGCTGATCTCATCTATTACTTGAAAAATGGGTATGCTCCTTCTAATATCAGCTATAAGAGAAAACGTGCTTTAAGGTTAAAGGCTATTAAATATGAGATCATTGATAATGTGTTATTTAGGAAAAATTATGATTCAATTTTATTAATATGTCTTGAAAAGACTGAAGCTGAAAAGGTTTTGCAGGAGTTCCATGATGGACCAGCAGGAGGTCATTTTGGAGGTGATACCACAGCCCACAAAATAATTCGTGCTGGTTATTACTGGCCTACCCTTTTTAAAGATACACATGACTATGTAAGGAAGTGCAGAATTTTCCAAACTGCAAGTGGAAGACAAAGGAAACCAGCTTTCCCTTTGCAACCAGTGAGTATTGAGCAACCATTTGAACAATGGGGGCTTGACATTATTGGTGAGATAGTACCTCATTCTTCCAAACAGCACAAGTACATCCTTACTGCAACTGATTACTTTACAAAATGGGTAGAGGAAATCCCTTTGAAGGTAGCCAATTCTGATGCAATTATTGATTTCATAGATCAATTCATTATAACCAGGTTTGGTGTACCTCAAGCTCTTGTCTTTGATAATGCATCTTATTTTTCCGGAAATAGTTTAATAGAATTTGCAGTCAAAAGAGGTTTTAAACTCAAATATTCAGCAAATTATTACCCACAAGGTAATGGTTTGGCTGAATCCACTAACAAAAATCTCATCAAAATCATTAAAAGGACTATTGATCAAAATCAAAAGAATTGGAACAAGTCTTTAATCTTTGCATTATGGGCTGATCGTATCACTGAAAAAGCTTCAATAGGAACTTCACCTTTCAATTTAATTTATGGAAAAGAAGTTGTGATACCATCAAATTTAACTCTTCCATCATTAGCCCTAGTGCAATTTATTGAAGAAAATCCTTCTTCATCCATTCAATTGAGATATGATCAAATCCTTAAACTAGAAGAAGATAGAGATAAAGCTAAAATTATTCATGAAAAACATCAACAGCTTGTAAAATCTTCTTTTGATGCAAGTTCTACCAGCTCAAAAATTTTGTCAATTGGTGATCTTGTTCTGAAATGGGATAAAGCTCATGAAGAAAAAGGTAAGCATACCAAGTTTCAGAAAATGTGGCTTGGACCATTTCAGATCATGAAAAATATAGGCTCAAATACATTCATACTCCAAGATCTAACAGGTAAGAGAGAATCTCTTCCTGTAAACGGGCTTATCTTGAAGAAATTCTTTTCATAAGGAGGTAACCCCTTCTTAAACTGTACATATTCCTTTCTGCAAAGTTTTTAATTGTTTTTGCAAATAAAGGTTGTTAATGAGTTTCTAATTGACTGTTTACTTGTTAGAAAAATTCTTAGGAAGAATATTATAAATATTTATTTTATGTAAATAAGAATTTTTAAAGAAATGATCATAGTCTTTTGATAGTTTTAAATAAAATGTTAAACTTTGAAAGATTATTCCAATTATTTGCATGATCTTTTAAAAAACTTGAGGGAAATGTAAATCATTATAAGTTTATTAAGAAGAGAAAGGTTATCTATAAAAGTAAAGATTATTCAAGTCTTGGTACTCAAAAAACTCTGAAAATTGTCATCCATTGATTCTTAAGGATAAAACTATTTCACCCCATCCATTTAGGTTGTGATTTTTTAGAATGTAATTCTAAGAAATTATGTAAAAAATTTTAAGAGATAAGAGGTCTCATCATGAGCCGACTTACCATATTCATAAGAAGTAATGAAACTGACATTACCAATACTGCACATCAAAACAGGGTAATGGCTTATAAATATAAGACAAGGGGTCTCATCACGAGCCAGCTTGTTCAGTTTAATTCTTCATTAGACATTTGTTAGTAATGGCTACTAATACAGACAATGGCTCTATGCAATCAAAATAAAGGAGTAATCAAAGAAAAAAACCATGAAAGATAATAATATCATACATGAGTTATCTTTTAAATTCATAATCCATAGGTTGAATTAGGACCAGCAGATAATTTAATGGTTAAAAGTAGCCCACCATCAAAACTATGAATGTACTAACGTGACAGAGGCAAATACCTACGGTAATAGTAAGATCTTATTATAAAACCAAACTTGGAGAAATCCACTTACTTCATTATTAATACCAATCAAAGCTTAAGATAACCCAAAATGTTTTTTTTATTCTCAAGAAATTAGAAAGAAATTGTCAATAATTCTTATTCTTTTTCATAAGTTAGATTTTATTTTTGATTATCTGAGGATAGTTTTCATTATCTTTAAAAATCTTTACTTACTTAAAATATAGTATTCATTTTATTTTTCAGAGATAACTGGTTCTTTCAGTGAATCGCCAATTGTTGTACTATACAACAACCCTCCATTTTTCTTAAAATTTTAGAAATAAAATTCATTTAGAAATAGGGTCCTTTTCTCTTTTTATAAAAATAAAAGACTTGGAAATAAAGATTCATTGTTTTGAAAAAACTCATCTTTATTTGTTATGATGAAATATAAAACTGGCCGATCAAATATAAAAGACCTTATCATAAAAACAAGTCAAGTGTAAAATTCCAATGAATAATAATCGCAATCGGAGATCGGAGAAAAACCTTAGAGGAAAATTTAATAGAGAAGCCCAAATTCTCCGATGCGATTAGTTCAATCGCAAAGGGTTTAAATTATTTATTTTACATACCTCCAATGCGATGCGCCTAATCGCAATCGCATGATCGGGATACTTTTAAATAATTTCTTTGCGGTCAATTCCAAATTCTCGGATGTGACATGCGTTATTATAAACAACACTTTTCAAAAGGAAAACAAACATTTGTTCGTTTGAATAAGAAAAACTTTTATATGGTAGACCCCACCATCAGAAATCAGAGAAAGCCATTAACAATTCTTTTCGATTGAAACTCCCCGATTGCGATCTATAACCATCTAATTGGAAATCGGAAAAGTTTGCAATCGCAATCGGCCAATCGAAGAAATTTGTATTATGATATTTATGCACCATTTGAAAACTTTCGATGCGATTAATACATAACATTTATTATATTCGAAGAATTCAAGATAGGTAAATATTATAATATTTCACAAAGCATCAAATCTCCAATTGTACATTGGTATTCAATAGCAAATCAAATGAATATTGGTTTATGATTCAGTTTTAAATACATGAGTGTGACCCAAAGAGAACATTTACGCGCTATACGAGACCAATAAATAACGAATCATGCGTCCATAATCGTTCCTTTCAAGTTGCTTGTTTATCACGACTGAAAGTTTATTGTCTTGCAGAATCAAGGAACGCTCAACCCTTTCATTCACAGACAAAGGGAAATAGTATCAAACACAGAAATGTCGAAGAGAGAGAGGAGAACCAAGACTGCTGTTCCCGTTAAGTTTGTTGAGACTCCTACAGTCTCAAAAGAAAAGCCAACAAAACTGAGATTAGTTACAGATACATCATGCCAAGGGCTCGGAAGAATGACGTGGGAAGGATTTTACAATCTATTGGAGAAAGAAAACCCCAAAGTCACAGTAGAAAATGCATCAGTTCTAGATGAAGATAGCTCAGATTCCGACTCTGAGATTACTAGAAAATCACTTGCAAATTCATTTTTACATCGAATTGCAGCCAGAGAAAGCATCATGCTTTATTATGACGTGATTCGATGGGTCATCGATAGTGTGAAAATAAAGGACAGAATGTTTGTTTCAGCTTTTGGAGTGTCTTTTGGGTCATTTAAAGCAGAGGACATTAAGGCAATGTATCATCTTCCTGATCCGTAGAAGGTTTATAACAAAGAATTTATCAAAGAGTTTGCTGATAATAATAAAGTTCAATATGATCCTATCAAATATTGGAGGAAAAATCCTGAGAAGCACAGAAATGAAGCATCCGATATATATTCAGTAGATTCCCTCTTACCTCCGTGTTGCTATGCTGCTGCCATGATGTGTAGATTATTTGGTAATGACAATTCTGCTAGGTTTTCTATACAAATGGTCCCATTAATCTTAGCTGCTGTCAATTCCGACATTATGGACTGGGCTGTTATTCTCTCTGATAGAATGGCTAATAAAATACTCAAGTACAGACAAGATAAAACCGCTGGAAATTCCACTCCTTTTTTCTTTTGTGCTTATATTCTAGACGCCCTTTGTTTTAATTCTGAGTTTCCCTTGTTAGGATGGAATGGGACTCCTAAAGATCCCACCCCAATTCATATATATCATAAACTTCTTTGGAAAGTTCATTTCCAAGATAATGTGTATAGAATATGTCATGGTTTCCTTATCCCTGTCTTTCAAACCATTTTCAATCGCTTCCCTCCTAGATTCTCAGACAAAGCTAAAGCTGACTTATCCTCAATAGGATATTGGTTTGGAGAATAAAAGTTCCTATACATCAGGATTTTTGGGAGTATCGTGGAACCCCATGTTCTCCCTCTTTTTGTTCCAGACAAACTTCTTGCCCAGGAAATCTCCTATCAATTAACAGTTGAAGGAATATCCAGAGCTCTAAACAATAGTAAGAAAATAATGTGGCCTCCATTCCCATTCAATTGTGGTCAGTTTACTTTGAATGACTTCAAACATGCAGAAAAGGAAGTCGCCAAAATAAAGGGTTGTAAATTTGCAACCATTCCAGGGAGACAGTATGATCCACGACAGATAGCTTTTAATGTTACTGCTTCAGCTTCAATTGCTCGATTTGAGCATGAACCAGATGAGTTTGATGATTTGTTTGTTTCGTTGAATGATTTTCCTCAAGTTTATGATTTAGCCAAGTCTAAATTCCAGAAGGAAGAAATGAATAAATTTTTGTTATTCAGAAGTCAAAGATTGTTGAGAGTTCCTCTAGACCAACTGAGAATTCCTATACAAGGGTCAGAGACAGAGGGTACATCTGGAAAAACACCAGGAGAAACATATGCCGGTAAAGTCATTACACAATCGGTTATTAACCAGCCAACTGTACATACTGAAAAGGTGAGCATTGATGGCAAACCTGATGCTCAGAAAGGGAATACTAATGGAAAATCCGATCGAAATACTGATTAGCAGTCCACAGCTCAAACAAAATAAAAATGCAAAAGTACTGATACTAATGTGCATAATAAAAAAGGAGAATCAGATAGCAAAACCATTGAGCAGGGAACAAATACAGAGAAAACAGATACACAATTGGAAGGAAAAGAAAATACTGAGAAAATTATAGACTCTGTTGATCTTAATGTTTCTTCTCAATTGTTGAAACAATATGATCAATTTGCTCAGCAATTAGGACTGCAGGATAAAGATAAAGGGCAAGAAGATCAGGACGTCGAAATCATTCCTGAACATCCTACAGGGCAGATTGTATTGAAGATTGAGGATATCCCTCCTTTGGATGTATTTTATAGCCCTAAACATAAGGCTGTTGTTAGAAAACAGAGAAAAAGAAGGAAGATAGATCAGGACATGTTTTCCACTCCATAGGAGGAGTTCATGAATATTGTCTACAAGAATACTGAAGTGAATCCATCTGAGGATCTCACTAAGTTGTCTCAATATGCAGGAGCATATAGTGCTGCAACAATAGATAAAGTTGCAGAAGTCTCTCAGTTGATGACACAAAAAGATCTCCATATAGATTTTCTTGAAGAACAAGCCAATGAAAGTCAGCAAAAGATTGCTCAATTGGAACAACGATTACAGGATCAAGAACTCAAATCTAAAGAGTTAGAAGAACAACTTGCCACAGAAAAGAAGAAAGTTGATGAGCAAGTTTTAGGCAAACAACAACAATTGAATCAAGAAATTTCCAAGTTACAAGATTTATTGCAAAGTGAGAAGAATGCGAAGATCGTACAGGAAAAATAATTTCAAGCAGCTTTAGAGAGGTTCAAAGATTTCCCTAAATTAAGTGAATTCAAATCGGAAGCTCTTGAAGTTAATAAGCTTCTGTCTCAACAATTAAATGAATTTTGTACAAAATTATCACAGGCAGAACCATTTTGTGATATTACATCATCCTTGATCCAGAAAATTATTACTCTCAAGAAAGAAATTGATGATGCTGATGAAAAGATTTCTGAATTTCTTACTTGGCAAGATACAAAAAAAGGAAGAGAAGCTAATCTTCCTAGGATAGAAGAAAGACATAAAGAAATCTTGTTTACAGAATGGGAACATCAGATAATGAAAGCCGAGAGAGAAATATCAAGAGCTAGGAGCATGATGAGTAATATAACGCAATTGATCAATGACAACTTGTATTCAATTAACCTTATTTCTGATTTTGTTCCAGGCACTTTGCCTAAGGTCAAAGAAACTGTTTGCAGATGGAAAGAAGAAATGATGAATAAAAGTCAGCAGATCAACAAACTTCAAGCAATATCTTGGGACAATATGTGGACTTATTTAATTAAGCCAAACAATCAACAAATGGCTATTAAATTCCTTTCAAATGCTGTCGATTGTTTAATTCCAGAATTTTCTGATGCCACATACGCTGGACAGTTACATTCCGAGATGAGTCATCCACCGAGGCTCCAAGATATGCTGAAAATTTGCAACTTGGCTACATCAAGCGAGAAAGAAAAGCAATGAATCAGTTTCATTTTTAAGATAGTATTTCTGTTTTTAATTTTATAGATTGTAGCAGTAGTAGTAGGATTCTGTTTTTATGTAATTTCTTATTTAAATCCCTCTCATGCATTTAGAGAAGGGATCCGGAGTTGTAATATTTTTGACTTGTAGATTACATTTCTGTACTCCATTGCCTCTGATATTTTATAAAGGATCACATCTGGTGATTTTGTGCTGAAATTATCTTTGAAGTGTTGCATTTTTATACCTTTGGATTTGATTTTTCGTCAGAATTACTGGTTTAGAGTATCAGATTTCATTTTAAAGTCTTCAAGATGAATGAGGTATTCTATCTGTTCATTGTTGATTTCTTTTGTCTTATGATATTCGTTTTAAAATTTGCTATCATTTATATATATTTGGTTCTCATAACGTTTCTTTTTATATATCATTGAGTATAGTTGAAATGTTATCTTTCATAAGCATATATAGATGGTATACAATGATGAATGCAATATGCTAATATAACTCTGTTTAATTTCTTAAATAGAGTTATCTTTATTTGTTTTTGCACATTTCAATTTAGATAATAATACATTTTCATGGTTATTGTTAAATTGAAACAATCTTAAGTTGTATTCACATATAATTACCCGAGTTAGTGTTAGAATTTCTTTATCAGTGTTTAGTTTAAATTAAATAGTTTTATTTCAGTCAATTTAGTCCCATTTCCACTCATCCAAATCAACCCATCACCAACCCATTTAGTTATAAGGAAATTGGTCCTTTAAATCCAGTCGGAGCCACCATACCAAACGGAAAAGAAGCTATCCTAAGGTCCCGACCGGGTGGTTTTCCCCAATGTTTGAAGCAGAGATTTTCTAGGCTTCAACACCATGCTGCAAAAGCACTCTGCCCATGGCATAATCACTAACATCAATTTTTATC